>QAOC01053066.1:120954-153675 GCA_003255005.1 Begonia fuchsioides | reverse complement strand
AACAATTCTTGTCTATAGTGGCTAGGGACAAATCTCCTTTTCATGTGCATTTTCATGGCTCTCCAAGTATTTATTTCTTCCTCACGGTCACGCCTCCTTTGGGCTCTCAAGCTATCCCACCATAAACTTGCATAGCCGTGGAGCTCCAAAGCCACTAGTTGCAACTTAGATTTCTCCGAATAGTTATAGCAATCAAAAACTTTATCCACCTTATCCACCCAAGTCAAATATGTATCTCCATCACAAGAGCCATTAAAAGGAGGAACACTTAGCTTCACATGCCTCAAATCATCCTCACGAGGTGGTCTATCCTGTGGTTCAAACTCATCCTCCGAATCTTCTACTTCATATAATCGGGTCCGAGCACCTCCGGTTCTTCTTCCGGGAGTAACCGGGGGAGGTGGTCTTGGAGGATTTGGTGTCTCCCACCTTTGTAACAAGGCAGCCAACCTTTGGTTAATGCCATCAATTTGGTTCTGTAAATTGAACTCACGTTCTTGGGAGGACATTGGAGGTGGAAGTGGTTCACTTGTTGATGGGAGGTCTCGGCTAGCCTGCAAATTTGCTCCACTTCTAGTGGTCATGCCACCACCTTTATGTGCCATAAAAAAAGGAATTGGATGGATTAAGAGCAAGGAACAAGGGAAAGAAGAGCTGTGCTCTGATACCAAATGACACGCTCCACGAATGAGGAAGTGTCGGGATAGGAGAAAGCAATGCAATCTGCCAATGAGAAGAAGAACTAAAATAGAAACAGGGGATTGTGGCAGTTAGAACTCCACTTGCATACAGGTTTTTGGGCTGAAATTTTTGGGACTTAGACTTTAGGGAAGGAACTGAGTTTGGTCAAGATTTAGAGTGAAAGCACGTGTGGATCATAAAATGGCACGGGACTAGTTTCCAATGCACAAACAGACAAAACAGGACTTGGCAGTACAGTAGGCAGTGAAAGACTTCTACACAACTTTCAATACGGAGAGTCTGGGAATGAGAAAATTGGCAGAAATCAATTCCAATGAAAGAGGGAGAGAATGCAAGTGGTTAGACAAAAAAAACACGAGTAGATTACAAGATATGAGAGTTTAAAAATCAGTCGACAGAATGGACGGATTTCAGGTACTCGGGTGAAAGACAGTGGAAAGATGAAGGCACAACTCCTAAATGGAGGAAACAGGGGACACAATAAAAGACCAAATAGTTTAAGACACGAATGAAGAACTCTCAGTCCAAATTTTAGGAAATTATCACAAGGGAAACAGAAGTTTATACAGATGATACTTTTGTGACACAAACTGGAATTAGGTTAAAATAGAACCGGCAGCAACCAACAAGAACAATAATAATCCCCAAACAAACAAATGGAAGGATGGCTATGTGACTTCCAAGCTTACCTTGACCCAAAACAAGTGTGGAGGAAGATTGGAATAAAGGCTAAGTGACTCTAGCAAGACACCAACACCAAAGACAAAGAAAGATTATGGATATTACCACCAAAATCAAATCTTGCCGTGACAAAAGGGAAGGATTGAGAGAGCTTCAAGCTTTTGCAATTTACCAAATTCTTTTCTACTTCATTAGACGTGGGAGGAGGGATTCATACCCCTTAGAACTTACACAAAAGACAAAAGCAATTAAAAACCTAAATTTAGGACTAATGAGTGGCTAAGTAGGAGGTAGGTGGGAAAAAGGGGCCCACCTTTAACTTGTCTCCCAACTCAAACACTCCCTAGACCTAAACCACGTCTAAAAGACTTTACAAACTCAAACTTCATGGGAAATAATATTTTCCTTAAGTTCCAACATGATGGAGCATAAATTGGTCCAATCCGAACCAATTTCCAGCAAATTGATCCAAACCGACCCAACCTCTATACATCAATTCAAGCTACTAGAATAATTACAATTTACAAGTACTCTAAACAAGCAAGAAATCTCCAAGTGACGAACTAGCAAACCTCCATTGTTGGACGAACCTCTCCTTTGATTTATTGGGCTCCAATCCGTGCTCAAAGTGAAGAGGATTTTTGGCAAGGTTCGGTCCATCCCTTGTCCATTGACAAATGGATATGATCACTTGCATCCTTCTTGGACCACAATTGATCATCGTCCTCTCCCATGGTGGACAAACTGAAGTCGGCTTTCCCTTCTTTTGGAGTTGGACATGGCCGAGGCTCGGATAGGTTGTCTCGGCAAGAAAGGCTTCGGGCATCGGTCGTCAACTTCTCCTCTTCAAATTCCCAATGCAAAAAATGTTTTGGAAGCTCTTTGTCAAGGGGTGAGGGATCATCTAAGAGGTCCATTAAAGGAAATGTCACACCTGCAAAATCAGCAAACAAGTTAGTAAATTGTCTTGCACGGCCTCGTGTTATCATGCCCTCTGGGTGGTTGTGGCTCTCGGGCATGTCAGGGTCTTAGGTCTAAGGTTCCTGGGTTCTTGAGTTCAAGCTCCATGGCTCAGGGTTAAAGGTTGAGGTTTCCATTGTTTGGGTTTCTGGGTTTTAGGGTTCAAATTTGTAGTTTAGGATTCAAGCTAGGGTTCCAAAATTCAAGGTTTAGGGTTCATGGATCCAGGGTTAATGGTTTTGGGATTTAAGGGTTCCGAGGTTCGAGGTTTCAGGTTTAGGGTTAAGGGTTCCAAGTTTAAGTGTTTAAAGGTTTTGGGTTTAGAGTTCTAGTGTTCAAAGTTTCAGGTTTAGGGGTTCCAAGGTTCCTTGGCTCCATGGTTCCATGGTTCCAAGGTCCATGGTTCAAGGATCCAAGGTTCAGGTTTCAAGGTCTAGGGTTCTTAGGTTCAAGGGTTAAGGGTTCATGGATTCAGGGTTCAAAGTTTCAAAATTACAGGGTTCTAGGGTTTAGGGATTAGGGTTCTAGGGTTTAAAAGTTCTGGGCTTGAGTTTAACGGCTTAGGGATAACGGTATATGGTTTAGGGTTTAGGATTCAAGGGTTATAAGGTTGAGGGATCACTAGTTCAAGGTTTATTATTCCAAGGATAGAAGGTCTTAGGATCTAGGGTTTACAGTTCAAGGTACTAAGTATAAGGTTTCCAAGGTTAAAGGTTGAGGGTTTAGGGTTCAATGCGCAAGGAATAAGGGTTCATGGTTTTAGGTTTATAGGTTCCAAGATTTTAGGGTTCAAAGTCAAGCAAGGTTAACGGTTTAACGGGTTCTTGGTTAAAAAGTTGTGTTAAAAGTTCAAGGGTTCAGGGTTCATCGTTCAAGGGTTTCAAGTATGAGGTTTCCAGGCTCATTATTCAAGGGTTCTAGGGTTCATTGTCAAGGGGTTTTATGGTCCAACGTTTACCGTCTAAGGTTCAAGGGTTCAAGGTCAAAGATCGATATTTAAGGTTCTAAGGTCCCATGCTTCTAGGGTTCAAGGTCTAGTTTTCCAGGATTCAGGGTTTCGAGGTTTAGAGTTCTAGGGTTCAAAGTTCGGGGTTTTCGGGTTAAAGGGTTCTAGGTTTTCAAGGTTCACGGTTTAGAGTTTAGAGTTTAGGGTTTGTGGTTTAAGGTTCTAGGGTTTTAGGGTTTATGGTTTATGTTTAGGGTTTAGGGTTTATGTTTAGGGTTTAGGGTTTAATGTTCAAAATTGAGGATTCCATTGTTCAAGGTTCAAGATTTAGGGTTTTAAGGTCCAAGGTTTAAGGTTCATGGGTTTCAAGATTTATGGTTATTCTTCTAGTATTTAAGGTTCTAGGGTTCTGTGTTAATGTTCTATGATTTAGGGTGTAAGGTTCAGGGTTCCAAGGTTTTGGGTTCAAGGGTTTAGGGTTCCAAGGTTGAACAATTTAGAGTTTAAGGTTCCAACGTGACAAGGTTACAGGTTTCAAAGGTTCAGGGTTCCAGGATTTCAAGGTTCATGGTTTAGAGTTTAGGGTTCAAGGTTCATGGTTTAAGGTTCTGGGGTTTTAGAGTTGAGGGTTTATATTTTGGGTTCAAGGTTTAGGATTCAGGATTTTGGGTTCAAGGTTTAAGGTCTCTAGGGTTCGAGGGTTCAGGGGTCAAGTTTTTAAGGTTCAGGGTCTCAGGTTTACAGTTAAGGGTTTAGGGTTTTAGGATTTAAGGATCCAAGGTTACAAGGTTCCAAGGTGAAAGGGTTCATGTTTTATCATTCAAGGTTTTAAGGTTCAGGGTTCAAGGGTTTAGGGTTCAAGGGTTAGGGTTAGGGTTCATTGTTAAAAGGTTATATGGTTCCAGGGTTCGGGGTTGATTGTTCCACTATTCAGGGTTCAAGGTTCTATGGTTCAAGGGTTTCAGACTTTAGGGTTTTGGCTTCTTAGGTTAATGATTTTAGGTTCAAGATTCAAGGTTCTAGGGTTTAGGATTTAGAGTTATAGGGTTCTAGGGTTAAGGGTTCCATGGTCTAGGGTTTAAGGTTAAATGGTCCAGGGATCAGGGTTCCAAGCTTTTAGGTCCAGGGTTTATAGTTTCTGGCTTCTAAGGTTCTAGGTCCATAGATCTAGGGTTTTTGGGTTAGGATTCTAAGGTTCATGGTTCTAGGGTTCTCGGTTTAGGTTCAACGATGTAGGGAAAGGGTTTCAAGTTTCAAATTTCAAATTCATGGTTTAGCTTATTCGAGGGTCCAAAGTTGAGCGTTCATGGTTCAAGGGAGATTTGAGGCTCATTATTCAAGGGTTCAAGGGTACAGGGTTCAAGGGGTTCTAGGGTCCAAAGTTCAATGTTCAAGGTTTACGGGTTTAGGGCTCCAATATCAAAGGTTTTGGGGTTCTAGGGTTCAAGGTCCATGTTTCTAGGGTTCACGGCTCCAAGGTTCAAGGTTATAGGGCTTAGGGTGCTAAGTTCGAAGGTTCAAGGGTTTAATGGTTTAAAGTATAGGGTTCTCGGTTCAAGGGATTCTAGTATCCAAAGTGAAAATTTCAGGGTTCTTGTATACAGGGTTCAAGGGTTCAGGGTTCCAGAGCTCTAGGGTTAAAGGTGAAGGATTCAAGAGTTATGGGATCCAAAGTTGTAGGGTTCAGTACTTAGGGTTCATGGGGTTAAGGTTTAGGGTTAAAATATTTTAGTTTTCAAGGTTCAAGGTTTAGGGTTTAGTGTTCAAAGGTTCAGTGTTCTAGGGTTGAATGTTTTGGGTTCTAGGGTTCAAGGTTTAAGTGTTCCAAGGTTCAGGGTTTAGGGTTTCTGTTACGACCCTTACTTTTCTTACGTAGAAAATGTTGGGTATTTTTTATGATAACTATGTGAATTCTAGAAAGTGTTGCAGTTTTAAAGAAAACTTATGTCGACCGATCTGCTCAATATGTCGACCGAACGGATAACATAAAGGTCGAAGAAGCAACTTATGTCGACAGAGAAGAATCATATGTCGACCGGCTGAAGACAATTAAAGTTCAAGACATTTGATCGTATGTCGACCGAATGCAACTTATGTCGACCGCTTAAAGACCAGAGAAGAATCATATGTCGACCGTCTATCAAGTATGTCGACCGGATGAAGACGATTAAAGTTCAAGACATTGGATCGAATGTCGACCGGACAAAACTTATGTCGACCGCATGGAATCCAGGGAAAAATTGTATGTCGACCGTTAAGAACATCTGTCGACCGTTCAAGCTTCCAGCGGAAGAAGAAATCTGAAGTTATGTCGACAGTTAAAGAACTTATGTCGACCGTCGAAATAACAGAGAGTTTTCCATGTCGACCACCAAGAGTAGATGTCGACCGAAGAACTTAGAAATACTAAAGTTATGTCGACATCTCTAAATACATGTCGACCGGTCGAGACCAACGACAGGAAAATTCTTCAACGGCTACCTTCTTGTGAGTCTTAACGGCTATCTCTATGTCGACAGCCCTCGAAGATATGTCGACAGCTCCGAAGTCTGACAGACGGAAATCTATAAATTGGAGATGAGAAGCCAAAAGAACAAGCCAATTTTTCGAGAGAGAAAAGCACGTCCAAACTCTGCCCAAATTTCTAGTTAGCTTTTCTCTTACTCTCTCCTCATTGTAAATTGTATAAGATCACTCTCATTATGATCGAGAGAGTAGTTTTTCAAATCATTCTCGAAAAACTTCAAGTTATTATTTGCGAGCAATTGTAAAGGGGTGACGCCTCTCAGAAAGAAGAGTCATTTGCAATGTTTGATTGACACTCGGAAGTCAATCATAGTAAAGCTCGAGGTAGAGCGGAAAAGATCTTCAAGGAGCAACCTTGAAGCGCGGAAGTAGGCAAGGTTGGCCGAACCGCGTAAACAATCTCGGTGTTATCTCTCTCTCTCTCAAACTATTTAATTATTGTTTGAGCATAGTTATTTAATAGATAACCAAATTTAGAAGAGAAAGAAAGAATTTCGATTAAACTTATAAAAACATCTATTAACCTAATTCCCCCCCCCCCCCCACTTAGGTTAAACACGATCCTACAATTGGTATCAGAGCAGGTGACATAGAAAGTTTCTATAAGTTAAACTCGTGTGTGATCATTTAAAATGGCTTTCTCTATGAACAACTCACACACTGAGGGGCAATCAATTACTAGACCTCCACTTTTTGATGGAAATAACTATGTTTATTGGAAAACTAGGATGAGAATTTTTGTCCAAGCTATGGACTATAGTGTATGGAACATAATTGAAAATGGTCCATACATACCAATTAAATTTGAGAATGGGATTAATATTCCAAAACCTAGTAATGAATATGACGAGAACGACTTAAAAAAATTAAGCCTAAATGCCAAAGCAATGAACACCTTGTACTGTGCTCTAAATGGAGATGAATTTAATAGAGTACAAGGTTGTGACAATGCTAAAGAAATTTGGTGACTGCTTGAAGTTACCCATGAGGGAACTAACCAAGTAAAGGAAAATAAGTTAAGTATGCTTGTACATGAATATGAACTATTTTCTATGCATACTGATGAAATGGTTAGTTCCATGTTTACTCGTTTCGGTTGAAAGTGCTTGGCAAAATTTATACAGACGAAGAATGTGTTCGAAAAATTCTTCGAGTTCTTCCAAGGACTTGGCAACCAAAGGTAACTGCAATTCAAGAGGCCAAAGACCTCAAGACTCTGAAGGTTGAGGAGCTCATCGGATCTCTCATGACTCATGAGATCACGATGAAGGCTAATGAGAAGGACGAGATTAAGGAGAAGGAACCTCCTAGAAGAAAAGACATCGCTCTCAAGACATCCTCCAGTAATCTAGGGGAATGCAAGAGTGATGAAGAGGATGATGAGGACGTCGCCCTCATAACAAGGAAATTCAAGAGATTTCTTCAAAGAAAAAGGATGCATGGAAAGGAATTCCCAAGAAAAGAGAAGCATCCTAAGGAAAAGGAGAAGGATCTCAAATGCTATGAATGTGGGAAGCCAGGCCACTTCAAAACTAACTGCCCTCTAACAAAGAGACATCCCAAGGCTTACAAGAAGAAAGCCATGAAGGCAACTTGGGATGATAGCGACTCGTCCAGCTCCTCATCCGAAGAAGAGGGAATCGCAAACATGTGTTTCATGGCCAAGGAAGACAAGGTACATAACTCATTTAGCGATTTAGAAGAAATTGATGAAGAAAATGAGTTATTTGATGCTTTTAATGACTTGCTTAATGATTTCAACGTTTTGAAATCTAAGTATAAAATTCTGAAAAAGGAGCATGCCATGATAACTAAGGAGCATGAAATTAAAATCAATCCCTTGGAAAACGAAATTAGCAAATTGAAAAGGGAAAATGATGATTTGAAAGGAATCGTACTTAGATTTACAAATGGAAGCAAGAATCTAAATATGCTTCTAGGTAATCAAAGAACAACTTTTGATAAAGCAGGCATAGGTTATGAATCATTCAAAAAGAAAAAGAAGTATGAGAACTTCTTTGAAAAACCAAAACCTTGTCACGCATGTAATGAAATAGGTCATACCTCCTTCGTATGCCCTTCTAAAATAAGAGGCAAAAATCAAAAGGCTGTTCTGAAATGGGTTCCAAAAGGAACTAAGGCTAACTCACAAGGACCCAAAATGGTTTGGGTACCTAAAAGAAACATCTAAATCTGCTTGTGTAGGTGGAAGTCTCCCGAGAAAAGAATCTTTGGTTCCTCGATAGTGGTTGTTCGAGGCATATGACGGGAGACCCCTCCAAGTTCAGCTCTATCAAGAAAAAGAAGGGGAATGTCTCCTTTGGAGGAAATCAATAAGGGAAGATAATTGGTATTTGCAATATCGGTAACCTTTTTTCTCCTATTATTGAAAATGCTCTTCTAGTTGACGGTTTAAAGCATAATCTTCTAAGCATTAGTCAACTTTGTGATAAGGGATATAAGGTATTTTTTGAATCCAAAACATGCCAAATAAAAGATATTTCTGGTAGTAAAATCTTATTCATTGGATATCGATCTGAAAACGTTTATACAATTGATTTGAATAATGTTGCATGTCTTGATGAAAAATGTTTTAGTGCAACATCCCCTCTAGATAGTTAGGCATGGCATAGGAGATTAGGTCATGTTAGTATGGATACCCTAGCTAAGATTGCTAAGAAAAACTTAGTTAGAGGCCTTCCAAAGATCTCCTTTGAGAAGGATAGAATTTGTGACGCATGTCAAATGGGGAAACAAACAAAAACCTCATTCTCTTCCAAATCGGTTATTTCAACCGATAAACCTCTTCAACTTATTCATTTAGATCTTTTTGGTCCCTCTAGAGTAGCTAGCCTAGGTGGCAAGCATTATGCCTTTGTAATTGTTGATGATTTTTCAAGATTTACATGGGTATACTTTCTCAGATCTAAGGATGAATCCTTTAAGACTTTTGCATCTTTTAGGAAGAAAGTTCAAAATGAAAAAGATCTCCCCATAGTATCTATTCGGAGTGATCATGGAGGAGAATTTGAGAATGAGAATTTTGAGCTCTTTTGTCTTAAAAATGGAATCAACCATAATTTCTCATCTCCTAGAACTCCTCAACAAAATGGAGTTGTTGAGAGAAAGAATAGATCTCTTCAAGAGCTAGCTAGGACAATGCTCAATGAAAACTCTCTCCCCAAATACCTCTGGGCGGAAGCTGTAGCTACAGCATGCTACACGATAAATCGAGTTTCAATCCGCCCTATCTTAGATAAGACTCCCTATGAGCTTTGGTCAGGAAAATCCCCCAGTGTTAAATATTTTAGGCCTTTTGGATGCAAGTGCTTTATCCTAAACACAAAGGACAATCTAGGAAAATTTGACTCAAAGACAGATATAGGTCTTTTCCTTGGATACTCCTTGTCTAGTAAAGCTTATAGAGTTTTCAACAAAAGAACTCTAGTGGTTGAAGAATCAATGAACATCTCTTTTGACGAATCCTCACCTCTTGTAGAGAATCAAAATCCAAATATTGATTTGGAAAGAGAAATGGAATCCTTGAGCCTAGATGAGAGTAAGAAAAATTCCTTAGATGTTGTCCCTACGGAAAGTCCTCCAAGTTCTCTAGAACTAGAACCAATTAGAACAGTCAATGATGACTTACCTAAAGAATGGAGATATTCCAAAAGTCATCCCATAGAGGACATAGTAGGTGATCCTAATTTAGGAGTAAAAACTAGAAGCTCTCTTAGAAACCTATGTGCTAACGTAGCTTTTATCTCTCAAGTAGAACCTAAGAAATTCGATGAGGCCATTTTGGATGAAAATTGGTTAATGGCCATGCAAGAGGAACTAAATCAATTTGAGAGAAACCAAGTTTGGGAAGAACTTAGAAATACTAAAGTTATGTCGACAGCTCTAAATACATGTCGACCGGTCGAGACCAACGACAGGAAAATTCTTCAACGGCTACCTTCTTGTGAGTCTTAACGGCTATCTCTATGTCGACAGCCCTCGAAGATATGTCGACAGCTCCGAAGTCTGACAGACGGAAATCTATAAATTGGAGATGAGAAGCCAAAAGAACAAGCCGATTTTTCGAGAGAGAAAAGCACGTCCAAACTCTGCCAAAATTTCTAGTTAGCTTTTCTCTTACTCTCTCCTCATTGTAAATTGTATAAGATCACTCTCATTGTGATCGAGAGAGTAGTTTTTCAAATCATTCTCGAAAAACTTCAAGTTATTATTTGCGAGCAATTGTAAAGGGGTGACGCCTCTCAGAAAGAAGAGTCATTTGTAAGGTTTGATTGACACCCGGAAGTCAATCATAGTAAAGCTCAAGGTAGAGCAGAAAAGATCTTCAAGGAGCAACCTTGAAGCGCGGACGTAGGCAAGGTTGGCCGAACCGCGTAAACAATCTCGGTGTTATCTCTCTCTCTCTCAAACTATTTAATTATTGTTTGAGCATAGTTATTTAATAGATAACCAAATTTAGAAGAGAAAGAAAGAATTTTGAATAAACTTATAAAAACATCTATTAACCTAATTCCCCCCCCCCCCACTTAGGTTAAACACGATCCTACAGAAAATACATCATGTAAAAAGTTTTCTTTCTAAAATTTCGTTCCACATTATTAATTTAAAATCATAAAAATCATAGTGGAAGCGTACAATATTTACATACTTACTCTTCAATATCAAAACATATATTATTTTACATCATATAGCACTTTAACAAAACCAAACTTTTAGTATTATATGTTTACAAAGAACATAAAAAAAATCTAGTTTTCAAAACTATATACTCCATTTGTACATAACTATTACATAAGAAAAACATGAGCCGCCCACCGGTCGTCTTCACGCTGATAGCTCAACTTTTGCCTGGACGTACTTCATCCTTCATGCTATCTCTACAGCAAGTATGGAGAGTCATTCCCCTCAATCTCATCTTCCTCACCTACATTACAAAGCTTAAACTATGAGCCTAAGGCTCAGTAAGTAAAATGAAATGTTTCCTACATGATCTACATACACATGCCATGTCTTAAATCAATGCACATTCATTTCGTTTCGTTTCTTTTATAACTTAACTTTCATTTACATGAGTTAGTGGAATAAGACCTAGAGAGGAAGGCACATAAGGCCCCATACCACCCTTATCTCGGCACCCTGCCCCTTTAATCCAACTCTAGGTAAAGAGAATAGACTTTTGATGCCCTTAGGTCGGCAGCCTATCTCAAGGGATGAGAAGACGTCTTAGGTCACGCCTAACTCATCACTGCCTGTCCACGTAACCATTTACATACATACATAACATTCTTGCTTAATTGATCTTTACGTTATAACATGCATGGATGAAGATTGTGTCCCATACCACTCTCATCATCCGTTGGGTGACATTTGGAAAACATGCTCAAAACATTTTCGTATCGTTTTGAAAAATATGATGCATGAATGTAATGCTTGATGACATAACTTAATATGTGCATAACTTAGATGCTTAACATAAAAACAATCAACATAACGCATTCGTCACCAAAGGTAAGTCCATGACCTCTATTAACTATTTTTCGTTCTTAAGATACTTAAGTGATATGTACATACTAGCAATCACAATTCAATAGCAAACATACACCAATCAACCCCATATTATTGGGTCGGTGCACGGTGTAATGCACCCCAAAACAACATACAATATATCTTAAGTTTTATCAAACTTACAATACCTAACAACCTCTTTGTAATGTAGTCCCTCAAAGGGCCATTCACAAGCATGAGTTACTTACTTGATCTCCTTAGCTTATGATCACTATTATGAGTCCTTAAGGTTCCAATGAGCTTGCTTATATACCTCAAAATTTCAAAATGAAACAGTATAAGCAAAACCCGAAATACCCCCTTTTTACCAGAAACTTGCAGCATCCATAACCTGAGCTATAAAACTCTGATAAAAACACTTAAGGTACCAATTTAATCCCTAAGATGTATACTCTATTTTCTTAGAAGATGTCGTGATCAGATGCTTAATTAAAGACATCATAAATTCTACATCTCTGAAATCGGGTATGACATGACCCTTTTGTGCATACCCGGTTTTTACATCAATTTCCGACATACACAAATTTTGCTACACTAGGCTGATAGATATAAAAAAAGTACTAATATCAACCTTAGATTGTTAGCTACAATTCATTAGAAGACGTCGAGACCAAATTGTAACTTATAAGTCTTGTACCAATCTCAT
Source organism: Begonia fuchsioides (assembly GCA_003255005.1). Taxonomy (NCBI): domain Eukaryota; kingdom Viridiplantae; phylum Streptophyta; class Magnoliopsida; order Cucurbitales; family Begoniaceae; genus Begonia; species Begonia fuchsioides. The sequence continues at coordinate 141,628 of QAOC01053066.1, read as the reverse complement.
TTCCAAAATCGGGCAGAATGCCCTAAAACATGTATATTCATGAAATTTCCTTGACTATTTCATACATTCAAACAATAAAACGTCCACTCCATCAATTATAACTCATTTCAAACCATAAGTGAGCATTAGAGACGTGGTTAGGATGATTCTTACCTCAAAAGATTCGGATTGAAGAGTAGAACACTTTACTCCGAAAGGTTGAGGGTCAAATCACACTTCTTCTAACTCTAATCTCACCCTCTTCTACTAAAACCCTAAAGCCCTTTCTTCACTCGAGAGAATTCAGAAAGGAGAGAGAGATTGTCGTGCATAATGACCTGAAGGCTGAACTTTTGTCTTGAGGTGGAAGGTGAAGAGTCACCACGAGGTGGCACCTAAGCACGAGGTGTCAACTTAAATCTCTTAAATATTTCATAACTTTTTCACCACAACTCCTATTGAGTTGTTTAACCTATCAGTATTCTCATTTTTATGTCTTCTACAATTTCTTAGAATATTTCTTTGTCAATTAAGCTCATTTGCCACATGATAAAATGGGAAAACTGAAACTACCTCGTTATCGATCTTCAACCCGGTCGTTGTTACCAATTGTAAGTTTCCAAAATTCATAACTTTCTCTAGAAATCTCCAAATCGAGTAATTTTTGTTGCTATAGTTCCATCAACTAATTTACTTAATTTCATTAGTTTGACTTAAACTCATTTAAAGAACTTATCTCTTCGAAAATCTGATAACTTTGTTCATCATTTAACATTGATAGGACTTACAGTACTTGGAAAAAGTCGATTGTTACAGTTTCACTATTCAAGGTATAGTAATTTCAGGTTTCAGGGTTCATGGTTTAGGGTTCTAGGGTTCTAGAGTTCAGGGTTTATGGTTTAGGGTTCCAAGGTTCAAGGTTTAAGGTTTAGATTTTAATGGTTCAAAGTTCCTTGTTTAAGGGTTCTAGGGTTCCAAGTTAGGGTTTCATAGTTCAGAGTTAGGGTTTAGGGTTTGGGGTTCTAGGGTTAGGGTTTAAGGTTCAGGGTTTCTAGGGTTCAGGTTTCAAAGATTCAGGGTTCTCGGGTTCAGGGTTCAGGGTTTAGGGTTTGGAGCTCAAGGTTTCATGGATGCATGGTTCTTTAGTTCCAGGTTCCAAGGTTAAGGGTTCTAGGGTTCATGGTATTGGGTTCTAGGATTTAGGGTTCTAGTTTTTAGAGTTCAAAAGTTTTGGGTTCAGGGTTCTAGGGTTTGGGGATTAAGGCTTTATGGTTTAATGGTTCAGGGCTTAGGATTCAAGGATTCTAGGGTCCACAATTCTAGGTTAAGGATTCTAGGGAATAGGGTCCGAGGGTTCCATCGATCAAGGCTCAATGTTCAAGGTTTCATGGTTAAGAGTTCCAGGTTCTAAGGTTTAGGGTTCCAAGGTTCTAAGTTTGGGTTTCAGGGTTCCAGAGTTCAGGGTTCCAGAGTACAAGGTTCTAAGGTTTCAAGGTTTCAGGATTCATGGTTTAAGATTCAAGGTTTCAAAGTTAAAGGTTCAAGGGTTCCAATGTTCAAGGATCCATTGTTTAAGGTTCTTGAGTTCAGGTTTCCAGAGCTCATGGTTTAGGATTCAGGGTTTAGGGTATCAAGATTTAGGGTTTTAGGGCCTAGGGTTCAAAGGTTTAAAGTTCTACATCTAAGGTTCTAGGGTTTAAGGTTCTTTGTTCATGGTTCAAGGGTTCCAAAATTCAAAGTTCTAAGGTTTAGGGTTTTAGGGTTCAATGTTGTAGGGATCTAGAGTTAATGGTTGAGAGCTCAAGGTTTAAAGATTTAGGGTTTAAGGGTTCAAGATTTAATGTTTAGGGTTTATGGTTTAGGGCTCATGGTTCATGTCATTTGGGTTCTAGGGACCAGCGTTAAGGGTTCCAAGGATTAGAATTCAATGCTTCAGAGTTCAAGGGTTCCAAGGTTCACAGTTTAGGGTGTAGGGTTCAAGGTTCTAAGATTCAAGATTCATGGTTTTTGGATTCCAAGGTCCAAGGTTTATGCATCGAAAGTTTAGGGTCCCAAGGTTCAAGGTTTAGAAATGTAACGACCCGATTCCCGTGCCGCCGCTTTATGCCTTACCTCACTTGCTTACTTACTTTACTTTACTTTACTTTACTTTGCTTACTCGCGGGCAGCCCGAGAACCAGTCCGTTACTACACTTACTTACTTACTTACTTACATTACTTTGGTGGAAAACTCGTTACTTTAATTTCTGAAAACTATCGTTTACTTTGTAAAATAGTTTACAAGGAAACTGTCAATGATAAAAACATACATTTGAATTCCACCTTTATCGAAAATACATAATCATTCAATAACGTAAACTTACAGCGGAAGACTATAGTTCAAAATACATTCACTCTAAAATACTTTAAAATCCATCACACGAAAATAATGGTATACATTTACTTACATCTTCAAAACGTTCAAACATTCAAAACATTTTATAAAGCGTCTGTGTGTGTCATACATCACTCCCCGTCGGTCATCGCTCAATAAACGGTATCATTTGGACACCCCTCTGTTCTAACTTCTTGATCATTCATTGGCTCACTTTCCTCCATTATATTCCCTACATTGCAAAGCCTAAACTATGAGCCTAAAGCTCAGTAAATAGCATAACTATAAAATGCAATGCATGAGTATGTCATGCTGTTAAAACAATGCACATTTCATTCACGTTTCTTAGGTTTCATAACTTCTTTATCTTTGGAAATATTACAGGATCTCAAGAACACCCCCTCCACCTACTTCAACTTCTACTGATCATGAGCTCACTACTTTACTACTTGAGGTGCTCAGGCCTGTAATAACCATTTACTTTACTTTACTGTTCTGATGTTCAAGTTCTTAATTCATTGGAGACAAAACATAATTAGCGTCCCATACCACCAATTATATCCCACTACCTCCAACTACGCTGTAAACATGCATGAAAATAGTTTGTTGACATTTTGTAAAACTATGATGCATGACCATATGAACATGAAAACATCACTTCACATTACATGAAAATAAACATTCATCACCAAACATGTCATGCAACAAACATGCAGCACACATCAAACAATCATCCTAATCTTTGCAATGTAGTCCCACTTAAGGGCCAAATAATCTTAATGCTAACTTACCTTTGCAGCTAGGTTGAGTTGATCCACTTGAGTCTCCTTCTTAATCCAATCGATGGCTTAAACCTATAAATCATATGCGGATCAGAATTTGCAGAAAGTCTTAACTTTATGTTCTAACTTTGAAAATCTATAACTTCCTCTATATTGATCCATTATTGACGATTAAGATGTCAAATTGTTCCTTAAAGAGTCTACTATAACTTCTTAGAAGACACCAAATTCAGAAAACTAACGTATGTTGACTTACGTGGACAAAATAGAAGGCATTCACTGTTTGAACAGTGATTAGGTCGACATAAACCTATATGTGTCGACATAACTTAGCATAATATGTCGACTGCTTATTCATGCGGTCGACCGAATCATTTACAGAGAGTTATTTTGTGTCGACCCGGTGCTCTCCCAGTTTCCATCTACTAACTTGTAACATTCATAACTTTGTCTACAAAGGTCCAATTTGAGTGATTAAAATGGCTATGAATTTCTCTAAAATCCTACTTTAACTCTTATGAAGGTTATAAACTCAAATTCGTTCGAAAATATGACCGAATCTCAAAAACCCTAACCTTGCATACAATCAACTGATTTTCTAACATTCTACTTGAAATCCTCTATTTTTATCCATCAATCCAACCAACATCATCCTTTTATCATTATTAAACCTACAAGAACTTTAAAGGATATGAAAATACCTTGAGCTTCAGTCTCCACGAAATATCAAAGCTCTTCACTTCACTTCTCTTGAAGCACTCACTTTCTCACTCCTTTTTCCTCACAAAACTCTTTCTCTATCTCAATCTCACCCTCCTTTGATTTAGAGCACGAAACCTAGGGAGAAAGAGGGGGAGGAAGATCGTGGTTGGGAGGGGAAAATGCGAGCCAAGACCCACTTAAAGCCCTTTATCAATTAAAATCAATTTTCCTTTTGTGTCCACCAATCAGAATTCTGCTGATTTTGCTGACTTTTCAACTTATGTCGACATAAGTTCAACTTATGTTGACATAATGAATTCCCGAAAGTTATTCTATGTTGACCGCTCTTCTATTGTGTCGACCGAAAGTATTCCCGAGGGTTATTTGTGTCGACCGCACGTCTATTGTGTCTACCGGGGTACTGTTCGTAGTTGGACTGGTCACTTAAAACTTTTATAACTTTTGTTATACAATTTAGATTTCTATAATTCAAACGCCATTATTTTTCTTATTGAATCTAGTTAAACTTTGTAGAAGACATAAACTTTAAATTCTAAGTTTAACATAATAAAAATTACGAAGTAACAAACATCGTTCAAAATCCATAATTCTATAGTCCGGTTTTGCTTCACCAACTTCAAATAAACATAACTTTCTCTTAAAAAGTTTAATAAGAATGATCTACCTATAAATCTTCTTATCTTCACGTCTACTACAACTTTGTAGAGGAATACTTTGCCATTTATGCTCTTATAAGGCATGTTATGATTGAAACACAGAAACTACTCCATGTAATGACCATAAAACCTCAGAATTAGGTAAACACCAAAATTGTTTCCAATTCGTCTCCATATTCATCTTTTCTTAGTACATCTCATTCCTTAAACATAAAACATTAAATTCATAAATTATTAACAGGGTCGTTACATTCTACCCTCCTTAATAAAAAAATTTTCCTCAAAATTTAGACCTTAAACACTTCTGGATATTTTTCCTTCATTTCTTGTTCTCTTTCCCAGGTGGCTTCCTCCTTTATCTTAGTATCCAGTATTCTTATTACCTGCTCCTCTGTTTGTTGTAGGCAATCCGACTACAAAATGCTAAGTAACCAAAATATTTCCTACATTTTTCTTTATTATTTCATTCAAAGTTACTGCCCCTTCTTCTTTGTAACCTTTTAATCATCCCCTTCAATCCCAATTACATTAAATAACTCAACTCTCTATTCCTCCTTCTTTTAATTTCATTGACACATCTCTTCATATCTCATTATCAAATCTGAACCACTCTATCTATACAAACCCTTCATCTCTTTTCAATCTAATATGAATCCTTCTTTTCATTCATTAATCACTCATCATTCAAACACAACTCTCATTCTATTACTTTCTAAGTCATTCAATTGTATTAAATTATTGATTAATTTTCATCCTTCTACATTTGTACCACACTTTTTTCTTATATTCAGGTTGGTATAATCATAATGTTATTTAGTTCAACCACTTAATTGGGATCCACATGAACTCTCTTGACATCAATATGAGAACTACCTTGTATAATCCTTGCATAGTTTATGGAAATTCCCAATTTTTATGCTGCTTTTTCAATCTCAGTTATAATTGAGACATGTCCTATAGCTTTTGGGACGAGTCTTCCTCAACATAACTTGAGTCCTGTCTAAGCTAGCATAGCCCTCATCTTGGTCTCGCGACACTCAAATTCTTTTCCTAATCATGTATATTGATCTCTGAGTTGTTGTAACATATTTGGATCATATAGTTTGCTTCTCTAGTGTTATCTAATATGGGGTAATTTACACTCCTCATCATTCTTCACCTTATAAAGGTTGTACTAATTGTAGCGTAGTAGTAATGAGTGTAAGTAAACTTCACTAAGGGCAATGACTTGCTCTACGACACTTTAAAACTTCAACACTCATGCTTTCACCGTGTCAGCTAAATTTGGGTTGCCCTTTTTATTCGAATACCGGTTCGGGGATGAACCGCCGTTCATATTTCTAAAATTTTCTCATGGTCTTTCCAAAACAATGGATACTTAGATCCCGACTAATCTTACCATCCTTTTAGATGTGCATCTCCACATACTTGTCCAAAATATTTGAAACATTTAACTTGTTACGTCCATAAAGCTACTGGTGCATTTGTTACTCTAACGGATATCTTCCAAAAACTCATAATGTTTATATTCTTCATGAATGTCATTTTGAAATATCGTCCATTTTCATCGAACAAGTTATCAATCTCTAATGACATACACTTATCCCTTATTGTTAGCTTACTTAATTTCCCAGTCCTTGAATTTGTTCTTGGTTGTTACTTTTTCACTTAGGAATAGTTTCTCACTTAGGAATAGTTTCTTATGGGGTTTTAATTTTTTAGCGTTTAGGGTTCTTGGGTTTCATGGTTTAGTGTTTTAAGGTCCAGTGTTTCAAGGTTCAAGGTTAGGAGTTGTAGGGTTTGAGTTTCAATGATTTAATTTTTTAGGCTTCCAAGGTTTTGGGTTCTAGATTCACGATTTCACCGTTTAAGGTTCAAGGTTCGAAGGCTTCATGTTTCATGATTCGAGGTTTCTTATTATGATGGTACCAGGGTTTTAGGGTTTAGAATTCAAGGTTTAGGATTTGAAGTGTAAGGTTTCAAGGTTCTGGGTTTAGGGTTAAGGGTTCCAAGGTTTAGGGTTTAGAATTCAAGGTTTAGGATTTGAAGTGTAAGGTTTCAAGGTTCTGGGTTTAGTTAAGGGTTCCAAGGTTTAGGGTTCAAGGTTCAAGGACTCAAGGTTGTGGGTTTAGGGATTAGGGTTTACAGTTCAAGGATTTGAAGTTTAGGGTTTAGGTTTTCGGGTTCAAGGGTGAAGGGTTTATGGGTTTTAGCGTTCCATGGTTCCAAGGTTAAGCGTTCAGAGTTAATGGTTCAATGTTCAAGATTGCAAGGTTCAGGGTTCTTGGTTCGAGGGTTCCATGTTCAGGGTTCAGGGTTCTAGGGTTAGGGTTCAAGGTTCATAGGTTTTAGTGTTTAGGTTTTATGCTCCCAAGGTTTAGGGTTCCAGTGTTGAGGTTTTAGAGGGTTTAGGTTTTAGAATTTTGAGATCAATGTTTATAGGGTTGCAAGATTCTAGGTTTCTAAGGCCCAAGGTTATGAGTTCCAAGATTCGGGGTTTTGGGGTTTAGGGTTCCAATGTTCTATGGTTTAAGGGTTTTAGAGATTAAAGCTCATGGTTCAGGGTTAGAGGGATCTAGGGTCAAAATTTTAGGGTTCAGGTTCAAGGGTTTAGTGTTTAATTGTTCAAGGTTCCGGATTCAAGATTTTCAATGTCCAAGGTTCCAGGTTTAGGACTCTAAGGTTTGGGTTTCTAGGGTTCTAGCATTCAAGGTTCAAGGTTACAGGGTTTTGGATTCAAGGTTCTAAGATTTTAGGGTTCCAAGGATCGAGGTTCAAGGTTCCAAGGTTCCAGGGTTCCATGGATCAAGATTCATAGTTTAGGATCCAATGTTACAAAGTTCAAGGTTTAATAGTTTCTTGGTTTAAGGTTCAAGTATTGAAGGTTATAGGATTTCATGGTTCAAGGGTATATGGTTTAGGGTTCCAAGATTTGGGGTTCTAAGGTTCAAGGTTCCAAGATTCTGAGTTCAAAGGCTAGGGTTCCAAGGTTCAACGGCTCTAGTGTTCAGGCTTCCAAGGTTCCAAGATTCATAGTTCAAGGGTTTAGGATTCACGGTTCCAAAGTTTAGAGTTGAAAGGTTTAGAGTTTTGAGGTTCAGGGTTACATGGTTTCAGGGCTTAGGGTCTAGGGGTCATGGTTTGAGGTCTTTGGGTTTCTGGAAACAGGGTTAAGGATTCTAGGGTTTAGGTTTAAGGTTCTTAAGTTTTAGGGTTCATGGTTTAGGGTTCTAGGTTCAAAGGTTCCAAGGTTCGTCGTTAAAGGATTTAGGATTCAGGGTTCAAGAATTTAGAGTTCCAATGTTGTGGGTTTACGGTTTAGGGTTTTAGATTTCAAGGTTACCAGGCTGGAGGGTTTCAGGGTTTAGGGTTTCAAGGTTCATGTTTTAGGGTTCAAGGTTTCATGGTTTAGGTTTCAAGGTTTAGGGTTCATAGGTCATGGTTCGATGATTTTGGGATCTAGGAACTAGGGTTAAGCGTTCCAGGGTTTAGGTTTTAAGGTTCCAGGATTCTAAGGTCCACGATTTTGGATTTAAGCTTCAAAGGTTTAGGGTTTCAGAGTTCAAGGATAAAAAATCTAGGGCTCAAGGTTCTAGGGTTCAGGGTTCCAGAGTTTTAGGGTTTAGGGTTACATGACATGGTGTCCAGGCTCCATGGTTTCATGGTCCAGGGTTATGGGTTTCATGGGTTGAAGGTTCTAGGTCAAGGGTAATGGGGTTTAGGGTTCGGGGGTCAGGGTTAAGGGTTAAAGGTTCAAGGTTCAGGGCTCAAAGGTTTAGCGTTCTAAGGTTCAGTGTTAATAGTTTTGGGTTTTAGGGTTCAAGGTTATGGGGTACTGGGGTTCTAAGGTTTCTGAGTTCAGGGTTGTAGGTTTCAAGCTTTAGGCTTCAGGATTCAAGGTTTATGGACAAATGGTTCCAGAGTTCAAGGGTAAAGGTTCTAGGGTTTCAAGGTTTAGGTTTTAGGCTTTAAAGGTTTAATGTTTCTGGGTTCAGGGTTCTAGGGTCATGATTCCATGGTTCAAGGTTCAGAGTTCTTGACTTTCAGGGTTTTAAGTGTTAAGGATTTTAGGGTTCCACTATTCAGGATTTAGGGTTTAAGCTTTCAAGGTTCTGGGTCCAAGGTAATAGGGTTCCAAAATTCAAGGTTCTAGGGTTCAGGATTTTGGGTTCAAGGGTGAAATACCACAGATTGGCATCCCAAGCGGAATACTTTCAGGGTTGTGTGTTAATTTTGCAAGAAAAATACTTGAAGATTTCCACATTTTTAAGCCAACTTTGGAAGATCAAGAAAGGAAAAAATATGTTATAACTTAGCTTGGAGAAGAGGCAGAACTTCAACCAAAACCCGAGGAGTCTAGACTCGAACCCGCATTTGATCTCGGTTGAAGATGCTCGTTGCATGAGAACCCGAGAGGGTTTCCCGGCTGAGATGGACCCCTGAAGCTTTTTGGCTCTTTTGATTATCTTAGCAGCCTTAAATCAAAATGACTCATTCTAAGGAAAGATAGCTGACTTTTTAAGCTTTCCAACGAAAGGTAGAACGTTAAAATTGAAAGTTGTTTCCTTAGTCAACTATAGCCAACAAAGAGAGGGTAGCACAACCTACCCGGGAAACAATCTTATTAGGTATTTTTTTTTTATTTTCACGCGTTTGTTTCATGGATTTGCATGGGAAATTCGAGGGTTATCTAATTATTATGCTGAATGTAATTGGCAGATTTGATTGAATTAAGATTTATCTTTTCAAATTTGATCTCTCCCCTTTAAAGTTTGCCGCTTCAAAGACTCGGTCTCCGAAAACTTGTTTTCCGGCCATCGAGAGACAAACCCCTGGAGTTGATCATTTTCTGAGCAAACGATTAATCCTTACCACTTTTCTCCAGCCATTTTGTGGTCTTAGGGTGAGACTGTGGATCCTAGCTCCTTCATCCATCTCATTCCCATTTTGAGAATCTTTTCTCTTAAATCCAAATACCCCGGGTTGAATTCCGGTGTGTTTTTCGGGTACTGACCAAACCACCCATTTCCCCCAAAGGAATTCTCTCAATTTTTGAGAGATCTCTTCCTCATCCATCTTTCCAGATTCATCCTCAACCTCGTCCCAAAATACGCCCCCATTCATTGAGAAGAGTTATTCAAATCATCCTCGATTTGGAATTCTCTATTCGGTGAAACCCTAAAATTCTGCCTTGACCATCTGAGTTTCGTATGACACATCTTCTTGTTCCCACAATCATTCCTCTTCAAATTTTGTAGGATATCATCATCTTTTACCCATTTATTACCCCTCCAAAAATCAGCCCCAGATTCGTTCCTAACCCAATTTTTGAATTCAATTTTTCCCTCCTCCAAAACCTGGATTTTTTGGAGTTGCCAAATCAAACCCTAGTTACTGTTTGATTAGATATCTCACAATTGGCTGAAGGGATTGCCTCAAATATTTGAGGTTATTCACTCAACGCCTTTCTAAAGATCCATTCTAAATTTCAACCCTAAAATCCATTACTTCGTCAAGATATCCTCATTCCTTCCCAAACCCTAATTATGTTTTTTTCCCATTTTTCCTCCTCCCATTCAATTTCGTGTCAAAGGGTTTCAGGGTTAGAAGTATACTTTTCTAGGTTCAAGGGGTAGTCAAAAGTTCAGCATTTAGGGTTTAAGGGTTTAAGGTTCAAGGCTCATTGTTTAAGGGTTTAGGGTTCAAGGTGCAATGGGTTCTATGGTCAAAAGTTCATCGTTCAAGGTTCCACGGTCAATTGTTCAAGGATTGAAGGCACATAATTCAAGGGTTCCATTGTTCAGGGTTTATGATTCTAGGGTTCAGGGTCCAGGATTCAAGTGTTCCATGGTTCCAAGGTTCAGGGTCCAGGATTTCAAGGTTCAAGGTTTCAGGGTTCAAGGTTCAGGGTTAAAGGGTTCACGGTTCACCGTCTAGGGTCAAGGGTTCTAGAGACCAAGGTCCAGGATTCCAAGGTTTAAGGTTAAAGGTTAAAGGTTTCAAGGTTCAAGGCTCTAGGGTTTGGGGTTCTTGGTTTAGGGTTTTTGGGTTCTGACATGGAATGGAGGGGGTTTAGATTTAGGAAGTGGGAGAATCGGGTTAGGTTAAATGAAAAATGATAATCCAAAAATTCCAGAATATGGACTGGAATTTTGACGGCGATATCTTGAGGATACAGATTATTTTTGGGCTGAAATTTTGAGTGGAGCTCTGGGAAAAAGATAGGTGATACTCCTCCAAAAATGAAGGCAATCACGTGGATTGATCGGTTGGAATGTAATGGAACAGTAACGGTGTTTTTGGTGGTGGCCGGAAATCTGCCGGCGGAAAGAACTAAAACCAAACGAAAAATATTGATGGAAGGAAGAGCTTGTGACCTTCAACCTCACCATAAAGTCCTTGAAGAAGGCTGGAGTATTGAAGCACCAAGAAATCTCCAGCTCGGAGGGAGGATTCCTGTGAGATAACCTACGGTGGCCGGAGGTGCACCGGCTGCCAGTTTGAAGTTGGAAATGCCCGTGGGAGGGAGATGCTCAAAGCAACTTTAATTCAAATTCCAAATTGACCTTACAATCATGCAATGAGGGAGGTTTTATCTGCTGAGAAGAGTGGGAAAAAGGGTGGGAAAATTGAGGGCCAATTGCATGCAACTTGCATGCTGAAAATTGAAATAAAGGAGGGAAAATTAGACCAATGAGATTGCAAGAATGTGAAGCCCACGTGTTCTTCAATCTCTTCAGCCAATTTTCCATTCTTCCTTGCCCCAAAATACCCTTCTCTTAGCCGAAAATTCCTCATGCAAAACCCCATGCAAGCATGCAAAAATAAATAGCATAAAACCTAGCCGAGAACTCGGGTTCTCCAAATATCCACTGTAAAATTCACGTAAAAATTAAGCTAAAAATGTGACAAAATTTCTTTAATCCATGTAATTGCTAGAGAGTTGAGTCGTGGAACCCTTGATCACTTTTTCATGGGACTCCAACTCGCCATGCAACGTGGTACTTCAATCGGGTTTGGGTGCGGGCTTGATTCTGGAGCTTTCGGTTTTTGGTTGCAAATCCTCCTTTTCTCCACGCCAATTTATCATGTGTTTTGGCCTTGTTTGATCCTCCAAAGTTGGCTTAGAAATGTATAATTCTTCAATTAATTTTCCTGCAAAATTAACAAACATATTAAAAAAATTCCAAGCTCGGGCTCGGGTGATTGCTCTGCTTGGCATGCCAATCCGTGGCATGTCAGGTTCTAAGGTTCATGCTCTAGGGGATAGGGTTAAAGCTTAAGGGTTCCAAGGTTCAAGGTTCCTGGGTCGGAGTTTTGGGTTCTAGGGTTCATGGGTTTTAGGGTTTGAAGTTTAGAGTTTAAGGCAAATGTTAATGGTTCATGGGTCAAGTTCATGATTTAAGGATTCTAGTGTTCAAGGTTTAGGGTTCAAGATTCAAGGGTTAAGTGCTCCAATGTTCTAGGCTTTTAGGGTTCAAGGTTCAGAGTAAATTGTTCATGGTTCCAGGAGTAATGTTTTAGGGTTCTAAGGTTCCAAGGTTTGAGGTTTAGGGTTTAGGGTTTGGGTTCCAAGGTTCAGTGTTCCAATGTGCACGGTTTCGTAATCTAGGGTTTACAAGTCCACGATTAAGGGTTCTAAGGTTCAGGTGTAATACCAGTGTTAGTATTAAGTGTTCACGGTTTTGTTTAGGGTTCTATCTGTTCTGCTTCCACCACTTGCGATGGATCATGAATGCATTTCCTTAACAGTGACACATGAAACACATTGTGGACTCCTGCCAAGTTTTCTGGTAATTGCAACATATAGGCCATGTTTCCCACTTTCTCCAAAATATTAAATGGTCCAATGGATCTCAGTGCCAACTTCCTTTTGTGCCAAAACCTCATCATACCTTTGAATGGCGAAACTTTTAAAAACACTCCATCTACCTCCTTAAATTCTAGTGCTCTTCGTCGCCAATCCGCATAGCTTTTCTGACGATCTTGAGCAGCTTTGATCCTTTGTTGTAGGGTTTTCACCTGCTCCACTTTTTGTTGTAGGCAATCCGACTACAAAATCCTAAGTAACGAAAATATTTCCTACAATTTTCTTGATTATTTCATTCAAAGTCACTATCCCTTCTTTTCCGTAACCTTTTAATCATCTCCTTCAATCCTAATTGCATTAAATAACTCAACCCTCTATTTCTCCTTCTTTTAATTTTATCGACACATCTCTTCATGTGTCATCATCAAATCTCAACTACTTTGCCTATGCAAACCCTTCATCTCTCTTTAATCTAGCATCACAGCTAAAACTACCAAAGTCACTTCATCTTTCTTCAATCTAACATCAATCATTCTTTCCATTCATTAATCAATCATCATCAAACACAACTCTCATTCTATTATTTTCTAAGTCATTCAATTGTATTAAACTATTGATTTATTTTCATCCTTCTATATTTGTATCCCAATTTAACTTTTGTTCCACCTCAAACATTCAACTTTTACATTCAAACCTGAAACTCCCTATACCATTTTCATTTTCTCCACTTAATCCCCATCCAAACTTGAGTCCTGACTAAGCTAGCATAGCCCTTATGTTTGTCTCGTGACATCAAATCCTTTTCCTAATCGTGCATGTTGATCCCTGAGTTGTTGTAACATATTCGGATCATATAATTCGCTTCTCTAGTGTTATCTAGTATGGGGTAATTTACACTTCTCATCATACTTCACCTTATAAAGGTTGTACTAATTGTAGCTTAGTAGTAATGAGCATAAGTAAACTTTGCTAAGGGCAACGACTTGCTCTATGACACTTTGAAACTTTAGTACTCATGCTTTCACCGTGTCTTCTAAATTTTGGTTGCCCTTTTGATTCTACTACCGGTTCGGGGATGAACCGACGTTCATATTTCTAAATTTTTCTCATGGTCTTTCCAAAACAATGGAGATTGAGATTTCAACTAATCTTACTATCTTTTAGATGTGCATCTCCACATTCTTGTCCAAAATGTTTGAAACATTCAACTTGTTATGTCCATAAAACTACTGGTGCATTTGTTACTCTAACAAATATCTTCCAAAAACTCATAATGTTTATATTCTTCATGAATGTCATCTTGAAATATCGTCCATTTTATCAAACAAGTTTTCAATCTCTGATGACATACATTTATCCCTTATCATTAGCTTACTTAATTTCTCCGTCCTTGAATTTGTTCTTGGGTGTTACTTTTCATTTAGGGATAGTTTCTCACTAGATGTCTTATTCTCTTTGCATTTAATACATCGTCATGTGCCGATAGCACATTTTCCAAAATGCCTCCTTTAAGTCTATGGCATAACTTGGCTTGAGAAGAACCTTAAACTTACTTTTTGCTTTACATCCTTTGAGTTTATTCTCACTTGATCTTTTTCGTTCTTCTCAGTGGTTGTCATTCTTTACTTGATTGAGGTATTATCCGTTCAAAGAATTTCTCATCAGAGATTTCTTATACCTCATAAACCACATCTAAATTTTCCAAGATTCTCGGCCACCACATTAGCATGATTAACGTTCTTGGTACCAGCTACTTTAACTGCTCTATAAGTTTCTAACTTTAGACCTTGAATATACTAGTACACTTTAAGTTTTTCTTTACTCATCTAAGTGTGGGGCAAATTTTGGTAAACCTCAAAACGTCTTCTAGATATATTTGTCCCTTACCTCCTTAACTAGTTCTTCTCAAAACCCTTACATTCAATCTTCTAGATTTACGAGACTCCCGTTACATGATACTCTAAGCATATTTTAATTACTTTCTGTATTTTGCAAGAGATATCTTCTCATACTTAGAGATTGAGAATAGATTACTAACTAGTGGGTGGCACTAGAGTCAAGTAATGTATCAGTATATACTTCATTATTAACTGGAAGCGTACCTAACATCACCACGGGTTGTTCCATATCTTCGGGGTCAATCATCGTGAACACTTGGGGTTTCACCCTGGGCTTATCCTTGTTATTGGGGGAAATCTCACCTATAATGTCCTAGTTCCTTGTATATGTTGCAGCCCCATAAGCCAGCCATACATTCTCCTAGGTGTCTTTTCCTACATTTCTTGCAAGGTTCACTCGTTGCAAGTACTCTTGGGTTTGCCATCAATTTTTTTTTTTGTTCTTCCTTTAATTGGGGGGATTCTCTCACTTTATGCCTCATTTCCTTGCACTTGTAACATTGTCCAGTACCGCCTTTTTCTACATCTCGAGCAGACACTACATTGAGAGGAGCCTTGTATTCACTTTTCTCCACCCATTTCCAATTAATCTTAGTTTGCCCTTTTTGTTCCTTTTTTTTTGTGGTCTATGTGATTCCGACTGAGAAATCTTACTTATCTATTCCTCAGCCTAGGTTAGAGTAGTTTACTGGCTGTGAAGAATGGTTGGGCAAAGGTGATCCAAACCTTCATCACTTGGTTCAATTTCTTAGAAAGCTCTTCAGACATAACGAATGTGTAGTCCCTAAATCTATCAATGAAAAGACACTAATTCCATCTATTAATAATGTACCTGCCACTGCTGAATGATCCGCTTCCTCAGCATCAATCATTGGAAAGACACGACCAACTATTCTTTTCTGTTCTAGTTTGTTTGGAGGTGCCTTCAGACAATCACGCATCATGTGTCCAATCTCCTTACATCTGAAATAGCGTTCAGATCCAGCCATACACCCTCCTACATGCTTCCTATTGCACTTAGGACATTCCAATATCAGCTCCAAACTTTTAACTTTCTTTCCTTTCCCTTGCTCGTCCGAACTTTCACTTGGCCTTTTCATCCCACGCATTAGTTGCCATGGTTTACTCGGTTGCAATTGAACTTCTCGAAAGATTCGTCTTTGGGATGTTCCTTGTTGTTGCTTGACCAACTTTAATTCTGCTTCCTCAAGGTCTAGAGCCTTGGAAACAACCTTTGATGATTGAGCATCCTCTCATCCCCAAGCCTTTATTTCTTTATAAATTTCTGGTTTCAATCCTTGCACGATCTACTCAACTTTATCCTCATTGGTTGCCACCTCAACATCATCCAACCAATGATATCGTTAGTACTCCAAAATAAATATCTTTCTACTTTAATCCTTTAATAACACAAAATTATTCAAATAATACAGTTATTGAGATGTCTAGAGAACCGACCTAACCTGGTGTACTCACTCTTTCGTTCCCTTATTGTGTGTGTTTTGCTCTGATACCATAATTGTAACGACCTGATTCCCGAGCCGTCACTCGCTACTTTTCTTACTTACTTTCTCACATTACTGACGACCCGAGAACCGGTCCGTTACTGGGTTCTTACTTACTTACTTACTTACATTGGTGGAATACTTGTTACTTTAGTTTCTAAAACTATCTTTAGTTTATAAAACAGTTGACAAGGAAAACCGTCAAATTAAAAACATACCTACACTCTTTGTAAATAACAATCTGAATTCCACCTTTTATCAAAAATACATAAGCATTTAACAATTTAAACTTACAGCGGAAGAATATAGTTCAAGATACATTCATTTCAAAACACTTGTAATCCATCACTCCAAAATACTATATACATTTTAATTACATCTTCAAAATATTCAAAACATTTAAAACAATTTATATTATGATTGTGTGTGTGTCATGCATCACTCACCGTCTGTCTTACTCAATAACTGTATCATTTGGACACTCCTCTGCTCTAACTTCTCACTTGCACCATTTCCTCCATTACATTCCCTACATTGCAAAGCCTAAACTATGAGCCTAAAGCTTAGTAAGTAGCATAACTATAAAATGCAATGCATGAGTATGCTATGTTGTTAAAACAATGCATAATTTCATTCACGTTTCTTAGGTTTCATATCTTCTTTATCTTTGGAAATATTACACGATCTCAAGAACACATCCCTCCACCTACTTCAACTTCTACTGGGCCCACTTACATTACTGCTTGGAGTGTTCAGGCCTGTAATAACCATTTACTTTAATGTTATGCTTTTCATGTTCTTAATTCATTGGAGACGAAACATAATTGGCATCCCATACCACCAATCATATCTCGTTTACCTCCAACTACGTTGTAAAACCATGCATAGTTCGTTGATATTTTGTAAAACTATGATGCATGACCATGTGACTATGAAACATCACTTAAATCACATCAAGCATAACATGAAAATAAGTATATCATCAAATATGTCATGAAAACAAACATACAATGCACATCAAACATAAATCCTAATCTTTGCAATGTAGTCCCACTTAAGGGCCAAACAATCTAAATACTAACTTACCTTAGCAGCTATCTTGAATCAATCCACTTGAGCCTCTTTTAATCCAATTGAGGACCTAAACATATAGATCATCCAAGGATCAAAATTCCGGTAACATAACCTGTTTTATTGCGTAAAGTCATAATTTTATCCCAACTTCAAACAACTATAACTTCCTCTATATTGATCCATTTGTGATGCTACGATTGTCAAATTATTCCTTAAAGAGTTCACTATAACTTCTTAAAAGACACCAAATTCACAAAACTAACGTAGCATAAAGTGTCGATCAATGTTGACATAACAGTGAACATGCATCTCTGAAAATCAAGGACTGGTCAACCCAACCTATAAGGGGTCGACCCATGCTGACAAAAGAGAGAGCATGCGTTTTTAAATTGAAAACCGGTCGACCTAACCTATAAAGGGTCGACCGCAGCTCTCCTTAGTTTTTGTTTACCAACTTGAAACATCCATAACTTTGTCTACAAAGCTTCAAATTGAGTGATTCAAACGGATATAGATCACTTTAAGAGTCGTCTTTAACTCTTATGATGAAAACTAACTCCAATTCGTACCAAATTTCGACCGAATCTCCAAAACTCTAACTTTGTGCATAATTAACCGATTTCACAGCAATTAACATGAAATCATTCATATTTATCCACCAACCTAACCAATACCATCATTTTATCTTTACTAAACCTAGAATAAATTAAGAGGATAGAAAAATACCTTGAACTTCAGTCTCAACGAAAGCTTCAGAGTGCTCCACCTCACAATACCTCTTTTCTTTCTCAATCTCACTCTCTCCTTGATCAAGACGTGAGAACTTAGAGTAAAATAGGGAGAAGAAGTCGTGCTAGTAGGGAAATGGCAGACCATGCCTTCTTATGTCCTTATTAATCAAAAACAATGTTTCCCTAACATCTGTCCATTAGAATTCTCCACGTTTTGGCTTACTTTTCAACTCAAATCGGGGAAGGTGTCAACCGCTATTCAACAAGGTGTCGACCACTTACTATTCCTGAGAATTATTTGTGTCGACCCCTCCTCGATCCTGGGGTCAACCGAAAGTATTTCAATTGTGTCGACCCCTCCTCAATCCTGGGGTCGACCGATAAACAAGGTGTCGACCGCTAATCCATAGCAGTCGACCGGTAAACAAAGTGTCGACCCCTAATTCATAGCAGTTGACCGGAAATCAATTATTTCCTTCATCACTTCAACCTACTTATTCATCAATATCCAAAATACCTTAACACTCTAATATTTAAGCAACATTCATAAAAATAATCTTAAACCCTTCCATCTTAAAGTCACAAAATTCTAAAATAAAAATGAGGGTTGTTACATATAGGTTTAACGGTTACATGGTTCTAAGGTTTCACGGTTCAGTGTTCAATGGTTCTATGGTTTATAGTTCAAGGGTTTTATAATTTAGGGTTCAAGGTTCAGGGTTCAGGGTTCAAGGGTTTCAAGGTTAGAGGGTTTAGTGTTCCAATGTTCAAGGATTTATGGTTCTAGGGTTCAAAGTTAAGGGCTTAAGGTTTGATGATTTCATAGTTCAAGATTTCTGTGTGATATGGTCTTAAGTGATAAAGATTGATCGGTTATCGAATGTGGAATATGAAAAAAGTAAAGATAGAAAATGGAACATTTACCTAAAGTCGATGAACGTTTGAACCTAAGCTTAGAAAGAGCTTAAGACCCAAAATAATAACATGACTAAGAACCTTTGATAGGAAAGTCGCACAAACGAAGAAATTCCATATGATAAGTAAAAAAAGGACGCTGGTGGACTTGCAATGAAAGACCAAAAAACACGTTTAAAATAAGAATTTATCTCACAATATGATTCTCAAAACTCAAGTTGATCTGAAATGGTAAACGTAGTACATCATGTAAGTACATAAAAGAACCCTCACTTAATTTCTCTTCTCCAAACCTCGGCAATTTTTTCATCTACTTTCCGACTACATTTCTTACCTTCTTCCCTTATGATAAGCAACATAGATTATAAAAAATACATCATGTAAGTACATAATAGTCTAACCTTTAAAAATGTCATATTGTTCCTAGTGGACTTCTTTGACGTTGTCGAGAACAATAATGTTTTCACAATTGAGAAGTTCTCGGATATATATGCTTAGTTTTTCTTTGAACTTCTTTTGAGGAGCTCGTTTCATAGGTCCTTCCATGCTTACATAGGTTGCATTTAGTTCTTCCCCTTTGCTCTTTGAGATGTCGTCATCATTCCCTCCTTCTTTAAAAGGATTTGTCTTCAAACTATCTTTTGTATCAAAACGAGATAAATCAGAAACATTGAATTTGATGCTAACATTGAATTTGTCTTCCTTTGTTATCGTGTTTCATGTATTATTCAGTTCGTTTCTCAATATTTTGCCTCATAGTCTCCTGAAGTTTCTTACAAGTTCTGCGTTCTTGTTTCTATTTGAACAAACACGCTGAGAAATAGGGAAAGGAGATACATTTAGATGAGTTAGTAGAATGAAACCTTGTACAATATCAAAAGGTAAAAAACTTAGTTGATTAAGGAACTAAGCGATTATAAGCAAATTTAGCATGTGATAGACACTCTTCCCAACTCTTAATGTTTTTCTTTATAATAAATTATAGTAATGTTGATAAGGTCCTATTGAAATCTTTCATTTGTCCATAAGATTTGGGTGACAAGTGGTGGAGAATAAAGTTTGGTACCTAATTTACCACACAATATTCCCATAAATAACTTAAACACATTGCATCTCTATCGTATACTATGGTCTTAGGAATCCAATGCATTCAAATAATTTCTCAAAAGAACAAATAAGCAATATGAGTCGCATCATCAGATTTGTGTCACAAAATAAAATGTGCCATTTTGGAAAATCTATCTGACACAACAAAAATTGAATCATTACCACTCTTACTTCGAGGCAAACCTAATACAAAATTTATTGAAATATCTATATAGGGAGCGTTAGGGATGGGTAGCGGCATGTGCAAGCCATTGGGTTGGATTCTAGACTTTGCTTATTTACACGTACACATCTATTACAAATCATTTCAACATTCTTTTTTTAGGCGTGGCTAGTAAAAGTGCTCTTTGAAGATACCTAAGGTCTTTGCTATCCAAAAATGCCCCATAAGACCTCTTTCATGTCCTTCCCTCACTAAAAGTTCTTTAATCGAACAAGTAAGAACACATAATTTATCTTTCTTGAAAAGAAACATCATGCTTGTAGTATTTCCCAGAATTACTTTTCTCACAAATCCTATATAGTTGCCCATATTATTATCACTAGGGTATGTATCTTTCATAAACTTAAATCCAAGTAGTTTTGCTCCTAAGTGGGAAATGAGAACATACATGGGAGAAAGGGCATCAGCTACCACACTCTCCTTACCTTTCTTGTAATGGATAATGTAAGGAAATGACTCTGTAGATAACATCCATCTGACATGTCGTTTGTTGAGCTAGTGTTTGTTTTAAAGAAACTTGAGGGACTCATGATCTGTAAGAATGATTAACTCTAGGCAAATAGGTGATGTTTCCATGTTTCTAGCACTCTAACCAATGCGTAGAGTTTCTTGTCGTATGTGGTATAGTTGAGTGTCGCTCATCCAAACTTCTCAATGAAATATGCAATCAGACGGTGATCTTGCATTAAATAAGCTCCAATCCTCACATCAAAAGCATCACACTCAACATCAAACAGTTTAACAAAATTAGGCAAAGCCAAAAAAGGTGGATTTGTTAGCCTACCCTTAATCTTTTGGAATGCCTCTTCCAGCTCTTTCGTCCACTTAAATACCACATTCTTTTTTATCATCTCGGTGAGTAAGGTAGTAATGGAGCTGAAATCTTTAACAAAACGG
>QAOC01053066.1:51239-119971 GCA_003255005.1 Begonia fuchsioides | reverse complement strand
CCTATTTAGGTGTTCCTATTTTTTTTATCTTGCTTTTTCTAAGGAATCTATTTGTCTTCTCTTTAAGTGTAATTAGGCTTCAAGTTAAAAGAACTATTGCCCTAAGAAGAATGGTTGTCATTCTTTCTTTTCAATTGTTGTTCTATTTTAATCGCCATGGGCAACATATCTTCTAATTTCACGTAATGTTCTATTTTAATCGTGGCTTGTCTATCTCCTTCTATATTTGCTCATGGCATATTTCATATCGTCCCACATATTAATAGTTTTCTACCCATTTCTTCTCCTTCTTAAGGTTAATTGATCTCACTAAGTAATAGCATAATCAAAAAACTCAATAGCAGCAAGTTTTACCTTTTTTTTGCTTCTGAATAGTTATGGCAGTCAAAGATTAATTCAACTTTGTTTTCCCACCCAAAATATGTATCTGGATAATTCTTTTCTGAGAAAGATAAGATTTGCATCTTGATGTTGTTCAAGCTATCATCCATCCGATTAAGTGCTTCTCTACAATTTCTTCGATTCCTTTGAATATTATAATCTGAAATCTCATCTTCCCTATCAAGAGTGTCATCTACAAAGTCATCCCTTTCTCTTCGGAGAGGATTTCTATTTTGATTGCGTGGTTGTTAATGTTGTTGGTGAACATTTTCAACGTTATTCCACTACTCATTGAGACATTTAAGCTGGTCTTTTATTAATTTCCGACTTTACCTATCAAGACGTTAAATTGAAGGCTATCATTGTACTACGGTGCAACACGGTTGTCAGTGTTTGACATTTGTAAGAACTTAACCCTACAAGAAAATGTTCGAGAAGAAACAAAATTTAATAAGATGGACCTCACTACACTCTCTCACGCGTTTTGCTCGAATAAGTTGGCCTGTCCAAATTGTCAGTTGGCTTTTACCCTCTAATAATTTCACATCTCTTGCCTTTCCCCTTCAATTGCTCCAATTATGTCAAAAGTCGAATGACTTAGCAAATAGTTTTTCATCTCAAAACTAAATTATCAATTGGAAGAAAAAAATTGGCAAAGGACATAAATATTTGAATTGAACAAAGGTGAACACATGGTTAACCAACAAGACACGACAAAGATAGAAGAGATCAAACAAAAGGAAAGATATGATCAAAGTAGTTTAAGATGTAATGCAAATACTAGCTAACTTTTTGATTTTTTTTCAACTGAATACTAGAAAATGACTCCAATTTATAGCAAATAAGAAAATTCTTTTCCTAACCGAATACTTGAAGGTAGATTTGATTTAAACCAAATAAGAAGAAATTTTTTTTCAAACCCTGAACTCTAAACCTTAGAAACTAAAACCATGGGACCCTGAAACCCTAAACCTTAGAAACTAAAACCATGGAACCTTGAACCCTTGAACTCTTAGAACCCTAGAACTCTTAACCCTAACCCTTGAACCCTCGAACCCTGAACTCTAAACCCCTAATCCTTAACCCAGAACCCCAAACCCTAAAGTCTTGAACCCTAGAAACCATAACTCTAGACCATGAAACAATTGAAACCTAAATCCTAAACCGTGAATCCTTAAAAGTGAATCCTAGAACCCAGAACTTTAGAACCCTAAATCCTTGAATGAAACCCCAAACCTTGGCACCTTAGAACCTTGAACCTCGATCTTGAACATTAAAACCCTTAAACCTTGGAACAATAAACCCTAAACCTTAGAATTATTAACCGTAAACCCTGGAATCCTGAACCCTATAACCTTGAAATGTAGAACTATGAACCCTAAACCAAAGAACCTTGAACCATGAAACCTTGAAGCCTAGACCCTGGAACCCTAGAATCATGGAACTCTAAACCCTAGAATCCAAGAACTCTAAACCCTTAACTTTGAAACCCTGAACCCTAAAACAATGAACAAATGAACCCTGAACCATGAACTTGGGAACCTTTAAACCTTTAACCTTTAACCTTGGAACCTTTTACCTTGGACCATTAATCTTGGAACCTAGGAACCTTAAATCTTAAACCTTGAACCCCTAAACCCTTAACCTTGAACCTTGGAACCCAGAAACCCTAAACCTTAGAACGAGAAACCCTGAACCTTGAAACCATAAACCCTACATCAATTTAAACCCTGAACCTTGAACTTTGGAACCTATCACCCTAAACTTCAAGCCAGGAAACCCTTGAACCCTAAAACCCTTAACTATGAACTTTGGAAGTGTTAACCTTGAAATAGTAAACCTCAAACCCTTGAACGCTGGACCCCAAATCCTTGAACCCTAGAACCCTTAAACTTAGAAACTGAAATGATGGAAATCTGAACCCTAGAATCATAGAAACCTAGAACACTAAACCCTAAACCTTGAACCTTGAAAGCCTAAACATTGAGCTTTGGAACTCTTAACCTTGAACCCCTAACCCTAGAACCCTAAACTCGGAATCTCTTATAATGAACTCGGAACCTCAAACCCTACATTCTTAAACCTTGAACACTAGAACCCTTAACCCTAGACCATGGAACCTTAGAAATCTAAACCTTGAACTGTGAACCCTTAAAAGTGAACCCTAGTGTAACAACCCTCATTTTTATTTTAAGAATTTGTGACTTTAAGACGAAAGCGATTAATAACTTTTTATGAATGATGCTTAAATGTTAGAGTATTAAAGTATTGTGGGTTTTAGTAAGTTAGTAGGCTGAAGGTGATGAAGAAAATAATGTTTAAGAAGTATATGGGATGATGTTATTCATAAAGCTTGGAAAATTATATAGGTTCGGTCGACACAATTGGCAGCCGGTCGACATAGAATAACTTTCAGGAGTTTATTCGGTCGACTGCATGGTCAGGCAGTCGACACCTTACAATTTGGTCGACACCTTATTAACCGGTCGACATAGCATAACTTTTGAGAATTTCTTGTGTCGACAAAAGTTGACCATTGTGTCGACATAAGTTGAAAAGTCAGCAAAATCTGCAGAATTCTGATTGGTGGACATAAAAGGAATATTGATTTTATTTAATAAAGGACATTAAGTGGGTCTTGGCTGGCATTTCTCCCTCCCAGTCACGATCTTCCTCCCCCTCTTTCTCCCTAGGTTTCGTGCTCTAAATCAAAGGAGGGTGAGATTGAGATAGAGAAATAGTTTTGTGAGGAAAAAAGAGTGAGAAAGTGAGTGACTTCAAGAGAAGTGAAGTGAAGAGCTTTGATATTTCGTGGAGGCTAAAGCTCAAGGTATTTTCATATCCTTTAAAGTTATTGTAGGTTCAATAAGGATAAAAGGATGATGTTGGTTGGATTGATGGATAAAAATGAAGGATTTCAAGTAGAATGTTAGAAAATCAGTTGATTGTATGCAAGGTTAGGGTTTTTTAGATTCGGTAATATTTTCGCATGAATTTGAGTTTATAACCTTAATAAGAGTTAAAGTCAGCTCTTAGAGTAATTCATAACCTTTTGAATCACTCCAATTGGATCTTTTTAGACAAAGTTATGGATGTTACAAGTTAGTAAACGGAAACTGGGAGAGCACCGGTCGACATATTATCGACCAGTCGACACAAAATAACTCTCTGTAAATGATTCGGTCCGCATGAATAAGCAGTCGACACATTATGCTAAGTTAGGTCGACACATATAGGTTATGTCGACCGATTCTTGAGTTCCAGAAATGTATGCTCTCTGTTTTGTCGACATAGGTCGACCCCTGAAAGTTTATGTCGACCTAATCATTGTTCAAACAATGATGCCTTCTATTTGGTCCACGTAAGTCAACATACGTTAGTTTTCTGAATTTGGTGTCTTCTAAGAAGTTATATTAGACTCCTTAAGGAACAAATTGAAACCTTAATAGTCAGGAATGGATCAATATAGAGGAAGTTATAGATGTTAAAAGTTGGAACAGAAAGTTAAGACTTTATGCAAATTCTGATCCGCATATGATTTATAGGTTTAAGCCATCAATTGGATTAAGAAGGAGACTCAAGTGGATCAACTCAACCTAGCTGCTAAGGTAAGTTAACATTAAGATTATTTGGCCCTTAAGTGGGACTACATTGAAAAGATTAGGATGATTGTTTGATGTGTGCTGCATGTTTGTTGCATGACATGTTTGGTGATGAATGTTTATTTTCATGTAATTCGAAGTGATGTTTTCATATTCATATGGTCATGCATCATAGTTTTACAAAATGTCAACGAACTATTTTCATGCATGTTTTACAACGTAGTTGGAGGTAGCGAGATATAATTGGTGGTATGGGACGCTAATTATGTTTCGTCTCCGATGAATTAAGAACTTGAATATCAGAATAGTAAAGTAAAGTAAATTGTTTTTACAGGCCTGAGCACCTCAAGTAGTAAAGTAGTGAGCTCACGATCAGTAAAAGTTGAAGTAGGTGGAGGGGGTGTTCTTGAGATGCTGTAATATTTCCAAAGATAAAGAAAATATGAAACCTAAGAAACGTGAATGAAAATGTGCATTGTTTTAACGACATAGCATACTCATGCATTGCATTTTATAGTTATGCTATTTACTGAGCTTTAGGCTCATACTTTAGGCTTTGCAATGTAGGGAATGTAATGGAAGAAAGGGTGCTAATGACTGATCAAGAAGTTAGAGCAGAGGAGTGTTCAAATTATACCGTTTATTGAGCAACGACCGACGGGGAGTGATGTAACGCACACACAGTTAGAATATAAAGTGTTTTGAACGTTTTGAAGATGTAATGATATGTATACCCTTATTTTCGTGTGATGGATTTCAAAGCTTTGAAATGAATGTATTATTAAGTTAAAGTAATTGTCTTCCGCTGTACGTTTTAAGTTATTGAATGCTTATGTATTTTTGATAAAGGTGGAACTGAAATCATAGCTTTACAAGAATATATGTTTTTCAAGTGGACTTTTCCTTTTAAGCTATTTTACAAGCTAAAGATAGTTTTTCAGAAATTTTTAAAGTAATGAGTGTTCCACCTAAGTAAGTAAGTAAGTAAGTAAGAATGTAGTAATGGACCGGTTCTCGGGCTGCCTGCAAGTAAGCTAAATAAAGTAAAATAAAGTAAAGTAAAGTAAAGTAAAGTAAGTAAGTAAGTGAGGTAAAGTAGAAAGTGGCATCTCGGGAATCGGGTCGTTACACCTAGAACCCAGAACCTTTGAACCCAGAAAGTTAAACTATAGAACCCTAAAGCATGGAACCTTGGAACACTCAACTTTAAACCCTGAACCATGAACCCTAGACCCTAAAACTGTAAACCCTGGTACCCTGAACCTTTCAACCATGTATCCTAACACCTAATACCTTGAAACCTGAACCCTAAACCTTTAAACCCTGAACCCTAAACTGACATGATATGGGCAACCCAAAAATTTTCATGTTACAAATTTTTATCTAATGTGTTTGCTAATTTTGTAGCTTCCTATTTCTTGGAGATTTCAGCTTTTGTCCAAGCTTAAAAAGCAATCTCTTCCATTTTCATGTCAAGACTCAGCCCAAGTGGTCCATGAAGGACGGTAAATGTTCCCTTGCAAATATTTAAAAATTTTCAAAGCAACAAAGCATGGGGACCACGTTTTGGATTCAGCCAGTGGGACCTCTGAAGCTTTTTGGCTCTTTTGATGATCTTGGATGCCTTAAATCGAAACAACTCTTTCTAAGGAAAGATTGATAACTTCTCAAGCTTTCCAAAGAAAGGTAAAACGTTAAAATTAGATGTTGTTTGCCTAGTCAACTACAGCCAACACAAAGAGGGCAGCACAACCTACTCGGGAAACAATCTTATTAGTTTTTTTTTATTTTCACGTGTTTGTTGCATGGATTTGCTTGGGAAATTCTAGGGTTATCTAATTATTATTTGGGAGGGAATTTTGGAAATTTCCTAGGAGCTTAATGAGATAGAGGAGGAGTGTCCCATGAAGACTCCTCATTGGTCCATCTTTGATGCCATGGATTGTGCTTCTTGGAGATGTTTCGAGCCGTCTGATGAAGAACGTGATGTTGCTTAGTTTTCCTATTTAATCTTACCTATGCTGAATGTAATTGGAAAATTTTAATTTTAGAAGATTTTTCTCTTTTCAAATTGGAATCTCCCCCTTAAGCATTTTCTCTCCAAAGACTCGGTCTCCAGAATCCCAGATCCGGCCACCAAGAGACAAACGGAGTTGATTGTCTTTCCGAGCTAAGACAAACTATCCTTACCACATTTATCCAGCCATCTTCATGGTCTAAGGGTGAGAGTGTGGATCATCAGCTCAAGCATCCATTTTTTACGTGAAAGGAACCACATTTTACTGCAAATCCCCGTATCTGTCTTCCATCTCGCCTCCACAACTCCCAAACAATCCGTGAGAATTTTTCCAAATTTTGAGGTATTTTTTTTTACCCTTATTCATTTAAAAATCCTCCAAATTTCAGCTCCAAACTCATCCTCGTTTACAAGTTAAGATCATTTCCAATTCATCCTCGTTTTCCAGGATCTGCTGAGAAAACCCTAAATTATCCCCTTAACCGTTTTCACCATCATCAGCATATCTTTAAATCCTTGCGTGATAATCCCGTCATTTTTAGAGACCATATTATACTTTCATTCCTTAAAATTGCATTCAAATTTCGTTTAAAATCTCACTCCCGTTTTTGAGATCAAAGCGCCCAAAATTTTTCCTAAATCTGATTGTTTGGGTAATCCCTAAAAATCTGCCGATCCAAAATATTTCCATTATTCCCATTCGCATTTCGTGTCATTTGGTATCAAAGCCAAGCATCCCATCCCACCTTCCTTTTTTGCCTTTGTATTTTTTTGGTTTTATTTTGATAATATGTATTCACTAGTTGCACCACATTCGAGATCAATATGAAGAACAAAAAGCCACTACTCGGATTACCTTGAAATGGACTATTATGAATCGTTGGATAAACTCAAGCTCCTTATGTTGGAATTTCGTCAAGATCTTCACAAGTTGAATCAAAGCTATGTTGTTTCTCTCCAAAAAAAAGTGGAAGAAATGTTGAGGTACAAACTGAGCAAGTGGAAGACATTGTCGTAATTGAGGATAATCACTCCTCCAAGGAATCTAAAAACTCTTGTGCTATCTTGGAGCCCAGTCACGAGCCTAACCAAGAAGAAAGGATTGAGAATCTTCCATTGGCAGCAAGTATTGAAGAAGGAACCTCAATAAAGATAGAGCTCCAACAAGCCGAGATTGCCAACCCTATGTCTCGAACGACCGTGAACCAACCCTTCGGGTATGTAGATCCAATATTTACAGCACCCTCTCATGCTTGCAATGTAGGTACAAATAGTTTTGAAGATCTCCAACAAAAAGTTGAGGAAATAGTGGAAGTAGAAACCGAGCAAGTGAAAGATGTTGTCGGTTTTGAGGAAAATCATTTTTTTCCCAGAATCCGACAACTCTAATGATATCTTCAAGAATCTTCACGAGCCTAACAAAAAAGAGATCATAGACAACCCTTCATTGGCAACAACATCTCATCCTTGCATGGAAGGGACAAATGATTTTGAAGAGTTTATAATGGAATACCATTGTATCCAACTCTAATGATATCTATTTAACCAAGTGATTAGTTACCTTCATCTTATTGGTTTGAGTTGACGTGGATATTTTAATGGTATTGATCTGAAGTTTTTGAAGGAAAATTTTATTATAGAAGTTAATCATGCTAATTTGGTGTTTCAAAATTCCTCAATTGGAGATAATGAGCTTGTGATGCCTTATTTTAGTTCTAAAGGAATATTGGATATACCCCACCTTAGAAATGAACATTGTAGCATGTATGTTGATGCATTTACTAATGATGAGCCATGGCAGGTCTCATTTCATTTCAATGAGTTTTCAAAACCGATAGTTGGTAATTTTCCCGCTTATTCCACTCCGATTTCGTGTCAGGGAAAATTGTTCAAAACTTTTTTTGGTTGTTAAAGGGAATGCAGCAAGACATTTTAATTGATGGTGTTAAGCTTAATGAGGTTTTAGGCTTTGGAAGTTATTCATTTGTTGTCACCAAGTATGACCATTATATTTTTGGATATTCTTTGTTTCTATCTCAAGATTTTGGCATGAAACCCGAGAGTATGTTTTTGCTACAAGCTTCATTTAAGATGTGGATGATCGCTTGGCCCCATTGGGAGATGATTTACATGGATCCTAAGGGAAATGACAATTTGACAAATGGAGAAAAGGGGCCTAGGAAGAAAATTGTTTTGGGGTTGAAACAACATACAACTTATGATTGGAAGAGCATATAATGATTGTTTTGAGCTTCATTTATAATGACCGAGCATCCTAAGCTAAAAAATGGGGTTCATCAAAAGATCAAAATTTTTTTTGATTTGAGGACAAATCCTTATCAACCTCGCCTCCACAACTCCCAAACCATCCGTGAAAATTTCTCCAAATTTTGAGGTTTTCTTCTAGCGTTATTCATTTAAAAAACCTCCAAATTTCAGCAACAAACTCATCCCCCTTTATAAGTTACAATCATTTCAAATGAATCTTTGTTTTCCCAGATCTGCTGAGAAAACCCTAAATTATCCCCTTAACCATTTTCACCATCATCAGCATATCTTTAAATATGTGCGTGAGAATCCTGTAATTTTGGAGACCATATTTTAGCTTTATTCCTTAAGATCTCCTTTAAATTTCGTTAAAAATCTCACCCCGTTTTTTGAGATCCAAGCGCCCAAAGTTTATCCTGAATCTGATTTTTCAGGTAATCCCTAAAAATCTGCCGATCCAAAATATTTCATTATTCCCATTCCCATTTTGTGTCATAAACCCATAACCTTAGAACCTTGAACCTTGAGCCCTGAACCCTAAACCTTAAATATCAGAACCCTTGAACCCTCAACCCTAGAACAACCCTTGAACCCTCAACCCTAGAACAACCCTGAACTCTATATTCCTTACCCTTTACCTTGTAACCCTAGACCCTATAACCCTGAACCATTAACCCCGGAACCCTAAACCCTAGAACCTTAACCCTGAACCTAGGAACTTTAAACCTTGATACCCTTAACCTTGGAATCCTTAACCCTAAACTCAAATTCTGAAATCTTCAATCTTGGAACCATGGA
Source organism: Begonia fuchsioides (assembly GCA_003255005.1). NCBI lineage: Eukaryota > Viridiplantae > Streptophyta > Magnoliopsida > Cucurbitales > Begoniaceae > Begonia > Begonia fuchsioides. The sequence goes on along the minus strand of QAOC01053066.1, from coordinate 110,905 downwards.
ACCTTGTACCATGAACCCTAGAATCCTAAACCCTTCACCCTTCGCCCTGCACCATAAACCCATTAATCATGAACCCTGAAACTTGGAAACCTGAACCTAGGACCATTAACCTTTGAACCTTGAAACTTTGCATCCTAAAACTTGTAACCGTGGAAGAATTAAACCAATAAACCTAAACCCTTTAACCTTGAACCCTTAAACTTATCACCCTGGACCTAGGATGATGCAGATCAAGTGATGACACAAATCAATCCCAATGAGAAAGACCAATTGCAAGGAATTTGAGGGCCAAATGACAAGGTTAAGAACCAAGAAAATTCATGAAGCACTATGTGGTTTAGTGGAGGAAAATCAAATGAAAGAATCTATTCAACATCAAAATAAAACGTTTATTGTGGAATCTTAACAAAAAATCTTGACAAAGATATTTTAGTTTTCTAATATCTTTCTATTTCCTAATTTGCTTAGAAATTATGAAGCTTATTTAAAGGCATCCAAGTTATTGTGAAAGACAACTTTTATGATTAGTTCACCTTGAGTGTTTTGGAGAGAATTTTCTCTTTGGTTGAAACTTGGATCCACTAACCTTGGATCCCTAAACCATGGAACTCTGAACTCACATCCTGAACCCTAAACCCACTACCTGAACCCAGAACTCACATCCTGAACCCTAAACCCACTACCTGAACCCTGAACTGCCACCCTAAACCGTTAACCTTGGAACCGTGAACTTTGAACCATGAACCATAGAACACTAGAACCCTTAACCCTTGACCGTAGAGGGAACCCTAAACCCTTTAACCAAGAACCCTTGAACCCTGAACCTTGAACTTTGTACCCTAGAACCCTTTAAACCATGACCCCCGAACTTCAAACCCTAAAACACTTGAATCCCAAAACCTTTAACCTTGAACTTGGAATTGTGAACCTTGTATTCGTAAACCCTAAACCTTGGAACGCTGCACCCTGGACTTTGGAACCCTTGAAACCTTAATCTTGGAACCGTAGAACATTGGACCCTTAACCTTTGAACCTTAAACCCTAGAACCCTAACCTTGAACCCTAGAACTCTAAACCCTGAACCCCAAACTCTGAACTTAGAACCCCAAACCCTAGATTATTAAATCCTTAACACTAGAACCCTTATGTCTAGACCCTGGAACCTTTAAAATCTAAACCCTTAAAAGTAATCCTTGGAATCCTGAAACACTAAACCTTAAACCTTGGAACCTTGAACCCTGAACCCAAAACACAGAACCACAAACCTTGAGCTAGTAACCCTGGAACCTTGAACATTGGAACCCTAAATCTTGAACCCTGAACCTTGAAACCCTGGACCCTGAAACCCTAAACCTAGGAACCCAAAACCATTGAACCTTGAACCTTGGATATCTGAACCTTGTAACCCTTAACCTTGGAATCCTTAACCATAAACCCAAACTCTGAACTCTTGAACCCTAAAACCATAGAACCTTAAACCTTAGAATCCTAAACCCTCGACCCTAGAACCCTTAAACCCTGAACCTTAAACAATGTAACCTTTAACCCTTAAACTTGGAACCCTGAACCTAGGAATCTGAACCTTAGAACCTTAAAACTTTGAACCTTGAACCTTGGAACCATGAACCTTGGAACCCTGAACCTTGCAATCCTAATCCCACATCCTGAACCCTGAATGTTGGAACATTGAAAACCTAAACCTAGGAACTCTGAAACCTTAACCCTGAAACTCTGAACCTTGAAACATGAAACATCAACCGTATAACTCTAGAACTCTCAACCCTTGACCCTAGAAGTAACCTTGAACCTTTTAACCCTGAACACTTCAACCCTAAACCTTGAACTTTGGACCCTAGAGCCCACTGAACCATGAACCCCTAAACCTCAAACCTTGAAACCCTTGAACCCCTTAAAACTCTCAACCATGAATATTGGAACCGTAAACCTTGCAAGTGTAAAACCTAAACCCCGAAATGCTAGACCCTAAACTGTAAAGCGCTTCAACCTTGAACCTTAGAAACTTAAACCATGGAACTCTTAACCCTTGAACCGTAGAACATTGAATCCTAGAACTCTGAAACCTGAAACCCCAAAATCCTCAACTCTTGAACCTTAAACACTGAACTTTGGACCCTAAAATCGTTGAACCTAAAAAGATTAGACCTTGAACTTTAGAACCCTGAGCCCTGGAACCCAAGACCCTAAATCCTAGAACTCTAGAACCCTTAACCCTGGACCCTAGATCCGTGAACCTTGGAACCCTAGAACTCAAAACCATAAACCCTAGAACCCTAGAACCCTAATGCTAGAACCCCAAACCTTGAACCAAGAAACCCTGAAGCCTTTACCTTAAACCTTGGTAACCCTGATCCCCAAAGCTTTGAACCTCTATAACTTTGAACCCTAAACCCTGAAACCCTTATTCTTAACCTCAAAAACCTGAGACCCTTAAACCCTGGAACCATAAACCATGAAACTATGAACCCTAAACGTTGGAACCCTTAACCTTGAATCATTAACCCTTAACCCTGGACACTAGAACCCTAAACCTTGAACCATAGTACCATGAAACTTGGAACTCTATACCCTGAACCATGACCCTAAAACCTTGAACCTAGACCCTGAAACCCTGAACCCTGGAACTCTTGAACTTTAATACCATGGAATGTAGGAACCCTAAACTTAGACCTTAGAACCCTAGATATTGGAACCTTGACCCTTCACTCTGAAACCCTTAAAACCTTGAACCCTAAATTGTGAATACTAGAATCCTGAACCTTGAACCTTGGAACTCTGATCCCTAAAATCTCGAACCCTTAACCTTGGAACCATGAACTTTGGAGCCCTGAATTCTAGAACACTGAAACTAAAACCCCGAATTCTGGAACCCTTGTACCTTGAAACCTATAACCTTTAACCTTAAGACTTGTAACCTTGAACCCTCAAGCTTGAAACCCTAGAACCTTGGAACCATGAAATCCTAGAACACTTGAACCCCTGAACCATGAACCATTAAACAATGAACCTTAAAACCCAGAACAATAAAACACTGAACCTTGAATGATGACTCCTGACCTCTGATCGTGACCTATGAACCCTAGAATTATAGCGAATACCAGTGTACATATTAGGTGCTTTAAGCCACTAAATGATGTAATTAGAAATTTTTTTCATGTGATACAGGCTAAATTAAGAGTAGGAAAGGAAGGAAAATTTTATTTTGACACCTCTCACTATAGGATAAGTGGCTAATCATGGTTAAGGCATAGTTTGTGCTGATTATGTAGTCAATAGGGTTTACTACTTATGATTCATTAAGTTAACCCTAAGGATTATCTTCGAACTAATGTAAATTAATTAGTTAAGCTAGGTACGATTTAAATTATGATAATAAAGGTATTTTAGCAATTAATGGAACAAGTAACTGTAAAATGGTAAAAGTAAAAAGATAAATTGGGAAAAATGGTAATTTCACTCCTTAAACCATCTAGAAATATTGGATAGTGGATGATGATCAGCCATTGTTGTGCTGAAGAGAGAGAAGGAGTGAAAGAGAGAGAAATTGAGACAAAGAAAGTTTAGAGGGAGAAAGTGAAAGTTGAAGGAAAAGGAGTGGAAATTGGCCTCCAATCCATTGAGAAGAAGTGTTCCTCTCATTAAGAGGAATCTATTGAGATAATAATCAAGAGGAATGAACTTATATTTCATGGTTTAGAGTGATTATGTTTATTTACATGATTACATGAAAAATAAATGATAATCATGAGATTATCAATGACTTGGTAAGTTGGTTATGAGTGGTACATAAAAATTAAAGTTTTGTTCCATGGTTCTATTTATTGGTTAACCAATCATGTTGGAATATCATATATATTTCTATGAATGATGGAAATTTAGAATTGGTAGAGGTTGTGCATATTTTATCAAAGTTACCACAAAACAGTTAATTCTTTACAATTTTAGATTTCGTGGCTGATACCAATGCTAAACTAATCCAATGCCCTAGATCTTCAAGCCCGTAAATTAGACACATTGAGTGACATATGGGCTTTGGAATCATAGCATTTAATGATGTCCAGAAAACGTTATGATATTCTGAAGGAACCTAGGCATTGATTCCAAAAATTGTCAATGATTTTAGGTAATTAAGGTAAAGGTAATCCAAAAATTTACCTACTGCTATAAATACTTGCTAAGGATAATTAAGGTAAGTAGTATTGTGTGTGTTTTCCCTTAATTGGGTCTGCATCATAGAACAATAGGACTTTGTTTTAATATGTTTTTTTTATGCTTTGTATGTCAAGACAAAATGCACGTATAAAATGATGTAGAAAAACATAATTCAATTTATATTATTGAAAATTTGTCTTTAAGTCATGAACTCTATTTAACTGCTTGATACATTAATACCAAGCATGTCACGAACATTTCATGCATCATGTTTTCTAGAAGATTACAAACTTTTTGCATGCAGAAGATTTCATATGAAACATAATATAAAAATGGTTGTTCTGGTTGAGCTCGGATAACCAACAAAAGAGAAAGACAAAAGAAAGAAAGAGAAAGTTATGTAAATTTCATTGGGAAGGGGTTTGAAATGGTTGTCCCCTTAGGTGGACCCAAATTTTTTGTCTCTCAACTCTTGGAATTGAGTTAGTTATCCCCTTAGGTGGACTCAAGTTTCTAGCCTCTCGTTCCTTGCATGGAAGCCCTAATGATGAGGAAGTCTATAAACTAAAGGATAAAAAGACCTAGAATAAAACAGAAAAAGCTTTACTTATACATATCATGTACTTGTTCATGCATATCTTATACTAATTGCTGAGCCTTATGCTCATCAATGAGTTTTATCATGGGGTTTGTTGACACTACTTGAGCAGATTTTGATGGGCATGGATTTTGAAGAATTGTAAATAACGGTTAGGAAAAGAAGTTTTGAAGATTATATATATATATATAGCTTGTAAACAGTTTACTAGCCTAAATATGTTTTAAGTAAATTTAGTTTTCATGATTGCCTCAAATGATTTTATGTGAAAGGGTTTTCCGCTACAATTACAAAAAAATGATGAATAAATTTCAAGTCATGAAAGACTTACAAATTATTGTATCAAAGCCCAGGTCAAAATCATTTCTATACACAACTTGCCAGCTCAACTATCACCATGAACGAGCTCAAATATTAGTAAGTTTTTCTTATTAGAAGTGAATAAGTATTTGGTTATTTATTATTTCCTGATTTAGGATAAGTAAAAAATGGTTAAAGGAAATCATGCAAGAGATGAGGTCATTAATCAGCTGTCAGATATTGTTGATTGCCAATTTCAACAATTGGAAAGATTAATTGCTCGAGAAGAACAAGGGAATCCCGTGTGGTTTGGACGGGAGATCTTAGCCTTGAAAGGTTTTGCCGGCTACACCCTCCAAGTTTTGATGGGCAATCATCAGACCTAACATATTCTGAAGAGTGGGTTCGTACACTTACAAATATGTTTGATTATGCAAAATTTGATGATGGGGAAAAATTTAGTTGTGCAGCATATATGTTAGCCAAAGATGGACGATATTGGTGGGACAATATTAAAGCCACCAATAATGTTAGAACCATGATGTGGAAGGAATTCAAAGAACTGTTTTACGAGAAGTATTTTAGTCGCACAGTCAGAACAAGTAAATTAGTGGAGTTTGTACAACTGCGTCAAACTGGATGTGTGGCTGAATATGTACAAAAAATTGAGGCTCATTTTGCTAGCCATTTGGTTAGCAGCAATGAGTATAAAGTGTGACATCTCGTTTTTCCCTTGCTTAAATTTTTTTTTTCTTTTTGTAAACACATGTACTTACTTTAAACAATTTAAGGTAAAACTTATCAATTTGAAATCCTTGAAATAAAATACAGCGGAAGACTTTTATTTAACTTCATCAAAATCGATTCTATTCGTCATAAGTAACCAAAACATACTTGTACTTTAACATTAAAACCAAGTTATTACAAAACAATTATAAACCAAACATAATATTATACATTAGTTTCCAAACAAAACATTTTCATTTACATGGGTCGCCCACTGGTCAAAATTGCACTAACAACCGCAAACTTCCGCAATTGACGTACTTCACCACCTCAAGCATCTATCCACGATAAGTAGAATCAATAATATCTATCTCATCACCTATATTACAAAGCTTATCTAATGAGCCTAATGTAACGTCCCGAGCCCATACTCGGCCTGTTACTCATAAGCATTTCGCCAGAGGAATTCAGTTCACAACCCTCCGCTGCAGCGGAACCCATTAGGAGTCGAACCCTTGACCTCATGGCTTTCTTTGCCTTTCACCACTCGAGCTTTCGTCACGGGCCTGACTAGTCCAACCCCTTTTCACGCTGCAGCGCTACTTGTGATTCGAACCCATGACCTCGTGACTTTCTTTGCCTTTCACCACTTGAGCTGCAGCTCGAGTGGTGAAAGGCAAAGAAAGCCATGAGGTCAAGGGTTCGACTCCTAATGGGTTCCGCTGCAGCGGAGGGTTGTGAACTGAATTCCTCTGGCGAAATGCTTATGAGTAACGGGCCGAGTATGGGCTCGGGACGTTACACCTAATGCTCAGTAAGTTAATCCATAATAATAAAACATTTATAAGACCTTTATGCATATGCTGCTTTATAAAAATAATGCAATTTTGGTATCGTTCATTTCATTTATTTTCTTTCACTTAACAGTCTAGTTAATGTGGGTAATACTGTCTAGGGGAGAGTAGGCACCATTTGGTCCAACCTCTTGGGACAGCCAAACTCAAACCCTGCCCAACATATAACTATTTACGTACATTTCATTCATTTCACTCTTTCATTTGTTTGATCGTTGAAGGTACTACGGGAGAGAGTAGAAACCATTTGGCCTCCCTTGAGGCAATCTAACTCGAGCTCTCCCTCAATGACCTGTTGCATATTATCATGAAAATCATGCATGCAAATCATTTTCGTATTTTTCTTAAAACCATGATGCATGAACAATTGAAATGCATGAACATGTTAACATGCAATAAAATACATAATTCAAACATTGCAAGCACTCTAAACATGTATCTTTATTCTAACACCAAAAATCAATCAATCATCAAACAAGGCACAAAAACATATCCTCAAATAAATTGAGGTCGGTGTATTGTGCACTACACCCCAAACAATCCAGAATATTGCAAAATCATAAAATCCTAATTTTTGTAATGTAGTCCCCTTTAGGGCCAATCACATGCAACATTAACTTACCTTAAATCCTTAGCTTTATTGAAAAACTTGATCAATATGTTGCTGCACTTGAAAACCTAAAATACAAGTAACATAATTCATTAATTTTAAAGTATCGCTTTGGTATAACATGATCTTTAGTCGATTGTAACTTTAGCTAAACTAATCCAAATAATGCGATTCAGGTGTCGGAATGTTTCTTGAGATGTCTACTCCAATTAATCAGAAGATATCAAAGTAATTTCAAGCATATAAAGATACGTTATATGCCTAATTCAAAAACTGTCCAGAATACATTATTTTTGAGTAACTATTCCATAACAGAAACTTCCACCAATCATAACTTAAGTTATACTTCTTGTATTGAGGCGATTCACGTTTCATTATTCTCCTTAAAATGTCTATTTCTAATCATGAAAATATTTTTAAGTCATTTGAAAACTTGAACTTCCAGTAAAATTACAAACCCTAAAACTGCCTGATTTTCTCAATAGTTTTTGCATAATCTTGATGTAAACATCACCAACATGCTTAATTAACCATTCCGAATCAATTCATCAATTTAAACATGCTCTTAGGATTAGAATTGATACCTCAGAATAGGGAAGATCGAAACCGAAACCCTTGAATCGTTTGTTTCCTTTTCTTTTCTCCTATTTCCTTCTAGAGTGAACTAAACTTGCTTTAAACATAAAAACTCTTCACCAAAACTTTAATCCAACAAAAGAACCTCACTTAATCTTCCAAAACCAGAGAGATCAGGAAGAGAGATGAAGAATTCGTGGGTTTCTCAGCTTTTCAAGAGAGTTCTTAGGGTAAAATTACCTTATTATCCAATTTGTCCAAGTTAAAATTCATATTTGCCCTTACTTTTGCTTATATATTTGTAAAAATACCTTAATTATCATCTTTTAATCACACATACTTAAACTAATTAATCTAGATTAGTACTAATATAATCTTCAAGATTAACTTAATTAATCATGATTAGTAAACCTTAATTACCTCTTAATCATTCACTAATTACACCTTAATCATGATTAAGCCCTAATCTAATGGTGACATGTGGCACTTTCTTATTGCTTCACTACTTTAACATATAAAATCATAATTTACATTTAATAATATTCTATGATTAATATTTATTCAAATTATATCATTGATTAAGGAGGAAATGTAAGGTGGAGGTGTCATATCCTTTAACTATAGTTAGCTTTACTAATTAATTTAGAATATTATTAACTTAAGTTTCAAGGCTATTAATACATAAACATATATATTAAGATGTTAGGATCTTGTTCCTTCAAAAAGTTTGGGTATCACATTCCACCCTCCTTATTTAAAATTTTGTCCCCAAAATTTACATGTAAAAAAGTTCTTGATACTTCTTTATCATGTCTTGTTGCCTTTCCCACGTGGCCTCCTCTATAGTATGGTTTCTCCATAGGACTTTGACCAAAGGGATTTGTTTGTTTCTCAATTCTTTTGTTTTTGAATCCAAGATCCTTACCGATTTTTCTTCATATGTCAAAGTAGGCTCAATGTCAATACTTCTACCTTCAATCACATGAGTAGTATCACAAACACATTTCCTTAACATTGAAATTTGAAAAACGTTGTGGATCCCAGCCATAGATGATGGCAATTTCAACATGTAAGCTGTTTTGCCTAACTTCTTTATAATAGGGAAAAGTCCAATAAATCGTGGAATAAGCTTTCCCCTTTTTCCAAACCGTATTACTCCCTTAAAAGGAAGAATCTTTAAGAATACCTCATCGCCTTCCTCAAATGCTAGCTCTCTTCAACTTTGATCTGCATTATGTTTCTGTCGATTTTGAGCTATTTTGATTCTTTCTCGAATAACTTTCACTTGATCTGCGGTTTGTTGTAAAATTTCCGGTCCATACAACTTTGCTTCTCCAACTTCATCCCAATACAATGGAGATCGACATTTTCGCCCATACAATGCCTCATACCGGGCAATACCAATTGTTGATTGGTAGCTATTATTATATGCAAACTCCACTAATGGTAACATCCTACTCCATGTAGTTTGAAAATCCAATACACATGCTCGTAACATATCTTCTAATATTTAAATTGTTCTTTCAGTTTGACCATAAGTTTGGGGATGAAAAGCCGTGCTAAAAGACAATGTAGTCCCCATTGCCTTACGTAAACTTTTCCAAAATTTTGAAGTAAATCTTAGATCACGATCTGATACTATCGATGCTGGAATTCCAAGCAGTCATATAATCTTTTGAACATATAATTTAGCATACTGATCCATAGAAAAAATCATTCTGACCGGTAAGAAATGGGCTGACTTTGTTAATATATCAACAATCACCCAAATAGCATCATGCTCCTTTGTTGTTTTTGGTAATCCCACAACAAAGTCCATTGTTATATGCTCCCATTTCCATTCCGGGATTGGTAGAGACTGAAGCATTCCTACAGGCCTTTGATTTTCAGCTTTAACTTCTATGGTTCTAATTTTTAAGGTTTAGGCTTCAAATGTTTAGGTTTAAAAGGTTAAGAGTTCAGGATTTTGAGGTTCAGGGTTTAGAGTTCCAAGGTTCAAGATTTTCAAGGATCATGGTTCATTGTTTAAGGGTTCTAGTGTCATAGGATTCAGGGTTCAGGGTTTAAGGTTCCAAGGTTAGAGTTCAAGGTTCAGGGTTTGAGGGTTCAAGATTTCAAACTTCTAGGGTCAAGGATTAAAGATTCCTGGGTTAATGGTTCAAGTTACAAAGGTTCAAAGTGTAGGGTTCCAGTGTTCGGGGTTCAAGGTTCCAAGGTCCGGGGTTCTAAGGTTATAGATTTTAGAGTTTCGTGGTTAGAGTTCTAGTTTCAAAGTTTAATGGTTTGATGTTCTGGTTTCTAGGGTTCAGAGTTCATTGTAAGGTTTCAAGGTTGAGGATTGTAGGAATCTAGGGTTCATGGTTTAGGCTTCTAATGTTCATGGTTCAGGGTTTAAGGTTCTAGGATTCATAGTTCCTAGGTTCTAGGTTTCAGAGTTCCAAGATTCTAGGGTCTAGAGTTTGGGATTCTAAGGTTCAAGGTTCATGGTTCACAGTTCAGGGTTCTAGGGTTCAAGAGTCCAAGAATAAGGGTTCTAGGGTTCTAAGTTTTAAGGTTCAAGGTTCTAGGGTTCTAAGTTTTAAGGTTCAAGGTTCTAGGGTTCTAGGGTTAAAAGTTTCAGGGTCTTAGAGTTCTAAGGATTAAAGATTCAAGGTTTAAGGGTTCTATGGTTCCCGGGTTTCATGGTATAGGTTTCAAGATTCATGGTTTAGGATTCCAAGGTTCTCGGTTAAGGGTAAATGACACGAAATTGAAATGGAAGGACGAATTTGGTGAAGGTTGGCCAATTTTATGGAGATCAAAATGTGTTTGCTGATGGGGAATTTATGGCTGATTTTTGGAGAGTTTGATGGAGGATAATGATCTCGAAATGGAGGGAAGAGCTAAATGAAACTTGCTGCTAACCTCTCTTCCTTGTAAGGATGATGAAAGCATCAAGAAAAACTCAACATACTAGCTCAGAAGTAAGCTGAATTGAAGGATCTTCTAGGACGGCCAGATATGACTCACTGGAGTTCAATCGGAAAGGAGCTTAGGAAATGAATTCCAAAGAAATGCCAATGCAATTTAATTTTCAATATCACAAACCTGCTTAAAACATTCATCAAGTGAGATATTTATAGACTCTAAGTAAGCTGAAATTACAGCCACATTCGGTTGAATGGACCAACCCAAATTGAGTGCCTATATTCAACTTGAAAAAAAAAGTAAAACTAAATTCTTGCAATTTGTTAGCAGCTAACTAACATCACATGGAGGCGAACAAAGTTCCTCAACGTGAAGGGAGAGAGTTGGCTACTAATCAAAACGTGAAACCCCACAAAACCCATAAGAAAACCATAAAACTCATAAGAGACCCATAGAAACCCATGTCATATCCATGCCCTTCTATATGCACGAAATTAAGCATGAAATGAGCTAATACTAAAGATAAAGTTTCTAAATGAAATAGAATTGCATGGGCCATGCAATGCTAGAAACTGGGTGCACTATCATCTAGGGCTAGAAAACAGGGTGCACCATCTTCTTAGGTCCATTTCTCTTCTTCTCCTTGTTTCATCCATTAAATAAGATGCTTGGGCTGCTCTTGATCATTTGAAGAAGGATCCATGAACGATATTCCATTGCCAAATGAACAAACAAATTATGAAACCCTTTAACTCGGCTTCAGGTGATGGCCCCTTGAGGAAGGAGAACTCGAGGCATGGCATCCTCCTGGGGTGTTTCAGGATTTTTCCTCAAATCAAGAGGTTGAACCTCTTCCTCCAAATCATCTATCACTTCCCCAATGTAAGGAGACAAGTCTTAAACATTGAAAGTAGCCGACACTTGATATTCTCCGGGTAACTCAAGCTTAAAGCATTTGGATTAATCTTCGCCAAAATTTTGGAAGGACCATTAGCTCTCGATACAAGTTTGGAATCCCTTTGTCTTGGAAACCTTTCCTTATGCAAATACAGCCATACTAGGTCTCCCACTTGAAAACTAATTGCTTTTCTTTCTCGGTTAGCATACTTAGCATAGGACTCGTTAGCCTTTCTGATGGATCGACTAACCCTTTCATGCAATTTATTTACTAATTCGGTCTTCTTTGCTCCATTTAATTGGTCACTTCATTGTTAGGCAAAGGCAATAAATCAAGAGGAGTTAAAGGATTGAAACCATAAACTACCTCAAAATGAGTCATTTGAGTCAATTGATGAACACTTTGGTTGTATGCAAATTCAATGTAAGGGAGTTGTGTGTCCAAATCTTTGCGTTTCTTACTCACAATGCTTCTCAAAAAATATCCCAAAGTACGGTTTACTACTTTGTTTTGTCCATCCATTTTAGGGTGAAAAGATGTACTAAAGAGTAATTTTCTACCTACTCTTTTCCAATGTGTCTTCCAAAAACCACTTCAGAATTTTGCATCCCGATCCAAAACTATGGATCTTGGAATACCGTGAAGGTGCACAACCTCCTTAAAGAAAATTTAAGCCCCATGGATAGCCTCTTTGGTTTTACTACATGCTAAGAAGTGGGCCATCTTGGAAAACTAATCTACTATTACCATAATAGAATCTTTGGCCCTACTAGTACGTGGAAGACCAAGTACAAAATCCATACTAACCTCCACCCATGGATGACTTGGGACGGGCAAGGGCATGTAAAGACCATGAGCTAGCACCCTACTTTTGGCCTTCTTGCAGATGATGCATGTCTCCATAACTTTAGGCACGTCCCACAACAAATGAGGCAAATAGAAATGCTCCTTGAGTGCTTCCAAAGTTTTCTTCTCACCAAAGTGGTTAGCTAGTCCACCGCCATGTGCTTCGTTGATGAGGGATTCACGAATTCCCTCAAGAGGAACACAAAGCTTGCCACCCTTGAATAGGTAGCCATCCGTAAAAAAACCACAATCTTCTTTCTTCAAACATAACTCATACCAATGTTTAAAATCTGGATCTCCTTGGTAAGCTTCCTTTATCCAATCAAAACTAAAAAAATTTAGTAGTCAATTCCGTATAAAGAACACACCTTCTTGAAAGCGCATTGGCCACCACATTACATTAACCCTTCTTGTATTTGATGATGTATGGATATCTTTCTAAGAATTCCACCCACTTCGCATGTCTCCTATTCATCTTCCCTTGGCTCTTGATATTCTTGAGAGCTTGGTGGTCGATGTGTATGATAAATTCTTTAGATAAGAGAATGTTACCACACCGCCAAGGCTCTAATCACCCCATAAAACTCTTTGTCATATGCAGAGTAATTGAGGGTTGCACCCTTGAGCTTTTCACTAAAATAAGCAATTGATCTTCCCTCTTGCAACAAAACATCTTCAATCCCATGCTCAGATGCATCACATTCAACTTCAAAAACTTTGTTGAAATCAGGTAACATGAGAATATGGTGAGTTTGATTAACTCAAAACTTTCTTGACAACTAAGAGTCCATGCAAACTCCTTTCCCTTCTTAGTGCAATCGGTTAAAGGGCCGACAATAGAGCTAAAGCCCTTGATAAATCTTCTACAAAATGAAGCAAGACCATGAAAAATTCTAACCTTGGTGATGCTCTTGGGAGTAGGCTAAGCAAAACCTCCTTAGGAATCTTTTCGATTTTGTTAACTCTTTCGCGGAACAAGATCATCACAAAAGGGAACGTTATTTTTATAGACTTAAACAATTCCTTTCTAGACATAAGAAAATTTGTTTTAGCCATACCTTCTCTCCTTGTGTAACAACCCTCATTTTTTATTTTAGAATTTGTGACCTTAAGATTGAAGTGTTAAAGATTCTTTTTATTGGATGAATGTTGGTTAAGTTTTGAGGTATTAAGGTATTGTGAATATTAGTAAGTTAGTAGGTTGAAGGTGATAAAGAGAATAATGTTCAAGGGTAAATGAGATAAAGTTATTCGGAAAGGTTGGAAAATTAGAAACACGTGAATTGGTTACAATTATGAAAAATTAGAATAAGAATACTCTATTTGGGGTGTATCACACCGTGCACCGGCCCATGTGTTTGGGTTTGATTGGTATTTGTTTGAAGTCCATTGTTTGATGGTTACTAGGTTTAAGTAAAGTAATGAAGTAAGTAGGGTTAAATATACTAAAGGACTACCTTTATGTAAGATTCGATCGACCACAGATGATTGGCGGTTGACACCTTCTATTACGGTCGACCACAAGAGATTGGCGGTCGATACTTTACTAAACGGTCAACCGCAAAGGATTAGCGGTCGACACCTTTCATGATTTGAATTGAAAAGTCAGCAACAACCTGGAGGAATCCGATCGGTGGACGTAAAGGAAAGGTTGATTTTGTTTAATTAAGAGATAAGAAGGCATGGTCTGCCATTACCCTACCAGCACGACTCCTCCCTATTTTACTTTAAGTTCTCACGTCTTGACGAGGGGAGAGTGAGATTGAGAAAGAAAAAGATATTGTGGGAGAAAAGAGAAAGGAAGCTGAAGTTCAAGGTAATCTTTCTATCCTCTGAATTCCTTTTAGGTTCAGTAAGGATAATATGATTGTATTGGTTGAATTGGTTGAATTGGTGAATAAATATGGATGATTTCATGTGAATTGCTGTGAAATCGGTTAATCATACACAAAGTTAGAATTTTTTAGATTAGGTCATATTGTAGCACGAATTTTAGTTTATGTCCCTCATAAGAGTTAAATAAGACTCTTTGAGTGATCTATATCCGTTCTAATCACTCAATTCGGAGCTATGTAGACAAAGTTATAGATGTTGCAAGTTTGATTACGAAAACTGGGAGAGGAATTCGGACGACCGTTTTGAAGTGTAGGTCATTCGTTTTGTAAATTACCGGTCGACCGGATCATGATTTTTAGAAGGGATGCTCTCTGTTTTTGAGCAGCGGTCGACACCTTGTCTTATGCGGTCGACCGGTTGTGGATTTTAAGCAATTCATAAGCTCATTTTCTGAATTTGGTGTCTTCTAAGAAGTTATAGTAGACTCTTTAAGGAATAATTTGACACCTTGAGCATTGCAAATGGATCATTAAAGAGGAAGTTATAGTTTTTTCAAGTTTTGATAAAAAGTTACGAGTTTATTAATTCTGATCCTTGTATAATCGATATGTTTAGGTCCTCAATTGGGTTAAAAGAGAATCAAGTGGATTGATTCAAGTTAGCTGCTAAGGTAAGTTAATGTTGCATGTGATTGGCCTTAAGGGGACTACATTACAAAGATTAGGATTTATGATTTTGAATTATGCTGGATTGTTGGGGTGTAATGCACAATACACCGACCTCAATTTATTTGAGGATATGTTTGTGTGCTTTGTTTGATGATTGATTGATTATTTGGGTTAGAATAAAGATGCATGTTTAGAATGCTTGCAATGTTTGAATTGTACATTTTATTGCATGTTTACATGTTCATGCATTTTAATTGTTCATGCATCATGGTTTTAGGAAACAAAATACGAAAATGATTTACATGCATGATTTTCATGATAATATGCAACGGGTCGTTGAAGGAGGAGCTCAAGTTAGACTGCCTCGAGGGAGGCCAGTTGGTGTCTACTCTCTCCCGTGGTACCTTCAATGATCAAATAATGAAAGAAATGAAATGAGCGAAATGTACGTAAATAGTTACATGTTGGGTGGGGTTGAGTTTGGCTGTCCCAAGACGTTGGACCAGATGGTGCATACTCTCCCCTAGACGGTATTACCCACATTAACTGGAATGTTAAGTGAAAGAAAAGAAATTAAATGAACGAAATGTACGTAAATAGTTACATATTGGGCGGGGTTGAGTTTGGTTGTCCCAAGAGGTTGGACCAGATGGTGCCTACTCTCCCCTAGACGGTATTACCCACATTAACTGGACTGTTAAGTGAAACAAAAGAAACGAAATGAACGATACTGAAACTGCATTGTTTTTATAAAGCAACATATGCATAAAGGTCTCATAAATGTTTTATTATTATGGATTAACTTACTGAGCGTTAGGCTCATTAGATAAGCTTTGTAATGTAGGGATAAATGCTTGAGGTGGTGAAGTACGTCCATTGCTGAAGATTGTGGCTATTAGTGCGATTTTGACCGGTGGGTGGCTCATGTAAATGGAAAGGTTTTGTTTGAAAACTAATGTATAATATTATGTTTAGTTTTCAACTGTTTTGTAATAACTTGGTCTTAATGTTAAAGTACAAGTATGTTTTGGTTACTTATTACAAATAAAATCGGTTTTGATGAAGTTAAATAAAAGTCTTCCGCTGTATTTTATCTCAATGATTTCAAATTGATAAGTTTTACCTTAAATTGTTAAAAGTTAGTACATAAGTTTACAAAATATATATATATATATATATATATATAGCAAGGGAAAAATGGGGCGTTACACCTTGTAACCTCATCCAAAGCAATTTCCTTTGGATCTAGTGGTGCTAGTTTGATGTCACTCCCTTCAAACTTGAAAGAATATTGATTGGTATAACCATCATGCATAACTTTCTTGTCCAATTGCCACGGTCTTCCAAAAAGTAAGTGGCTATCACTCATAGGCACCACATCACATAATACCTTGTCCTTGTAGCCTCCAATAGAGAACTCACATTGTATTTGCTTGTTACTTTGAGGTCGTCCTTATGATTCAGCCACCTCAATTTATAAGGGCTCAGATGTGCCATAGTTTCAAGCCCCAATTTGTCTACAAGATCATGAGAGGCTACATCAGTGCAACTACCTCAATCAATAATAAGAGAACATACCTTTACCTTGATGAGTCATCTACTATGGAAGATATTCTCCCTTCGATCTTCACTTCGGGCATGAGAAGTCAATACCCGACGAATCACCATAAGTAGGGGACCCTCGTGAGCAAAACATGTCTCTACCGCTTCATCTATACTTTCTACCTCATTAGTGCCCCCCCTTAGGGTTATTACCCTTTTTTTTAAGTATTGTGAAGCAATGTGACCTAAACCAAGACATTTGAAACATTTGATTTCTCGTGCTCCAGGCCGAGTGTGCTCTATAACCGCCTTAACTTCTCCATTTGTCTTTTTAGGCCACGACTTGTTAGATGTAGATTTATCTTCCACCTTTGCTGGAAGTGTATAAGAATTTTTAGTCTTAGGGGTGTACCGATTGAAAATACCCTTACCTTTCCTCTTTACTTGCCGTTGCACTTTCATGGCAAGTTCTATAGCATCATCCATTGAATGTAGTAGTTGCAACTCCACTATGCCTTCGATTTCTTTATTTAAGCCACTTAGAAACCTGGCTATAATTTGTTCTTCAGGTTCATTAAGATCACCTTGAATTCTAAGAGTTTCAAACTCGGTTAAATAATCTTCCACAAAAAGGTTAGCTAGTTTTAGTGATTGAAGTTGTAGAAAAAGCTCTTGCTTATAGTGGCTTCGAACAAATCTTCTTCTTATAAACAACTTCAAAGCACTCCAAGAGAGAACTTCATCATCACCTTCATGCCTTCTTTGAGCTCTTAAGTTATCCCACAAAAGACTAGCATAACCAGTTAGTTCCAATGAGACTAATCTTATTTTCATCCGTTCGGAATAATTATAATAATCAAAGTTCTTATCAAATTTCTCAACCCAATCAAGAAATATATTCCCATTGCAAGAATCGTTAAAGGAAGGAATTGATACCTTAATGTTTCTCATGTCATCATCATGTTTGAAATGCTCATGCATATCATAGTCTCCATCGGACTCATCGATATCTGGACGTTCTAAAGCAAATAAGCAGAGAACACTCTGCTTAGATCCCGGGAAATCAAATGTTTCAAATGTCTCAGTTTAGACCACATTGCTTCACAATGCCAGCACAAAAGGGTAATGATGTTAAGGGAGGGAACTAATGAAGTAGAGACATGTTTTGCTCAAGAGGGTCCTTGAGTTATGGTGATTCGTCGGATATTAACTTAACATGCCCGAAGTGAAGATCAAAGAAAAAATATCTTCTATAGTAGATGCCTCATCAAGGGAAAGGTATGCTCTCTTATTATTGATGGAGGTAGTTGTACTAATGTAGCGTCTCATGACCTTGTAGACAAATTAGGGCTTGAACCTATGGCACATTTGAGCCCTTACAAATTGAGGTGGCTGAACCATAAGGACGAGGTATTATGTGATGTGGTACCTATGTGACATGCCACAGGATGCCTTGCAAAGAGCCATACCTCAAGGAGTCATCACCCGAGCCCGAGCTAAGAATTTTTCTAACCAATTTGCTCTTTTTGTAGAAAATGATGAGCGCGGGATAATTATGGAGGAACCTACCCCGAAAGATTTGGAGCAACCCAAAATTCTCCTCATATGGGAAGTCTTGGAAATGGAGGCCAAGATCGAGTCATCTTCGAGCTTGGAACACCATGGAGGGAAGTGCAAAGCCGAGGCAAGGAAGGAGGAGAAACGGGTACAAGCCGGGTCTAGGTCGGGTTTAGGAATCCCCTTTTTTACTTTTATTTTATTACTTTTTTAATTTTTCAAAAACAATTATCTCGGGTTTATGAGTTTGGCATGGGTTGGGTGTGGGTTTCCATGGGTTTGATATGGGTTTGGAGTGTATTTTATCTTTTGCATGGGTTTTTGCTTTTGAGAGTGCTTGGATGGCAGCCGGTGAAAGGGGAACCAATTTCGGGGACCACTCTTCCTTGGTCTCCCACAAATCGAGTAAATGTTGGGTGGTCCTTTCCACCTTTCTTTTTGTGCAAGCACCAAATCGGGTAAAGCCCTTGGATGCAATCCGATTTGGTTTTTTCTCTCTAATGTGAGAGAGCTTAAAACCCTCTCATCACCGAGCATTGTACTAAGTTGGTTTTTGAATACAAAGAGGCTTTTTGTATCTTCTTGCTTGGCCGGTTTTCTACCTCCAAGACTCAGCTCTCTGGTGAGTAATATCCGGCGATATCTGAGAGCATCCTTCAAGGTTTTTGCTTCCCTTCCAAGCTAGGGTAAGCTAGGCCATGCTACAGAACTTCAACCACTCCCTCGTGGTCTTAGGGTAAGCGTGCAATCTATATTTTCTCTTCTACATATCTGGTGAGATGCCATTTTCCGATTTCCCAAAGCTTTTACGCCCATTTTTGGAGGTTAATCTCTCCCCTCATTCCCTAAAAACCCCTTCAAATCTCAATTGCAAACTGGTATGCAACTCGAGAACCTCCTTCCCCAATATAACACCAATTTTTGGCTCTCTTCTTTGCCTATGTCTCACCCGAACCTCATTTAGTTCCTCATTCCATCCTTGAATCATATCACTATGAGTGCTAGCCACTTACTTATGGGAAGACCGTTGCAATTTGACCAAAAAAATATGCATGATGGCTACACCAATCAATATTCATTTAAGTTTAAAGGGAGATGCATCAAACTAGCACAACTAGATCCAAAGCAAATTGCTAAGGATGGGGCTACGAGAAGAGAAGGGATGGCCAAATTTTTTTTCAAGGGTCCATGGTTCCAAGTTCCAAGGTTTAGGGATCAGGGTTAAGGGTTCTAGGCTTCAAGGGTTCCAAGATTAAGGGTTTAGGCTTCTAACTTTCAAAGTTCAAGGTTAAGGGTTTAGGGTTCAGGATTCAAAGTTCTAGGGTTCTAGGGTTCTAGGTTTTAGAGTCAAAATTTTTAGGGTTCTAGGGTTCTAGGGTTCAGGACTCACGGTCCAGGGTTCCAAGGTTAAGGGTTAACGGTTCTAGGTTAAGGGTTCAAGTGTTCCTGGGTTCAAGGTTCCACGGTTGATGGTTTGAGGGTTTAGGGTTTAAGGTTCCAAAGTCGTATGGTTGAAAGTTAAGGGTCTAAAGTTAAGGGTTTAAAAGATTTATAGTTAAAGGTTCTAGGATTCTCTAGTTTAAAGGTTTCATTGTTGAGGGTGGGGGTTCGGGGTTAGGGTTGAGTGTTGATGGGTTTTACGGTTCGAAGGTTTGATTATTTAGGGTTCAAGGTTCATGGTTCAGACTTCAATGGTTCTGGAGTTCCAGAGTTAGGGTTCAGGCATTCAAGGTTCAAAGGTGCTAGTGTTTAGGGTTCCAAGGTTTAGGGTCTTAAGATTCCAAAGTTCCAAGTTTCAATGTTCAGGGTTCATGGTTCAAGGTTTCTAGGGTTACAGTCTTCATGGTTTAATGATCAGGGTTTCAGTGTTCAAGGTTTCATGGTTGCAGGATTTAGGATTTAAGGTTTATGGTTCCAAGGTAAAGAGTTATAAAGTTTTAGGGTTCCAAGTTCAATGTTCAAGTTCAAAGTTAAAGTTCAAGGTGCTAGGGTTCCAAGGTTTAGGATTCAAGTTCAAGATTCAGAGTTCTAGGGTTTAGAGTTCAAGTTTTAATGGTTCCGTGGATCTAAGATTCAAGGTTATAGGGTTTAAGGTTCCGGCTTCAGTGTTCATGGTTGAAGGTTTATAGTTTAGGGTTCATGGTTCAACGGTTAAGTGTTCCAAGGTTACTAGGTTCCAGGATTCCAGGGTTTAGGGTTCAAGTTCAGGGTTGAGGGTTGAGGGTTTAGAGTTTAGGTTTTAAGGGTTCTGTGGATCTAGGGTTCAAGGTTCAAGGTTTTAAGGTTCAAGGGCTTAAGGTTTATGCTTTAGGGTTTAAGGTTCAAGGGTTCTAGCCTGAAAGTTCTGGTGTTCCAAGGTTCAAGTTTTAGGCTTCTAAGGTTGTACCAGGATTAAGAGTTCAGAGTTCAAGGTTTGCAGAGTTGAAGCTTTGAATGTTCCAAAGTCAAAGGTTTCTAGGGTTCAAGTGATGTGCTCGGGAACCAACAACCACCAAAGGGGGCGACAACCCGGAGCCGAGCAAGACAACTAGCTAACATGTTTGTTGATTTTGCAGGTTTCACTTTTTCTTCCTTGGATCTCTTAGGGGCTCCCTCACATCATGATCAAGAACTCCCCAAGCATTGCTTACAATGGGAGTATAAAGAAGAGGAGAAGTTGGCCGAGTTACAAGATTCTCCTTGCCGAAGCCTCCCACCCGAACCGTGACCACATCCGGCTCCATGCAATAAGATGGCCGAATGCCCCATCACCATTATGGGAGAGTAGTTCCTGCAAGAAGAGTCCATAAGGAGTGCTGAATATTTGTATATGTATTTGGGGTTGTAAATCTTTTAAGTAGGGAAGTATGTTTTGTTGTAATCAATTTGGTTCGGTTTGAACCAATTTTGATGGGATTTTGGTTCGGTTTGGACCAACCCAAACCCTTTTTGATGGAACTTAGGTCCAACCCTAAGTTTCTATTTATCCTTTTTTTTTAGATATGCTTGGGACGTGGTTTTAGTTGAAAGTTCCATGTGGTTGGATTCGGAGGCTTGGTGGGACCCAATTCTCACCTAACTCCTACTCTAGCCACTCATTGGTCCCTAATTTAGGTTTATTTTTTTTGTTTAATTCTTTTGTGTAATTTGGAGGGTGTATGAAACCCTCTTCCACGTTGAATGAAAGGCAGAAAAGATATTAGTAAATTGAAGAAGCTTTGAAGCACTCAAGCCCTTCCTTTTCTCACGGCATTTGGGAATCTAGGTGAGTAACATCCTTGATTCTTGTTTGTCTTGGTGTTGGTGATTAGCTAGGATCACTAAACCTTATTCCAACCTCCTTCCTCACTTGTTTAGGAACAAAAGCGAGCTTGGAAATCCCATAGCCTTCCTCCATTTGTTGTTTGCATTTGTGTTTGTCTTTGGTGTTTGTTGCTGTTTTTGGTGCTTACCCGAGTGAATTTGTGCAACAAAAGTCCAATTCGTGCCATTTCTGTTTTCCGTGAACAAAGACCCCACTTTTATGGCTGTGAGTTCCTCTTTCATGGCTTGAAATAACTGTTCTTTACGTTTAACCACAGCCCCTCCCCATCAAGAATTATGCATGCTTTTTCCACTTCCTTCTACCCGAATTTCTAAAATCGGGCAGTTATGTCCATCAATTTTCTATCCTGCATATCTTCCAATCTACCCATGCTTTTCCCCTCAAACCACTTGTAATTGCTTCCAACTTCGTTGAAGTTAAGTTTTGCCAATTTCCATCCTCCCAGACTCCCTGCATTGGAAGTTGTGCAGAAGTCTCCCCAACACCCCTACACTGTTTCTTTCAGCTTTGTCTGTTTGTGCACCTAAAATTGCCTCAGTGTATTTTTATTGATCCGCACGTGTTTTAAGCTGTAAATTTGGCCAAACTTAGCCCACTCTCAAAGGTTTAAGTCCTCCAATTTCTAGCTAAAGCCCCTGTATGCGTTTGGAGTTCTCCTTGCTCCAATCCCCTGTTGCTGCCTACCTTTCTTTCTCTCGGCAGATTGTTGCCATCTCCTCTCTTCCTGACACCTCCGCATCTTGGAGCGTGTCATCAAGGTTGTAGAGTTCTTGGGTTTCAAGGTTGTTCACAGTTCAGGATTCAATGTTTCTAGGATTCTAGGGTTCCATAGTTCAGGGTTCATAGTTTCGGGTTCCTAGGTTCAGGGTTCCTAGAGTTCCATGGATAAAGTTTTAAGGTTCACTGTTCAGGGTTTCGGTGTTCCATGGTTCTAGGATTTTTGGGTTTAGAATTCCAAGGTTTAGAGTTAAGAGTTTAAAGATTCCAAGGTTTAAGGTTCCAGAGTTTATGGTTCCAGGTTCCATGTTCCAAGGTTCATAGTTTTGGGTTAGAAGGTTCCATGGTTCAAGCATCATGGCTCAAGCTTATTGGTTGAACGGTTCAAGAGTTTAGGGTTTAGGGTTTAGGGTTCCAAGGTTATATGGTTCATGGGTTAAGGGTTTAGGGTTCAGAGTTTAGGGTTTCAGGATTCAAATGTTAAGGTTTCTACTATTTAGGGTTTCAGGTTTGTGGTTTAGGGTTTTAGAGTTCAGGGTTTGTGGTTCAAGGGTTCAAGGCTTTAGGGTTTAGTTTCCATGTTTTGGAGTTTCAGGGTTCTAGGGTTTAGAGTTCTAAGAATCAGGGTTCAAGGGTTTAGGGTTTAGTTTCCATGTTTTGGAATTTCAGGGTTCTAGGGTTTAGAGTTCTAGGAATTAGGGTTCCAAAGTTAAGGGTTCAGTGTTTGAAGGTTCCAAGGATCCAGTATTTATGGTTTTAGCTTCCAAGGTTCAGGGTTTAAGGGTCTAGGGTTCAAGGTTGCAAGGTAAAGGTTTCCAGGCTTCAGGATTCTAAACGTTAAGGGTTCCATGGTTAAGGGTTAAACATGTTAGGATGGTTTTAGGATTTTAGCGATGAGAGTTCATGGTTCAATTGTTTGAAGGTTTTAGGGTTTCAGGGTTATGGGATAAGGATTGCAAGGTTCTAGTTTCGAGGTTCAGGGTTCCGAGGTTGAGGGTTCAGGGTTTATCGTTTAATGGTTCTGGGGTTTAGGATTCAGGGTTTTAAGGCTCAAGGTTCTTGGGTTAAAGGTTCAAGTTTTATAGTTCAAGGTTCAGGGTTTAGGGTTCCAAGGTTTAGGGTTCAAGGTTCCAAGGTTCCATAGTTCATTTTTCATGGTTCTAGGATTGAGTGCTACGGATTGAAGGTTCGAAGGTTCTAGGGTTCACGGTTTTAGCTTCATGGTTATAGGTTTAAGGGTTAAAAGTTTCAAGTTTCAATAATTATATGGTCCCTAGCTTCCAAGGTCCAGGGTTAAGGGTTCAAGGTTTAGGATTCAAAGTTCTATGGCTTTACAGTTCAAAGGTTTATGGTTTATGGTTCAGGGTTCCAAAGTTCAGTGTTTAAGGTTCTATAGTTTTTGGGTTGATGGTTTTGGATTCCAAGGTTTAAGGTTCTATTGTTTAAGGTTCAAGGTTTCAAGTTTATATGGTTTAAGGGCTCAAGGGTTCAAGGGTTTACGATTCAAGGGTTCAGAGTTCATATTTTAAAGGTTCTAGGTTTCCAGGGTTCAAGGTTCCAAGGTTATGGGTTCTAAGGTTCTGGGTTTCAACGCTCACGGTTTGACACGAAATTGAAAATGAAAGGATGGTTTTGGTGAAGGTTGGCTGATTTTATGGAGGTCGGAATGTGTTTGGGTATGGGGAATTTATGGCTGATTTTTGGAGAGTTTATGGAGGATAATGATCACAAAACAAAGGGAAGAGCTAAATGGAACTTGCTACTAACCTTTCTTCCTTGTAAGGATGATGGAAAGCAGCAAGAAAAACTCAACTCACTAGCTCGAAAGTAAGCTGAATTGGGTTCTTCTCGGACGGCCGGATATGACTCACCGGAGGTCGATCGGAAGGGAGCTTAGAAAATGAATTCCAGAGAAATGCCAATGCACTCTAATTTTCAATATCACAAAGCTTATTACAATCATCCTCAAGTGAGGTATTTATAGACTCTAAGTAGGCGGAAATTATAGCCACATTCAGTTGAATGAATCAACCCAAATATAGTGACTACATTCAACTTGAAAAAAAAAAAAAAAAACTAAATTCTAGCAATTTGTTAGCAGCTAACTAACATCACATGGAAGAGAATAAACTCCCTCAACGTGAAGGGAGAGACTTGGCTGCTAATAAAAAAGTAGAAACCCATAAGAAATCCATAAAAGAAACCCATAAAACCCAGAAGAAACCCATAAAACCCAGAAGAAACCCACAAAACCCATAAGAAACCCATAAAAACCCATGTCATACCCATGTGCACGAAATTAGACATGAAATGAGCTAATAGTAAGGATAAAGTTTGTAAATGAAATAGTATTGCATGGGCCATGCAACGCTAGAAATCGGGTGCACTATCTTCTCGGGCTAGAAAACTGGGTGCACTATCTTCTCGGGTCCATTTCACTTCTTCTCCTTCATCCATCAATGAAATAAGATGTTTGGGCTGCTCTTGATCATTAGAAGCAGGCTCCATGAATGATATTCCATTAGATAGGATCCCCGTGAAATGAACAAACAAATTAGGAAATCTTTTGGCTCGACTTCGGGTCATGGCCCCTTGAGGCAACGTATCCTGTGGCATGTCACGGTTCCAAGGTAATAGTGTTCTAGGGTTTAAGGTTGTAGAGTTCAAAGTTCACGATTTAAGGGTTCTAGGGTTCACGATTCTAGGGTTCAATGTTCTAGGGTTTTGGGTTAAGGGTTTAAATATTTAGGGTTCAAGTATTCAAGGTTTGGGGTTAGGGTTTAGGGTTCATGTTATAAGGGACTCAAGGTTTAAGGTTCTAGAGTTTCAGGGATTAGGGTTTAGTTTTTCAAAGTTCAGGGTTCTAGGGTTCTAGGGACTACTGTTTCAGGATTCAAGATTTAGAGTTCTAGGGTTCCAAGTTTCTAGGGTTTGGGGTTTTTGCTTCCAAGGTTTAAGGTCAAAGGGTTGAAAGATTCCAGGTTCCAAGGTTCGAGGTTTTAAGTTATAAGTTCAAGGTTTCAGGTTTCATTGTTTAAAGGTTTCAAGGTTCAAGGTTCTATGGTTTAAAGTTCAAGGTTTAAGGGTGTCGGGTTCTAGGGTTCTAGGTTTGGTGTTCTAAGTTCAAAGGGTCGGGATTCTAGTATTCTAAGTTTGGGGTTCATGGTTCAAGATTCAAGGGTTTAGGATTTCAAGGTTCAGGGTTCTAGGGTTAAGGGTTAAAAGCTCAAGAGTTAGAGGGTCTTAGGGTTTAGGGTTCAGAGTTCAAGTTTTTAGGGTTCTAGGTTTCAAGGTTAAAGGTTCCAGTGTTCACGGTTTAGGGTTTTAACGTTTAGGATTTTAGGGTTCAGGGTTCTAGGATTCTAAAATTCAAGGTTTAGTGTTCCAGGTTCAAGGATAGTTGGGTCTAGGGTTCAGGTTTCCAAGGTTCAGGGTTCAAAGTTTGAAGGTTCCATGGTCCTTTGATTTAGGTTTTAGAGTTTTAAAGTTTAAGATTTTGCGGTTAAGGGTTCAAGGTTCGTGTTTCAGGGTTCAAGGTTCAGGGTTCATGGGTTCAGGGTTCTAGGGTCCTTGGTGAAAGCTTCTAGGGTTTAGGGTTCAAGGTTCTAGGGTTCTAGGGTTCAGGGTTATGAGTTCAGGGTTCACAGTTTCATGGTTCCGGGGTTCAGTGTTTAAGGTTCTACGGTTCAAGGTTCTAGTGTTCCACAGTTTCAATGCTTAGGGTTCTAGGTTTTAAGGTTTAAGGTTTTCGGGTTCCAGGGCTAAAGGTTTAGACTTCAAAGGTTCAAGGTTCCATAGCTCAAGGTGGAAAGGTTCAAGTTTTAGAGTTCTAGGGTTCAAGGGTCTAGGGTTCAAAGGTTTAGGTGCCAAGATTCAGGGTTTAAGGGTTCCAGGGTTCAAGGATTTAAGGTTCCAAGGTTTGAATTTCCAGGATTTAAGGTTCAGTGTTTCAGGTTCAAGGTTCAAAGGTCCTAGGTTTTAAGGGTTCAAGGTTTAGCATCCTAGGTGTAAGGTTTCAAGGTTTTAGGGTTTCAGGGTTTCAGTATTCAAGGTTTAAAGGTCTGAGGTTCTAGGGTTCTAGGGTCATGGGTTCAGGGTTCCTAGGGTGAGGGTTCAAGGTTAAGAGTTTAAGGTTATAAGGTTCCAAAGTTAAGTAATTATGCTTTGAAGATTTAGGGTTTTAGGGTTCAAGATTTCAAGGTTATAGGGTTCTAGAGTTCAAAGTTCAGTGTTTTAAGGTTCCAAGTTTAGGGGTTTGAAGGTTCAATTTTAAGGTTTATGGTTCTAGGGTTGAAGGTTCTAGGGTTAAGAGTTCCAAGGTTCATGGTTTCAGGGTTCATGGTTCCAAGGATACAAGCTATCAAGGTTCCAAGGTTCTAGGGTTCAAGGTTCAAGGTTCATTGTTCCATGGTTTAAGGGTTCTAATGTTCAGGGTTTTGGGTTTAGAGTTTCACGATTCATGTTTAAGGTTCTAGGGTTCCAAGCTTTGGGGTTTAGGCTTCCAAGGTCCACGACTCAGTGTCTTAGGGTTCAGGATTCCAAGGTTCAGGGTTTAAAGTTCTAGGGTTTAAGTACTCGTGGGTTCAAGGGTCTAGGGTTCAGGGTTCTGTTCATGGTTCCAAGGCCCAGGGTTCTGTTCATTATTCTAGGGTCCAGGGTTCAAGGTTTATGGTTTGAGTGTTCAAGGATGCTAGGTTTTACGGTTCAAGGTTCAAGGTTCTAGGGTTCCAGGGCTCAGCGTTTAGGCTTCCAAGAATCAGGGTTTTGGCTTCCAAGGTTCAGGATTTTAAGGTTCAAGGATCTAGGGTTCAGGGTTCCAAGCT
Organism: Begonia fuchsioides; assembly: GCA_003255005.1. Lineage (NCBI taxonomy): Eukaryota > Viridiplantae > Streptophyta > Magnoliopsida > Cucurbitales > Begoniaceae > Begonia > Begonia fuchsioides. The sequence continues at coordinate 83,973 of QAOC01053066.1, read as the reverse complement.
TCCAGGGCTCCAAGGTTCTTGGGTGCAGGGTTCAACGTTCTAAGGTTCAACATTTCTGTGTTCTGGGTTTTGTATTAAGAGTTGCAAGATTCAAGGTTCAAGGTTCAAGGGCTGCAGGGTTCAGGGTTTAGGCTTCCAAGGTCCACGAGTTCATGACTCAAGGTTTTAGGGTTCAGGGTTAAGGGTTCTGAGTTCCAGGGTTCAAGGGTCTGATTCATGGTTTTAAGGTTTTTGGTTCTAGGGTCTAGGGTTCATGGTTCATGGTTTATGGTTTGAGTGATCAAGGTCTAGGGTTCTAGGGTTCATGGTTTAGGCTTCCAAGTTGTGGGGTTCCAGGGTTCAGGGTTCAGGGTTTATGGTTATTAGGTTTAGGGTTTCGAGTTCACTGTTTAGAGTTACAGGGTTCAAGTATTATTGAGTGTAGGGTTCAGGTTTCCAAGGTTCAAGGATCAGAGTTCAGAGTTTGAAGGTTCCATGGTCCTTTGGTTTAGGGTTCATGGTTTTAAGGTTCAAGATTCTACGATTAAGGGTTATAGGGTTGATGGTTCTTGGTTCTAGGGTTCTAAGGTTCCACGGTTCAGGGTTCCAAGGTTAATGGTTCAAGGGTTTAGGGTTCCAAGGTTACAAGGTATTAAGGTTCTAGAATTCATGGTTCAAGGTTCATTGTTCCTTGGTTTAACAGTTCTAGTTTTCAGGGTTTTTTGTTTAGAGTTTTAAGATTAAACTTCGAGGTTCTAGGGTTCCAGGGTTCAGTGTTCAAAGGTTCAAGGTTTAATGATCTAGGGGTTCAAGGATTCGTTGGTTCAACAGTCTAGGGTTCAGGATTCTGTTCATGGTTCCAGGGTTCAAGGTTCAAGGTTTATTGTTTGACTACTCTAGGGTGCGAGGTTTCACGATTCAAGGTTTATAGTTCTTGGGTACGAATGTCCAGGGTTTAGGCTTCCAAGAATCAAGGTTTTGGCTTCCAAGGTTCAAGGTTGCAAGGTTTAGGGATCTAGTGTTCAGGGTTCCAAGGTTCATAGTTCCAGGGTATCAAGGTTCCAAGGTTCCAAGGTTCTAAGGTTCTAGGGTTCAACGTTCAATATTTCAAGGTCAAAGGGACTAGTGTTCTAGGTTTTGGGTTCAGAATTTCAGGAATCAAGGTTCAAGGTTCTAGGGCTCATGGGTTCAAGGTTTAGGCTTCCAAGGTTTACAAGTTCACGACTCAAGGTTTTAGGGTTCACCATTTAGGGTTCTATGGTCTAGGGTTTATGGTTTATGGTTTGAGTGTTCAAGGTCTAGGGTTCCAAGGTTCATGGTTTAGGCTTCCAAGTTTCAGGGTTCATGGTTTAGGGTTTATGGTTCAAGGGTTCAGGGTTCTAGGGTTTTGGGTTTAGAGTTCGAAGGTTCTAAGGTAAAGGCTTGAAGGTTCCCTAGTTCAGGGTTACTAGTTTGGGGATTCCAAGGTTTAGGGTCTAGGGTTCAGGGTTAAGGGTTAAGGGTTTAAGGGTTAAAGGTTCTAGAGTCCTAGGGTTAAAGGTTCAGGGTTCCATGTTCTAGGGACCTAGGGTTCACTGTTCATAGTTTCATGTTTTAGGGTTCTAAATTTAATGTTTCAATGTTTAGGGCTTAAGGCTTCCAAGGTTTTAGGGTTCAGAGTTCACATTTTTTAGGTTCAGAGTTAAGGGTTTTCTAGTTCCAGGATTAAGAGTTATACGATTCTAGTGTTTAGACTTTATGATGCTCAATGTTAAGGGTTTTAGTGTTCAAGAATCTAGGGTTCTAGTTTAAGAATTCCAGGGTTCTTGTTTAAGAGTTCCAGGGTTCCAAGATGCTAGGACCTAGAGTTCCAAGGTTTAGGGTTATAGATTTTAGAGTTTGAGAGCTACAGGGTCTTAGGGTTTATGGTTCCAAGGTTTAGGGTTCTAGCGTTCAATGTTAAGGGTTCAATGTTCAAAGGTTATAGAAACAAGGGTTAAAGGTATAAAGTTTCAGGGTTCAAGGTTCCAAGATTTAGGGTTTTAGGTTTCTAGGGTCCTAAGGTTGAGGGTTCTTAGATTCAAGGTTCTAGAGTTTAGTGTTTAGGGTCTAGGGTTAATGGTTTCTGGGTTTCGAGTTCAAAGTTCCAGGGTTTCAAATTGTAGGGTTCCAGTGTTCAGTGTTTAGGGTTCAGGTTCAAGGTTTGAGGTTTCTAGTGTCCAAGGATTTAAAATGAAGGGTTCCAGGGTTCTTGGGTTAAGGTTCTAGGGTTTAACGGTTCAAGGGTTTAGGGTCTTAGGGTTAAAGGATTTAAGGTTTGAGGGTTTTCGAGTTCTAGTTTTTAGGCTTCTTTGTTTGAAAGTTCTAGGGTTGCAGGGTCTAGGGTTTCAAATTCCTAGGTTTAGGTTTCACAATACAGGATTCAAGGTTCAGGATTTGAGCGTTACAGGGTCCTAGTGTTCAATGTCAAGAGTTCAAGGTTCTAGGGTTCAAGGTTTACGCTTCCAAGGTTCAGGATTCTAGAATTTAATGTTTGAAGGTTGTAGGGTTCCAGGGTTCAAGGTATTAAGGTTTAGAGTTCATTGTTTGAGGGTCTTAGGTTTCCAAGGTTCATAAATAAGGGTTCACGGTGCGGGCGGAGCAGGAAGACCTAATTGTGCGTGTCGTCACCCTTACAGCCCGGGGAGACTAGATAGAATAGAAGAGTCTGTCGACCCTTTTTTAGTTTGAGAAGGTTTAAATGAAATCTAAATAAGTGTCTGGAGACATTTGTTTTCATGTCTGGTGTTCTTTCTCTTTTTTGAGTGTAGATCTACTCCGATGCTTACTGGAGATAGACTCCTATCTATGCTAACTCTCTTTGTTTTGTTTTCTTTGTTATCTTTGCATGTATAGTATGGTATAACCCCCAGTGTCAAATGTTTACTACTTAATGCTATGCTGATAGAATCCAGACTTTTTCAAGGTTCAACTGTTCATGGTTCAAGGGCTCAAGGCTCATTGTCCAAAGGTTCTAGGATTCCAAGGTTCATGGTTTAGGGTTCAAAGGTTCATGATTCCATGGTTTTGGGTTACAAGAATATAGGGTGTAGGGTTCTTCCGTTCCTAGGTTTAGGGTTCAGGGTTCCAGAGTTTGAAAGTGTTTAGGGTTATGGGTTGAGAGTTCTAGAGTTCAGCGTTTTAGGTTTACAATTATAGGATTCAGTGTTTGGGCTTCAAAGGTTCATGATTTTAGGGTTCTAGGCTCTAGGGTTTTTGGTTCCAAGGTTTATGGTTCCGGGGTTTAGACATCAGGGTTTGATTGTTCAGGTTCCTAGGGTTCATAATTCAAGGTTATAAGGTTAGAGGATTTAGGGTTTTGGGCTACCAAGGTTAAAAATTCAAGGGTTTGGGGTTTAAGGGTTAAGGGTGTTGTAAGGTTATAGGGTCCAATGTTCAAGGTTCCAAGGTCTAGGGTTCCTAGGTTTAGGGTTAAGGGTTTAAGGGTTCTAGTGTCCTAGGATTTAGGTTTTAGGCTTAAGGTCTCTGCTTCAAGGTTAAGGGTTTAAGTTTCAAGAGTTTTAGGATTCTTGGGTCAAGGGTTGAAGGTTCCATGGTTCGGGGGTTCTAGGTAGGGTTGAGGGTTCAAGGTTCCAATTTTCCACAATTTCAGTGTTTAGTCTATAGGGTTCAGGGTTCAAGGTATTAAGCTACAAGGTACTAGGGTTCCAGAGTTCAAAGTTTAGGCATTTGAGGTTAACGGTTCTCGATTTCAGGGTTCTAGGGTTAAGAGTTTTAGGGTTCAATGGTCCAATGTTCCAGGTTTGAGGGTCTAGGGTTCATGGTTCAAAGGTTCAGTGTTTCAAGGTTTTAGGGTTCAGATTTTGAGAGATCCAAGTTCCTAGGGTTCAAGGTTCCAAGATTCGGGGTTCAAGGTTCAGGGTTAAAGCTTTAAGGGTTTCAAGGTTCCAAGGTTCTTGGGGTTAAGGTTCTAGCATTCCACAGTTCAAATGTTTAGGATTTAGGTTCAGGTTGTTGGCATTCAGGGTTTAAAGTATAGGCTTTCAAGGTTCAGGGTTAAGGGTTTTGGGTTAAGGGTTTTAGGGTAAGGGTTTTTTTGTTAAGGGTTTTTTGGTTAAGGGTTCAATGTAATATTGTTTGAGTGTCCAGGGTTCATGTTTACAGGTTTCAAGGTTCCAGGTTTCAAGGTTCAGGGTTTAAGGGTTCCATGTTTCAAGGCTACACGATTCAAAGGTTACAGGGTTCCAAGGTTACAAGGTTCCAAGGTTAAAGGGTTAACAATTAGAGTTCAAAGGTTCAAGGTTGATGTGCCCGGGACTCATCAACAAACGGAAGGAGCAACAACTCGAAGCCGTGCAAAACTTTTAACTAATATGTTTGTTGATTTTGCAGGTACATTTTTTTCTACATTGGAGCTCCTAAATATTCCTTCACAACATGATCAAGAACTCCCCAAACATTGCTTACAATGGAAGTATAAAGAAGAGAAGGAGTTAGTCGAAAATCCAAGATCTTCCTCGCCAAGTTCACCACCCGGGACATAACTACACTCGGTTTCAAGGACAATGGAGACCGTATGCACCAATACTTGGGGAGATGAAGTCTTCCAAGGAATGATCAAGTGATGTTTGATTTTTGTTTTTGTAAATTATAAATATGTTGGGCTGTTTTGTTGTTGTAAACCTTGATATCCGGTTTAGGCCTTTGAGAGGGATTTTGGTTCGGTTTGAACCAAATCCATGGCCCATTTAGTTGGATCTTAGGGAAACCCTAATTTCCCACTTGGCCTCTCTCTTGGCTGATGTCTGGACGTGGCTTAATATCTAGAGTCTTTGTGGTGTGTTTAGGAAGCTTTGGTGGACCCCAATCCCACCTAACACCTACTAAACACTCATTAGCCTATTTTTTCTTTTCTTTTTGTTTTTCTTTCTTGATGTAATCAGTGAGTGGGTATCAAAACCCCCTCACCTACGTCTTTGAGAGGCAGAAAAGAATTGAAGAAAACTTTGAAAGCTTGAAGCTCTCAAACCCCCTTTTTCCTTTCTCACGGCATTTCATTCAAGGTGAGTAATATCCTTGTTTTGGTTTGTCTTGGTGTTGGTGATCTTGCTAGGGTCATTAAACTTTATTTCAACCTCCCTTCCTCACTTGTTAGGATCAAAAGGCGAGTTTGGAACCCCCATAGCCTACCTTCCATTTGCGTTTTCAATTGTTTGTGTTGGTTGTATTGTTTGCTGTTTTTTTGAACTTTCCCGAGTGGACTTTGAGCTCCAATCGGCCATTGTTGTGTCATTTTTGTTTCCTGTGAGAAAAGCCCCCAAATTTCTAGCAGTGAGTTCCACTTTCATGGCCTGAATCAATGGTTCATTCCGTTTAGCCACAGCCACTCCATTTTAAAAGTTATGCTTGTGTTTTTCCACGGTTTCCTACCCGAGTTCCTGAAATCGAGCAATTCTGTCCATTATTTTTCTATCCAGCATAACTCCTAGCCTACGTGTGTGTTTTCTATAAAACCACTTGCATTGTCTTCCCCTTTCATTGATGTTATTGTCTGCTTATTTTCACGATCCCAGACTCTCTACATTGGGAGTTGTTCAGTCGTCTCTACCACCTAATGCTCTGCCAATTGGTAATTTTGTCTGTTTGTGCTTCTAAATGTATCCCCGTGCCATTTCATGAACCACACGTGATTTCACCCTAAATCTAGACCAAACTTAGTTCCTTCCCTAAAGTCTAAGTCCCCAAAATTTCAGCCCAAAAGCCTGTACGCAATTGGAGTTCTAACTGCCACAATCCCCTGTTTTGGTTTTAGTCATTCTTCACATTGGCAGATTGCATTACTTTCTCCTATCCCGACACTTCCGCATTCTTGGAGCGTGTCATTTGGTTCTAAAGTTACAGTGTTCCATGGTTTAGGGTTCGAGGTTTCAAGGGTTTAGGGTTCAACGGTTCTAGGGTTCATGGTTCAAGTTTCCATGGTTCATATTTTAATGGTTCCAAGGTTAAAGTTTTTAATGTTCACGATTCCAAGGTTTAAGGTTCCGAGTTTTAAGGGATTTGGTTCAAGGTTCCAAGATTAAGGGTTCTAAGTTTCTAGGGTTCATAGGTTCAGTGTTCAAGGTTCCTAGGTTCAGAGTTCAGTGTTTGAGGTTTTTGGGTTTTAAGGTTCAAGGTTAAAGGTTTAGGTTTCATGGTTATAAGGTTCAAGGTTCTAGTGTTCACGATTCAGGGTTAAGGGTTCAGGGTTTCGCAGTTAAAGATTCTAGGATTTCAGGGTTTATTGTTTATGGTTGCGAGGTTAAGGGTTAAAGGTTTGAGAGTTCAGAGTCAAATGTTTTAGGGTTCGGAGTTCTAGGGTTCCAAGATTCCTATCTTCATGGTTCTTAGGTTCTAGGGTCTTGGCTTAAGGGTTTAGATGTCTAGGGTTTCAGGGTTTGAGGGCTCCAGGTTTGAGGGTTCTTGGGTCACATGGTCCTGGGTTCAGGGTTCCAAGCTTCTAGTGTCTAAGGATTAGGGTTCCAAGAGTCCAGAGTTCGAAGGGTCAAGGGTTTATGACACGGAATGGAGGGGGATTAGTTATAGGAAGTGGGAGAATCGAGTTAGGTTAATGGAAAACGATAATCCAATAATTCCAGAATCGGGACTGAAATTTGGGATGACGATAACTCAACGACAAGATCGAGTTTCAGGCTCAAATTTTGAGGGGAACTTTGGGAAAGGGTTAAGTAATACACCTCAAAAGTTGAAGGCGATCACGTGGATGGATCAGTCTGAATTTAATGGAACCGTAACAGCGGTCAGCAATTGCCGGAAATTGACAATCGGCGAAGAATTGAAATATCAAACGAAATCAACGATGGAAGAAGGAGCTTATGGACTTCAAGCTCACCCTATGACCTTGAGGAAGGCTGGAGACTTTGAAGCAAAAAGAGAACCCAGCTCGAAGGAGGGAACCCTTGAAGAACCACGGTGGTCGGAGGATTGCCGGCTCCTGGTTGAAGTTGGAAAATGTCCCGGGAGAGGGAGAGCTAAAAGCTTCTTTAATTCAAATTCCAAAGTACCCTTACAATCACGCAATAGGGAAGGTTTTATCTGCTGAGAAAAGTGGGAAAAAGGGAGGGAAAATTGAGGACCAAAGGCATGCAACTTGCATGCTGGAAATTCAAATAAAGGAGGAAAAACTGGACCAATGAGATTGCAAGAATGTAAAAGCCATTTGATCTTGAATCTCCTAAGCCAATTTTCCCTTCTTCCTTGGCCCAAAATTCCCTTCTCTTAGCCAAAAATTCCTCATGCAAAACACCATGCAAGCATGCAAAAATAAACACAATAAAACCTAGCCGAGAAACCCTCTCGGGTTCTCCAAATATCCAACGTAAAATTCACGTAAAAATTAAGCTAAAAATGAGATAAAATTCCTTCAATCCATGTAAATGCTGGTGATTTGAGTCGTGGAACCCTTGATAAATTTTGCATGGGACTCCAACTCGCCATGCAACATGATACTTCAATCGAGTTCGAGTTCGAGTTCGGGCTTGATTCCGGAGCTCTCGGGTTTTTATTGAAAACCCACCTTTTCTCCACGCCAAATTATCATGGGTGATTGCTTCGCTTGGCATGCCAATATGTGGCATGTCAGTTTAAGTTTCCATGGGTCCAGGGTTCAAGGTTTAATGTTTAGGGTTTCGGGTTCAAGGGTTCATGATTTGAAGTTTATGGTTCCAAGGTTGAGGGTTCTAGGGTTTAGGGTTTAGGGCTCATAGTTTTAGGAATTAGGGTCCAAGGATTTAATTTTCATAATTAAAGTGTTCAGTGTTAAGGGTTCCTTGGTTCTAGTGTGCAAGGTTCAGAGTTACAAGGTTCCAAGGTCTAGGGTCCAGGATCCTATGGGTGAAAGGTTAAGGGTTCGAGAGTTTAGGGTTCTTGGGATCTATGGTTTAAAGGTCTAAAGTTAAGTGCTTGAGGGTTAGATCATTTAGGGTTCAAGGTTCTAGAATTCTAGGGTGAAAGGTTCAATGGTTTAGGATTTTTTGGTTTATGGTTTATAAGGTTCATGTTCAAGGGTTCTAGAGTTCCAAGGTCCAGGGTTCACGATTTCTAGGTTCCATTTTTCCAAGGATCCAGGGTTCAGGGTGTAGGGTTCTAAGGTTCATTGTTCAAGGGTTCAGGGTCATGATTCATGGTTAAGGTTTGAGGTTTAAGGTTTTAGAGTTCCATGGTTCAAGACTTAAAGGTTAAGTATTCTAGAGTTTAGAATTCAAGGTATAGGGTTTCCGGCTTCATGGTTTAGGCTTCCAAGGTTCACGGTTCTAAGGTTTAGGGTTCCAGGTTCCAGGGATAAGAGTTCTACGGTTCTTGGTTCAAGGTTATAGGGATCTAGAGTTCATGGTTTAGGCTTCTAAAGTTCAAGGTTCTTAGTTTAAAGGTTCAAGGTTCTAAGGTTTAGGTTTTAAGGTTCAGGGTTCAAGGTTTAAGGGTTCTAGGCTTCCAAGGATCCATGGTCAAAGGTTAAGGGTTCCAATGGTCAAGATTCAGGGTTCTAGGATTCTAGGTTTCAAGGTTCTAGGGTTCAAGGTTCCAATGTTCTAGGGTTCAATAGTCCAAAGTTAAGGGTTCCATGGTTCTAGGAGTTAGGGTTTAAGGTTCTAGGGTTTCAAGGTTAGGGTTCAGGGTTCAGAGTTTGAGGGTTTGAGGGTTCAAAGTTCAATTGTTCATGGTTCATGGTTTAAGGGTTCTATGGTTCAGGTTCAGGGTTCAAGGGTTCACAAATTTATGGTTACATAGTTCCAGGGTTTAGGGTTCAAGGTTCCATTGTTTAGAGTTCCTAAGTTAAGGGTTACTTGTTCTAGGATTCTAGATTTAAGATTAGAGCTTCCAAAGTTAAGGGTTATAGGGTTATAGGGTTCAGGATTCAGGGTTTAAGGTTCAAGATTTATTGTTCAAGGATTCTAGGGTTCAAAGTTTCAGGGTTTATGGTTCAGGGTTCCTGAGTTTAGGGTTTTAGTTTCCAAGGTTCAAGGTTGCAAGGTATAGGGTTAAGTTTTCAGATGTTAAGGGTTCCAAGGTTAAGGGTTTAAGGGTTCATGGTTAAGAGTTAAGAGTTCGAGTTCTAGGGTTCTAGGGTTTAAGGTTTTACAATTTAAGTTTTCATTGGTTCAAGGTTAAGTTTTCAAGGTTCAAGGTTTAAGGGTTTCAAGGTTCTAGGGTTCCAGGGTTCCAGGTTTCAAGGTTTCAAGGTTCTAGGGTTCCAGGGTTCCAGGTTTAAGTGTTTAAGGTTCAGGCTTTTAACGTTCTAGGGTTTCAATGTTACATGGCTCAAGGGCTCAGAGTTCAAGGTTCTCGAATTACAAGGTTTCTAGGTTTCAGGGTTCAAGTTTATGGGTTTAGAGTTGTAGGGTTCATGGTGTAAGGTTCTACTATTCTAAGGTTCATTTTTTAAGCTTCCAAAAGTTAGGGTTCAGAGTTCTAGTTTTTAGGGTTCTAGGGTTCAGGGTTCAAGGTTCAAGTGTTCAACGATTCCAAGGTTCACGATTCAAGGTTTAGGTTTCATCGTTCAAGGGTTCTAGGGTTCTGGGTTCAGGGATTCAAGGTTAAAGCTTCAACGGTTAAGGGTTTCAAGGTTAATGGTTGATGGTTTAGGGTTAAAACGTTACAAGGTTCCAAGTTTCAGTTTTCACGGTTCTACGTATCAGCGCTGAGGTTTTGAGGGTTTCAAGTTTCTAGGGTTTATGGTGTAAGGTTCAAAGTTCCATGTTTCAGGGTTCTAGGTTTAAACTATGAGAGTTTCAAGGTCCCAAGGTTACAAGGTCCAGGGTTATGAGTTACAGGGTTTAGATTTCAAGGTCCCAAGGTTACAAGGTCCAGGGTTATGAGTTACAGGGTTTAGATTTCAAGGTTCCAGAGCTTTCCGGTTCTAAGGTTCAAGGTTTAGGGTTCAGGGTGCAAAGTTCAAGGTTCTAAAGTTCAAAGTTTGAGTTTTGAGGGTTTAGAGTTCATGGATATAGTGTTCAGAGTTTCAAGATTTCATGGTTCAGGGTTCTAGGGTGCCGGTTCGGGGTTCAAGGGTTCAATGGTTCTAAGGTTCAAGATTCAATGGTTTCAAGTTTATTGTTTAAGGGTTCTAGAGTTCAAGGTTCAGGGTTTTAAGGTTTAAGTTTCTATGGTTTAAGGTTCAAGGTTCATAGTTAGGGTTTATGGTTCTAAAGTTTTAGGTTCCCAGGTTACAAGGTTCCGTAATTCAGTGTTTAAGGTTCTAAGTATTCACTGCTGAGGGTTTGAGGGTTCCAAGGTTCTAGGGTTCAGGGTTTAGGCTTCAGAGTTCTAGGTTTAAGGGTTAAGAGTTTCAAGTTTCATAAATTCTGGTGTCCCTAGCTTCCATGGTTGAGGTTTACGGGTTCAAGGTTTAGGATTCAAAGTTCTATGGCTTTGCAATTCCATAGTTTATGGTTTAGGGTTCCAAGGTTGACTATTTAGGGTCCTATGGTTTCAAGGTTCATGGTTTTTGGATTCCAAGGTTTAAGGTTCTATTGTTTAAGGCTTAAGGTTCCAAGTTTATAGGGTTTAAGGGCTCAAGGGTTCTAGGGTTCAGAGTTCAAGGGTTGTTTCAAAGGTTCTAAGGTTCCATGGTTCAAAGTTTAAAGGTTCCAAGGTTCTCAATTCCAAGGTTTAGGGTTCCAAGGTAATAGTGCTCTAAGGTTCAAGGTTCTAGAGTTCAAAAGTTACTGTTTTAGGGTTCTAGGGTTCATGGTTCTAGGGTTCAATGTTCTAGGGTTCAAGGTTAAGGGTTTAAATGTTTAGGGGTCTAGTATTCAAGGTTTAGGGTTAAGGTTATAATGGTGTAACACCCGACTTTTCCAAGTACTGTAAGTTCTATCAATGTTGAATGATGAACAAAGTTATCTGATTTTAAAGGAGATAAGTTCTTTAAATGAGTTTAAGTCCTTCTAATGAAATTAAGTAGATTCGTTGATGAAACTATAGCAACAATAATTTCTTGATTTGGAAGTTTGTAGAGAAAGTTATGAGTTTCGGAAACTTACAGATTGGTAACAACAACCGGGTTAAAGATCGATAATGAGATAGTTTCGGTTTTCACATTTTATCATGCAACCAATGAGCTTAATTGACAAAGTGGTATTCTAAAAAAATTTTGAAGACATCAAAAGGAGAATATTGATAGGTTGAACAACTCAATAGGAGTTTTGGTGAAAAAGTTATGCATTTTAGAAGTTGATGAATGAAAACTGAACTAAGGAAATGTGAACTTTTGGACGATGTTTTGTATTTCGTACATTTGATAATCTTAANTATATACGTCGGCATTTAGGTCAAAAGCAGAACATTACGAGTTTGACTAAGATTGTCAACCTTTGTTATGTTTAGGTGATTAAAGTTACCCATTGGAGCTTTGAAGACTTTGACACGACAAACTTAAGCAAGGAAGACATGTAAGTGAATCTCACTCTTGTTTGGCCCTTAAGTGGGACTACATCACAAAGAGAGTGTTAGGGTTTGTTTGGTAGATAGTAAGGAGTTACGTAAGATAAAAATGTAGGATATTATGTATTGATTCTGTTTGGGGTGCATCACACCGTGCACTGACCCAATAATATGGGTTTGATTGGTGTATGATTGCCATTGAATTGTGGATGTATGTATTTATGTATCGCTTAAGTACGTAAAGAATAAAAAAATAGCTATAGAAGTCAATGGACTTACCTTTGGAGACGAATGTGCTATGTTGATTGTTTTTAAGTTAAGCATGCTATAGAGAGATATGTTTACAAATACAGCATGAAATGTTATTAAGCATTGCACGAAAGTATCATGCATCATGTTTTATAAAGAATACGAAAATGTTTTCAAGCATGGTTTTCAAATGTCGCCCAACGATTGATGAGCGTGGTATGGAACACTCTCATCATTCATGCATGAATTGTACATAAAGGTTAAGAAACAAATCCGTGAGGGGATGGCGATACGTAACGCCCGAACGGACAGAAATTAAGAAATGCTATGAAACACCTCCGTGAGGGGATGGCGATACGTAACGCCCAAGCGGACAAGTGTTATGAAACGGATCTGTGAGGGGATGGCGATACGTAACGCCCAAACGGATAAAAGTTAAGAAAATGTCAATGAAATGTTAAGAAATAAATGAATATGCATGTTTTATGAAAAGTTCATGATCATGTTAGGCATGTAGGATCACCTGATTTCTTACTGAGCTTTAGGCTCATTGTTTAAGCTTTGTGATGTAGGTGATGAAGAAGAAGTTGAGGGTGATAACCCTCCATGTTTAATGTAGAATTTTCAGATCGGGATGAAGGCATTCCACGCTGAAGGTTTGAATCGTTAAGTGTCGACCCGTGGGAGATGTATGAAAACGAACAAGTACATGTTTTGAAAAGTTTATATATGTGTAAATAAAACGTTTTAAGTACTTAGTTTTGCTGAATACAATGTTATGTAAGAAATGTTTTGCAATGTATGTTGTATAACTTAATATTATTGACCACTACGATTTACGTTTTAAGTACATAGTTTAAGTTTTGTATGCATTTTATGAAGTAAAGTAAGTGACCAAATATTACATATGATTTTCCTCTTAAGATTACTATTTTATTACTTACGTAAGGAGGATGTGACAATCAATCTCCTGAAAAAGGTAATGTTTGTACTTGCTAGGATCAGGACCTTCATTCTCAGCCTTTCCTATGGATCCCCAAATTGGCAAATCATCCTCATACAGGAAAGTAAAAATCTTTGTCGACTGTAGAACGAAGTTGGGTTACTTCCTCTTTTGAGATAATTCTTCTGCACAAAACCTCGGACTCTTTTTCACGACGAAAATCAAGCATGTAAGGAGTAATAACAAGACGATCCCCATTCAAAAGTTCTCCCAGAGCTTCTTTTTTATCTTTAACGTGAAATTTTTCTGAACAAAAGGAAATGTCAAATGAAAAGATTATGATGTGTAATTTTCTTCGCCCGAAATCTCTCTTGCTTACTTTAATGGCCGAAAAAGCATAAGATTGTCCAGTGAACAGACTAATATCAAATGAAAGAGATTCAAACCTGGTACGCATAATGGGAGATCAAAATAGCGATAAGCTTCACTGAAACAAGAACATAGGTCAAGGAACCAAATTTAGCCCATCATCAAAGGTTTAAAAAGTGGAGAAACATAAGAATTTTATAATGTACACAAGTTCAAATCCTTATCCAATGTAAACCCAAAAAAACATAACAAAACTAGACCATAATGATGAAAAAAAAAATCACAAATGTTTATATTGTTCGTAGGGTTGTCAAACGGCCCACTTTATTACCATAAAGTGGAACTAGATCGCCTTCTTTGTAGCAATGATCGAATGCATCAGAGGAGACTTGCCGCGAACAAGAAATGAAATGAGCACGGCGAGCACCATAATTATCTCAAAGGTTTAAATAACCAAGGACGAACAACCATCAATGAGCCAACCATGGAAGACCGAGAAGTCCCTTGCCACTTGATCACTTGGAGAAGCCGAGACAAAGACCAAGCAAAAACTCACGTGGAACTCCAAGTTATTCATAAAGAAAATGATCCATTCATGCAGCATGGACAAGGAAAAGTCTAAGGATGGGAGAGCATGGGAGAAGTCCTCGGTTTATTTATTTTTTTTGAAAACCGGTAGTATAATATCTTGCATGGTTCACGTGAAAACCATGCAAGCTCCTTACTCTTTTTTTTGTTGTAAGTTAATTACGTGGCTACAAGTGGGAGATCATTAGGAAGCCTTAGGGGATGGGTTTTACCTTCCCTTAGTGACCATCACTCTTGTTGGTGATGAAAGTCAAGGGTGGGCCCCATTTACCATACCTTGTTGTTGGTTTAGCACTTAGGATTATAGGTGATAATCATGTGCCTTTTGTAGCTCGTGGGAAGGAGGGTTTTTACCTTTCATTTCTCAGCATTTACAGATTATAAAATGTTGAATGTTGAAGCTTGAAGCTCTCCCATTTTCTCTCACGGCAAAGCAATTCAAAGGTGAGTAATATCCTTTGATTTTTGGTTTGTAACGGTGTTGGTGTCTTAGCTAGAGTCACTAAGCCTTATTCCAACCTCCCTTCCTCACTTGTTTAGGATCAAAGGTGAGTTTGGAAACCCCCATAGCTCTCATCCCGTTGTTGTTTGCAATTGTGGTTGTTTGAGTGTTGTTTGCTGCCCATGTCATCTACCCGAGTGATTTTAGTGCAACAAAAGTCCACTTCGTGTCATTTTCTGTTTCCCGTGAGCAAAAGCCCTAAATTTTTGGCAGTTAGTTCCACTTTCCTGTCCTGAAACATATGTTCTTCTATTTTATCCACAGGCCCTCCCCATCAAAAGTTGTGCATGTGTTTTCCACTGCCTCCTACCTGAATTCCTGAAATCGGGTAATTCTGTCCATCAATTTTCAATCTCTTATATCTTTTAATCTACTCGTGACTTTCCCTCAAACCACTTTCATTTTCCTCCCCTTTCATTGGAGTTAGTTTCTGCCAATTTCCACCTTTCCCAGATTGCCTGCATTGGAAGTTGTGCAGAAGTCTTTCCATATCCACTGCATTGTTTTCTGGTTTGTGTCTGTTTTGTACACCCAAAAGTATTCCCGTGCCATTTTAATAATTCCCACGTGCATTGCCCTGAAAATGTGCCCAAACTTAGTTGAATAGCTAAAGATTAAGTCTTCCAATTTCTAGTCCAAGTCCCTGTATGAATTTGGAGTTCTCATTGCTCCAATCCTCTGTTGCTCCCCAACCTCTTATTCTCGGCAGATTGTCTTGTCTTCCCATTTTTCCCCTTTTCTCCCGACACCTCCTAACCCCGAGCGTGTCACTGCGTCTTGATGCAAGATGGAAAGGTGATTGCCTACGCCTCAAGGCAATTAAAGAATTACGAGCAAAACTATCCTACGCACGATTTGGAGCTAGCCGCGGTAATTTTTGCTTTGAAGATATGGAGACATTATTTATATGGTCAAACGTGCGAGATCTTCTCCAACCATAAAAGCTTAAAGTATTTATTCTCCCAGAAAGAACTGAATATGAGGCAAAGGAGGTGGCTTGAATTCGTGAAAGACTATGATTTTGAGATCAAGTACCACCCCGGAAAGGCAAATGTCGTCGCCGACGCCCTTAGTAGAAAATTGTCAACCATGTCGGTGCAACTACGAAAAGAGGTGGAAAGATCTGAGCTTGGAATGGTGAAGGATCTAACTTCCACACTCATGTCTCTAACAATCAAGCCTACCCTCCTGGAGAGAATTAAGGGAGCCCAACGGGACGATCCTCTATACAGAAAATATGCGCTAGGAAAGAGCCGATTTCCTCCGAATTACATTGCTCCAAATATGGCACATTGAAGTATAAAAACAGGTGCTATGTGCCGAAAGATTCAACGCTAAGGAGGGATATATTAATCGAGGCTCATTCTTCTGTATTCTCGATGCATCCGGGAAGCACGAAAATGTATCAAGATTTAAGGCAGCATTATTGGTGGCCATGCATGAAAGAAGATGTAGTAAAACATGTCGAATTATGCCATGTATGTCAACAGGTCAAGGCAAAACACCAAAGGCCTGCCGGAATGTTGCAAAGTTTGCCAATCCCGGAATGGAAATGGGAACACATAGCAATGGACTTCGTAATTAGATTGCCAACCACAGCCAAAGGACATGACACTATATGGGTTGTGGTGGATAGGCTCACCAAATCGGCTCATTTCTTATCAATTAAATTAAGCTCGGGTATGGATAAGTATCCAGAACTTTATATCCAAGAAGTTATAAGGCTACACGGAGTTTCAGTGTCCAAAGTTTCGGATAGAGATCCAAAATTTACCTCCAAATTTTGGAAGAGTTTACAAAAAGCAATGGGGACCGAGTTAAGCCTAAGCAAGGCATTTCATCCCCAAACCAAAGGCCAAACGTAGAGAACGATTCAGATACAACAACAGCTACCAATCTACGATTGGAATGGCACCCTACGAAGCTTTATATGGCCGGAGGTGCAAGTCACCATTATACTGGGACGAAGTAGGAGAAGCCCAATTCTACGATCCTGAGATCATACAACAAACCAAGGATCTAGTAAGAGTGATCCAAGAAAGGATCAAGATAGCTCAAAGCCGACAAAAGAGCTATGCAGATCAAAGAAGAAGGAACTAGAATTTGATGTAGGAGATGAAGTTTTTCTCAAAGTCTCACAATTCAAGGGTGTTAAACGGTTTGGTAAGAAAGGAAAACTTGCTCCAATATTCGTTTGCCCCTTCAAGATAGTAAAGAGGATTGGGATGACGACTTATGAGCTGGATTTTCCTCTAACTATGCATGGAATCCACAATTTATTTCATGTATCCATGTTAAGAAAGTGCATGCGGGATCCCGAGCAATTGGTCGAACCGAGTAGCATTGAGATTA
This sequence comes from Begonia fuchsioides, assembly GCA_003255005.1. Lineage (NCBI taxonomy): Eukaryota > Viridiplantae > Streptophyta > Magnoliopsida > Cucurbitales > Begoniaceae > Begonia > Begonia fuchsioides. Next base: position 67,573 of record QAOC01053066.1, on the reverse strand, counting down.
AGCCGACCTTAACCTATGATGAAAGACCAGCAAGGATACTTGATGCAAGGATCAAGGAACTAAGAAACAAGAAAATTCCTTTGGTTAATGTACTATGGAAGAACCACTCGATGGAGGAAGCTACTTGGGAACGACAAGAAGACATAAAAAGGAATTATCTCGGGTTATTTGGCATGTAAATTTTGAGGACAAAATTTTAAATAAGGAGGGTGGATTGTAACACCAGACTTTTTGATGTACAATAAAATTATGCGAATATATAATATTTTACGGTTAAAGAATGAAATGAGCTAAGAAAAGATGAATATGAAGATGAAATTACACATTGGAAGTAATGAATTGACGAATTGGAAACAGTTTTGGTATTTACCTAATTCCAAGGTTTTAGGGTGTTCACATGGAGTTAGTTTCTTCTAATGGAAGTTAACAGATTAGCAAATGAAACTACAGACACAAGAATATCTTAAATTGAAAACATATCAAGAAAGTTATGAATCTTAGAACCCAAGAATTGGTAACAAATTTTGGGTTATAATTTTGTAACATAACAGTTTCTGTGTTTGAATCATACCATGCCATAGAAGAGCCTAATTGGCAAAGGTTTTTTCTAAAAAGTTGTAGTAGACATCTAGTTAAGAAGACGGATAGGTAGATCCACTTTATTGGAGTTGTGTAGAGAAAGTTATGCTCATTCGAAGTTGGTAAAGGAAATCTGGACTATAGAGTTATGGACTTTTGAGCGATGTTCGGTCTTTTGTATATTTGATTATGTTAAACTATTATTTTGAAGTTTATGTCTTCTACAAAGTTAAATTCACCTCAATGAGGAAACTATGGGTTTTGAATTATGAAAATCAGAGTTGTTGAGCAAAAGTTATGAAACAATTAAAAGGTCAACACCTTGAACTCTCAGGCTGGTTAAGGGTGACACCTTGAATGAGAGGTTGACACTTTATTACTGAAATGTTGAATTTTCAATTGAATTTTTAAGGAAGTTAATCTATGATTAATTAAGGATGGACCAATAGAAAAGAGCCACGTGGATTAAGAGATGGTTAGCATGGATGGTGTCACCTCATGCTTGACACCTCATGTTTTTTTAAGCTTCACACCACCACCTTATTTCTCTCTCTTTTGTTTATTATGAAAGAGAGCTTTACCTGATAATGAGACAACCCTCTTATTCTCCTCTGGTTTTCTCTCATTCAAAGAGCTCAAGGGGTGAATTGGAAGAATTGGCAGCACTTGTGCAAAACAAATGAGTGTTTTGTGCACTATCTCTAGTAATCGGTAAAGAAGAAGAGAACAACCCAGCAAGGAAAAGGGTTCTATCAAAATTCTACACATCCTAAGGTATTTACTTTAGCCCTAGAAGATGTAATTTCAATTCGGAGCAGAATAAGATTTGGAATTGTGTATTGTTTTGAATCTTATGCAAAGTTATTCAGAAAAAAACGAGAATCTGGACAGATTCTAGGGTTTTGGAAATTCCAAATTGTTGTGATGGTTTTATGAGTTTGTTGCCTTCTAAAAAGTTGTAGTAGACAAGTAAAAAAAGATAATACCGTTCGATTTACTAAAATTGAGGTGTAAAAATTAAGTTATCTAATTTGGAAGTTACTCTTTGAACAGAAACAATTATCCAAAAATGTTCTTCTGCCCAGTTTTATAGTTGCATTGTTTTGGGAATGTTCTGTTGGTTTATTGGAGTTTATGTCTTCTGACAAAATGTAACAGACATCCTAATAAAGAGGTAGCCACTTTAAGTACTGTAATGGAATAGGTAAAGAAAAAGTTATGAAATTTGTAAGTGGTTGTAAAGATAAAGATTTAAATTCTGGAATGTTTGGAGCAGTTTTGTAGTTCTGCGTTTTGCATGATTTTTAGGTGATCAATTGATTTTTGTGTCTTCTAATGAAATGCAACGGAGATTATGGCACATAGTTTGAGTTTATTAGATCAGTATCGTGTGAGTAATGGTCTTTACACTAGGCTGTAAAATTATGGCAGAATATCTAAAATTTGATTTGGTAATTCTTTATTAGGGTTGTCAATTGGAGAACGGTGGTTGATCAATTCAGTTCATTGAAGCAAAGAACCTAAGGTAAGTAATCATTGCATGTGTTTGGCCCCTTGTGAAACTACATCACAAAGGATAGGACATAAGGATGATGTGTTTGATTACTTAGATATCCATTAAGTAAAGAATGTCTTAGGAGTTGTTTGTTTTTATGATAATGTTATTGATGATATTCTGTTGAGGTGTATCACACCGTACACCGACCCAAGTGCTTTGAGTTTGATTGATGCTTGATTGACATTGTTTGATGTTAATGTATTATCATAAGTCAATAGTTAAGTTAAGTCAAGTTTACTAGGAATGTTTATTACGGTTAACTTGGGAGATGTTTGATATAATATGTTGTTTGTACTTAAATTATGTTACTATGTCATGCATATGTATGAATCATGTCCATGCATCATGTTTTATGAAAGATAAGAAAATATTTTCTCATGCATGTTTTTAAAATGTCACCCAACGGATGATGAAGGGTGTATGGGACACATTCATCATCTAATGCATAAATGTATGTAAAGTCAAGATCAAGTTATGGGAGAAGGTGGAACTGGCTGCCTCATGGAGGCCATATGGTGCCTATTCACCTTCATACGATGTGACGCCAACACATGTCAAGTTAAGTCAAGATAACGATAAAGAACGAAATGAATGTGCATGTTTTTCAAGAAACGTCATGCTCATGTTAGGCATATAGGCTCATTTGATTACTTACTGAGCTTTAGGCTCATAGGTTATGCTTTGTGATGTAGGTGATGAAGATGAAGGTGAGGGACTTAGCCCTCCCTGATCGATGTAACGATCATGTCATGGAGGAGGCAAATCCGGTGCGGGAAGCTTGAATCGTTAAGTACCGACCGGTGGGGATGTCAAGATGTACATTTGAAGTATTTTGGAGTGTTTACCTTTGAACAATGTTGTGTTTTAAAAGTTTAGTTTTGTTAAATGATGTTGTGTAAAGATGTTTATTATGTATATTACACGTTTTGATTAAATTATATATTATATGAGCTTTGCGGTATTTTATTTTATGGATATTTTGATTAACAATGTCTTATTTCAAGTAATGTCGGGTTTACTACGATTTCTAATTAAAGTCTTCCACTGTGTTTTCACGAAAAAGAATTCAAGAGGAAAATTTTTAAAGAAAGAAAAATTTTACCGCAATCATTTTTAAGTAAAGTTTTATGGGGTGTGACACATATTCTCCTTGGATGCGGTTTTTCCGGCGACCAAGACTCTGCTCTCCGGTGGTTAATATCCGGCGACATCCGAGAGGTTCTCCAAGGTTTTGGCTTCGCTTCCGAGCTAAGGTAAGCTAGGCCGTGCTACACGTCTTCAGCCACTCTCCCGTGGTCTTAGGGTAAGCGTGTAATCCCCATTAGCTCATCTTCATCTCCGGTGACTTTACATTTTCGGACCAACCCCATTGTTTCTCCGATAACCACCTTTTTGGCACCCGATATTCCCCTCTGCACAACTTCTGATTCCCCAAAGCTCTTACCCTCATTTTTGGAGGTTAAGCTCCTCTATCATCCAAAAATAACGCCTCCAAATCTCGGTTGCAAACTCCATATGAAACCTGAGAACTTCCTTTCTTAATATCACCCATTTCCGGCTCATTTCTTCCCTCCTCTTTTCACCTGAAGCCCTTTTTATTCATCTTCCTACTCTTGAATCGTGTCATTTGGTATCAGAGTCATTAATCCCTTCCCACCCTTCCACTTTTCTAGTATTTTGGCTATCTTGTGGAGTTAAAGCACAATGACTCGAAGTGGAGCAAACCACAACCCAAACCGAGACCATATTCCACCACAAAATCCACATTCGGTAACCCCTAACCCGGAAGTTCCAGAGTCAATCATACAAGGACAACTCGATGAAATCAATAAAAAGTTTGAGATGGTTTTCCAAAGGCTGGATGCAGCTTTCCCTCCAACCCCTGCTCAAAGGAGAAGACCCGGAAGTGGCATGAAGAGGCCATGACATCAAACAACCGAGGACTCCGATGAAGAGTTCGGTTACAATGACCAACCCACCAGTGAAGATGAAATGAGAAATATCAAGGTAACCATTCCATCCTTTAATGGTTCTTGCAATGGTGATTCATTCCTTGATTGGGTTGAAAAAGTAGATAAAGTATTTGATTGCTATAACTATTTGGAACGGTTGAAGTTACAATTAGTTTCTTTGGAGTTAACCGGGTATGCTAGCTTATGGTGGGATAGTTTGAAGGCCCAAAGGAGGCGTGATGGTGAGGATGATATTCCTACTTGGAGGGCCATGAAACTCTTCATGAGAAAGAAGTTTGTGCCGAGCCACTACAAGCACAAACTCTTCCTCCAACTCCAATCATTGAAACAAGGAAGCCTTTCGGTAGAGGAATATTTGACCGAATTTGAAACACTTAGGATTCGGTGTGATCTAGATGAACCCGAGGAGCAAATCATTGCAAGATTTTTGCGGGATTTAAACAAAGAGATTGGAGATATAGTGGAACTACAACCTATTGATACCATGGATGCAATCATTCAACTTACCATGAAAGTGGAGAGGCAAGTGAAGAGAAAAGGAAAGGGTTGGCCAACCGATTTGCTACCAAGACCACCCCTCCCTACAAGCCCTTTTCTAATGCCGAGGAGAAACCCCGTTTTGTGAAGCCTTGGTCCCAAAAGAAAGAAGGCGAGGGGAAGCCTAATGATGATAGCAATCGGCCTCGAGTAACGGAGATTAAATGTTTCAAATGTCTTGGCTTAGGCCATATTGCCTCTCAATGTCCAAACAAGAGAGTCATAATTCTTAGGGAGGACACCAATGAAATGGTGAGCAAGGATGAAGTGCTGGAAGACGCTCGAGAGGAGCAAGAACCCGAGGAGGAGATTTTCCATGCTCAAGAGGGACCCCTTTTGATGGTGATCCAAAGAGTTCTATCTTCCCAAGTCCGAACTGAAGATTTCCAAAGGGAGAGCATATTCCATAGTAAATGCCTTATTCACGGGAAGGTATGTTCTCTTATCATAGATGGTGGGAATTGTACAAATGTAGCATCTCGGGATCTTGTGGAAAAATTGGGGCTCGAGACTCTGATGCATCTGAACCCTTACAAGTTGAGATGGTTGAACGATAAAGAAGACATCAAGGTAACCAAACAAGTTAACTTGGAGTTTTCAATTGGTGGATACAAAGATAAAGTGCTTTGTGATGTGGTGCCGATGAGTGCAAGCCACATTTTGTTAGGAAGGCCGTGGCAATATGATAGGCGGATCCGTCATGACGGGTACACCAATCACTACTCCTTTAAGTTTCAAGGGAGAGCAATCAAGCTAGCTCCCCTTGGCCCGGATCAAATTGCTAAAGATGAGACCGCAAGCAAGGAAGGTATGACTAAATCTAACTTTTTCATATCTAAGAAAGAATTATTGAAGTCTATTTTTGAAGGAGGGCCGATTGTGATGCTCATGTTTTGAGAGAGGATGGAGGAAATTGAATCGGTTCCTAAGGAGGTCCTAACACTTCTAGAGAAGTTCCAAGACGTTTTTCCCGAAGAGTTGCCACAAGGGTTGCCACCCCTTAGAGGCATAGAACACCAAATCGATCTATAACTGGGAGTGGTGCTTCCTAATCGGCCATCTTATAGGCTGAATCCCGAGGAAGCCAAGGAGCTTCAAAAGCAAGTGCAAGAGCTCCTAGACAAGGGATACATTCGGGAATCATTGAGTCCTTGTGTCGTATCAGCCCTATTGGTTCCAAAGAAGGATGGTAGCTTCTGAATGTGTGTGGATAGCCGAGCCATCAATCAAATAACAATCAAGTATCGGTTCCCGATTCCTAGGCTCGAAGACATGTTGGATGAGCTTAGTGGGGCAACTTATTTCTCCAAGGTTGACTTAAAGAGCGGTTACCATCAAATCTGGATGAAGGAGGGGGACGAATAGAAGACGGCTTTCAAGACCAAGTATGGTCTTTTCGAATGGTTAGTAATGTCTTTTGGGCTATCTAATGCCCCTAGCACGTTTATGAGACTTATGCATTTAGTGCTTGAAGATTTATTGGGCAAGTTTATAGTGGTTTATTTTGATGATATCTTGGTATATAGTGCGGATTTTCATACTCATCTTGGACATCTTAAATTGTTATTTGAAACTCTTTGTGCTACTAGATTGTTTGGTAATTTGAAGAAGTGTGCTTTTGTGCAAGAGCGGATCCATTTCTTGGGGTTCATTATTACTAAGGATGGTATGGAAGTAGTTGATGTTAAGATTGAAGCGATTCGGGAATGGCCCACTCCTAAGAGTGTTTTAGATGTACGGAGTTTCCATGGGCTTGCTTCTTTTTATTGGAGGTTCATTCGGGGGTTTAATTCCATTGTGGCCCCCTTGACCGATTGCACCAAGAAGGGGAGAGAGTTTGTTTGGACCTCGAGTTGTCAAGAAAGCTTTGAGTTAATCAAGCTCAAGCTTTGTGAAGCACCGGTGCTCATGCTTCCCGATTTCCTCAAGGTTTTTGAAGTGGAGTGTGATGCCTTCGGAATGGAAATTGGTGCGGTTCTTATGCAAGAAGGGAGACCCCTAGCCTATTTTAGTGAGAAGCTTAAGGGTGCTACCTTGAATTATTCCACGTATGACAAGGAATTCTATGCAGTTATCCGAGCCTTGGAAGTTTGGCAACACTATCTATTATCCAAGGAGTTTATCATCCATACCGACCATCAAGCTCTCAAGCATATTAAGAGCCAAGGCAAATTGAATAGAAGACATGCTAAGTGGGTGGAGTTCCTTGAAAGGTACTTGTACATCATCAGGTATAAGAAGGGAGAAAGCAATGTGGTTGCTGATGCTCTTTCAAGGAGGTTTGTTCTCCTAACCGAGCTTATTACTAACTTCTTTGATTTTAATTGGATCAAGGAAGCTTATAAGGGAGACCAATACTTCGGCCATTGGTATGATTTGAGCTTGAAGAAGGTGGATTGTGGCTATCACCTCATGAGTGGCTATTTGTTCAAAGGGGGAAAACTTTGCATTCCGTGTGGGGGAATCCGAGAGTCCCTAATCAAGGAAGCCCATGGAGGTGGCTTGGCAAGTCATTTCGGGGAGAAGAAGACTTTGGAGGCCCTAAAAGACACTTCTTTTGGCCACACCTCTTTCAGGATGTGCATAAGTGATGTGCCCGAGAACCCCCACCCACCGGAAGGCATGGTGACCCACAGCCGTGCAAGGCGGGTTTCTAATTTGTTTGTTGATTTTACGGGGACAATATTACCTCCAAGAGGTGATGTGCCCGGGACTCATCCACAACCGGAAGGAGCAACAACTCGAAGCCGTGCAAGACTTTTAGCTAATATGTTTGTTGATTTTGCAGGTACATTTTTCCCTACATTGGAGCTCCTAGATATTCCTTCACAACAAGATCAAGAACTTCCCAAACATTGCTTACAATGGAAGTATAAAGAAGAGAAGGAGTTAGTCGAAAATCCAAGATCTTCCTTGACAAGTTCACCACCCGGGACATAACTACACTCGGTTTCAAGGACAATGGAGGCCGTATGCACCACTACTTGGGAAGATGAAGTCTTCCAAGGAATGACCAAGTGATGTTTGAATTTTGTGTTCGTAAAATACTAAAATATTTGGGATATTTTTTATGTAAACAAATTGGTTCGGTTTGAACCAATTTGCTGGAAATTGGTTCGGATTGGACCAATTTAGGCTCCTTCATGTTGGAGTTTTTGGGAAATATTATTTCCCATGAAGCTTGATTTTTGTAAAGTCTTTAGACGTGGTTTAGGTCTAAGGAGTGTTTGAGTTGGGAGGCAAGTTGAAGGTGGGCCCCTTTCCCCACCTACCTCCTACTTAGCCACTCATTAGTTCTAAATTTAGGTCTTTAATTGTTTTTGTCTTTTGTGTAAGTTTGAAAGGGTATGAATCCCTCCTCCCACGTTGGATGAGGCATAAAAGAATTGAAGAAAACCTTGAAAGCTTGAAGCTCTCAAACCCTCTTTTTCCTTTCTCACGACATTTCATTCAAGGTGAGTAATATCCTTGTTTTGGTTTGTCTTGGTGTTGGTGATCTTGCTAGGGTCATTAAACCATATTCCAACATCCCTTCCTCACTTGTTAGGATCAAAGGCGAGTTTGGAACTCCCATAGCCTACTTTCCACTTGCGTTTACATTTATTTGTGCTAGTTGTATTGTTGCTGTTTTTGAACTTTCTCGAGTGGACTTTGAGCTCCAATCGTCCATCTTGTACCATTTTTGTTTCCTGTGAGCAAAGCCCCTAAATTTCTAGCAGTGAGTCCCACTTTCATGGCCTGAATCAATGGTTCATTCCGTTTAGCCACAGCCACCTCCTTTTAAAAGTTATGCTTGTGTTTTTCCGCTGTTTCCTACCCGAGTTCCTGAAATCGAGCAATTCTGTCCATTATTTTTCTATCCAGCATAACTCCTAGCCTACGTGTGTGTTTTCTATAAAACCACTTGCATTCTCTTCCCCTTTGATTAAAGTTGTTGTCTGCCTATTTTCACGATCTCTGACTCCCTGCATTGGAAGTTGTGTAGAAGTTCCCACATCACTCCTGCACTGTTTCTTTCTGTTTGTCTGCTTGTGCATCTGAAAGTGTCTCCTTATATTTTAATGTTCCGCACGTGCTTTTAAGATGAAAATCTGGTCAAACTTAGTCCACGCCCTTAAGTTTAAGTTGGCTGAGTTTTATAACCTAAACCTTTATGCATTTGGAGAAATAAACGTTGCACTCCCCTGTTCTGCCTTACTCCCTGTCCTACCGGGCAGATTACAATCTTCACTTTTATTTCCGGCACCTCCGCATCTTGGAGCGTGTCATTTGGTATCAGAGCACAGCTCTTCTTTCCTTTGTTCCTTACCCTTAATCTATCATTTTCCCTACTCTTTTATGGCACATAAAAGTGGTGGTATGACCACTAGAAGTGGGGCTGTTTTGCAGCCTAACCGAGACCTTCGATCAACGAGTGAACCACCTCCCCCACCAACATCATCCCAAGAGCGTGAATCCGATTTTCAGAGCCAAATAGATGGCATCAACAGAAGGTTGGACGTGTTATTGCAAAGGATGGAGACCCCAAATTCTCCACGGCCACCTCCCCGGTTACTCCCGGTAATAGAGCCGGAGGTGCTCGAGGCCGATTGTATGAACTTGAAGATTCGGAGGATGAGTTTCAGCCACGGGAAAGACAACCCCGTGAGGATGATTTGAGGCATGTGAAGCTAAGTATTCCTCCTTTTAATGGCTCTTGTGATGGAGATACATATTTGACTTGGGTGGATAAGGTGGATAAAGTTTTTGATTGCTATAACTATTCGGAGAAATCTAAGTTGTAACTAGTAGCTTTGGAGTTCCACGGCTATGCAAGCTTATGGTGGGATAGTTTGAGAGCCCAAAGAAGGCGTGACCGTGAAGAGGAGATCACCACTTGGAGGGCCATGAAATTGCATATGAAGAGGAGATTTGTCCCAAGCCACTATAGACAAGAGTTGTTTTATCAACTCCAAAACTTGAAACAAGAGCACCTCTCGGTTGAAGAATATCTAATGGAATTTGAGACCTTGCGGATCCGATGTGATCTTGAGGAGCCGGAAGAACAAATATTGGCACGGTTCCTAAGAGGGTTGCATAAGGATATTGGTGATGTGATGGAGTTACAACTTGTAGAATCCTTGGATGCCGCCATTCAACTAGCCTTGCGGGTGGAAAGACAACAAAAAAAGAAGGGCAAGAAAAATGTGGTGAAGCCAAGTCCGGTTTATAATACACCCTACAAGCCACCTCCAAGACAAGAGAACAAGACCTTCCAACCAAAACCGTGGGCTCAAAAGAAAGATGTTCCCCCTAAACCATTTGAAGATACTAACAAGCCACGGTCAAGAGATATAAAGTGTTTCAAGTGTCTTGGATTAGGGCATATTGCTGCACAATGCCCTAATAAGAGGGTGATGGTACTTCTTGAAAGTAGTGGTGAAGTGGTTAGTGAAGATGAACCAATGGAGGGTGAAGATGAGCCAATGGCCGAGCCTTTGGAGGAAGTGTGTCGAGCACAAGAAGGTCCCCTCCTAATGGTGATCCGAAGGGCCCTCACCACCAATGGCCAACCCGAATCTGTCCAGAGAAACAACATCTTCCACAGCCGATGTTTAGTCAATGATAAAGTGTGCTCCCTAATCATAGATGGAGGGAGTTGCACTAATGTAGCCTCCACCGAGCTTGTTGAGAAGCTACAACTTCAAACCGAGGAGCATCCCCACCCTTATAGGCTCCGATGGCTAAATGATGAAGGAGACCTAAAGGTGACCAAGCGTGCAAGAATTGAGTTCTCCATTGGGAATTATAAGGATGCTGTAATTTGTGATGTGCTACCGATGGATGCAAGCCACCTTCTTTTAGGGAGGCCGTGGCAATTTGATCGGCAAACCTTGCATGATGGGCTGTCCAATGAATACACATTCAAATGGGAGAATCGGAACATTAGACTTACACCTCTAGTACCTTCGGACATAGCTAGAGATGAGAGAATGAGAAGGGAGAATTCTTCCAAGAAGGTGTTGTTCATTAATAAAAAGGAGCTCTCCCGGGAGTTACTTCAAGTTGCACCAATTGTGTTTATCCTATTCCGGGAAAGAGTGGAAGAAATCGGAGGAGCTCCGGAGGAAGTTTTAGCTCTCATAGAAGAGTATGGAGACGTGTTTCCCGAAGAGCTGCCAATCGGTTTACCTCCAATACGAGGTATTGAGCACCGGATTGATCTCCAACCGGGAGTGGTTCTTCCTAACCGGCCAGCATATAGAATGAACCCCGAAGAAGCTAAAGAGCTTGATGAACAAGTGCAAGAGCTCTTGGAGAAAGGATACATCCGAGAGTCACTTAGTCCTTGTGCGGTGCCTACTCTCTTGGTACCAAAGAAGGATGGCTCCTCTCGGATGTGTATTGACAGCCGTGCCATCAATCAAATAACTATCAAATATAGGTTCCCTATACCGCGGCTGGAAGATCTTTTGGATGAGCTTAGCGGGGCTGCTTTCTTCTCAAAGATCGACCTCAAAAGTGGCTATCACCAAATACGAATGCATGAAGGAGATGAATGGAAGACGGCCTTCAAAACCAAGTATGGACTTTATGAATGGTTAGTTATGCCATTTGGGCTATCTAATGCCCCTAGCACCTTTATGCGTTTAATGAACCATGTGCTGAAAGATTACTTGGGAAAATTCGTGATAGTATACTTTGATGATATATTAGTCTATAGTGCACAATATCTGGATCACTTGGGACACCTTCGTATATTATTTGATGCACTTAGACAGGCTCAATTATTTGGCAATTTGAAGAAGTGCTCCTTTGTCCAAGAGAAGGTGCACTTCCTCGGTTTCATACTCTCTAAGGATGGAATGGAAGTAGATCCAAGCAAAATAGAAGCAATACAGGAATGGCCAATTCCAAAATGTGTTTCGGATATTAGAAGTTTTCATGGATTGGCTTCATTTTATAGGAAGTTTATAGAGGGGTTTAGTACCATTGTGGCCCCTCTCACGGATTGCACTAAAAAAGGGAAGGAGTTTGAATGGACCCCGACTTGCCAACAAAGTTTCAATCGGATCAAGGAGGCTCTTTGCAATGCTCCTCTCCTCATGCTTCCGGATTTCAATAAGGTGTTTGAGATTGATTGTGATGCCTCGGGGCTAGGCATAGGAGCTGTTTTAATGCAAGAAGGAAGACTCGTGGCTTACTGACATGCCCCAAAATACCTCACCACTAACCAAACATCACGGAGCCATTACCCGAGCTCGAGCTCGGGAATTTTCTAACACGTGTGCTCTTTTTGTAGGGAAGCTTATGTAAGGATTTAGCATTGTGGAACCAACCTTAATGGACCAAGAGAGGCCCAATTACTCCATGAATTACATAGAGAAGCCGGCGGACGTTGTTAATATCCCGAACCCGAGTTGGACCTTCCAAGGGAGTTTTGAGGAGGATTATAAGGAGACCAGCCCAATGGGAAGCAAGCCCAAGACAAATTAAAGTGGAGGAGGGAGACTTTTTACTTTAAGTTTTTGTGTGTTTCTTATTTTGCACAAACTTTAACGTTGGTTTTTGCATTCCTTATCATGAGAGTCTTTTGACTCCCTTAGGGTATCATCTTAGGAGTGGCAGACCTGTTAATTAGGCTGCATTTTGGTGGATCTAGGGTGGCTCACGCAGGTAGGGATGCTGGCTTAGAATTGTCCCAAAACAGTTTGGTCAAGGGGTCACTTTTCCCCCTTTTTTGTGTGTGTGGTCAAATCGGGTAAGCTTCCATGAGCCATCCGATTTGAGTCCTTTTCCCATGCAGCTTTGTGCATGTTTTAAGCTCAACTCCCTGAGCATTGTAGGGGTCTTTGGTTAATTTGAAAAACTTTGCTTTGCATTGTCAATTTCCTTGTCGATCTTCCGATCCCAAGACTCGGCTTCCCGGTGGACTTCCGGCAACCGAGAGCAACCCCGGAGTTGGTCATCCTTCCGAGCTAGGAGGACCTATCCTTACTACATATCTCCAGCCACACTCGTGGTCTTGAGGGTGAGTGTGTAGATCATTAGCTCTTCCTTCCATTCTTCATCTCGAAAGACCATATTTTCCGAATCTACCTGCACATACCATTTTCCGGCTACCTTCTGTCCATTTTCACTCCCGTCTACATATCTTCCATTCTACTCGTGAGACTTCTTTCATATTTTGAGGTAACCTTCTACCTCTCCCCATCTACGCCTCCTCAAAAGTTCAGGCCAAATACCACCACCGTTTTTGAGATCTGCTATCCACAAGTTCCCTCTATTTTCTGCTTATCCGGATTTCCACCCTTCTCCACCCGAATCTAGAAAGTGTTCGTTTTCCCATTCAATTTTCGTGTCACTTACTTTAGTGAAAAGCTCAAAGGGGCAACCTTGAATTACTCCACTTATGACAAGGAAATGTATGCGTTGATGAGAACAATTGAAGTGTGGCAGCACTACCTCCTCCCTAAGGAGTTTATTATACATACCGACCACCAAGCTTTGAAACATATTAGAAGCCAAGGGAAACTCAGCAAGAGGCATGCAAAGTGGGTGGAATTTCTTGAGAGATTTCCTTATATCATAAAGTACAAAAAGGGTGAAGTAAACGTGGTGGCCGATGCCCTCTCAAGAAGGATTGTATTGCTCACTGAACTCAATTCCCGAATCTTGGGGTTTGAGTGGATCAAGACTTCCTACAAAGAAGACCCCGACTTCCAACAATGGTATGAAAAGTGTTTGAACAAAGAAAATAGTGCCTATCATTTGGCGGATGGATATTTATTCAAAGGGGGACAACTTTGTATCCCTAAATGTAGTCTTCGGGAATCCTTAGTGAAAGAAGCTCANNNTTCAATCCGTCCACTCCTTTGGACTTAATACCATTGTCGAGCCATGAACTAACCAATCCGGATGGAGCACAAAAGGCTAAACAAGTCCAAGCCATGCATGCCAAGGTGCGAAAGGCCATAGTCAAGAAAAATGAAGCCTATGCAAAATATGCTAACCGGGGCCGAAGAGATGTGGAATTCAAGGTGGGCGATCTTGTGTGGCTACACCTAAGGAAAGAAAGATTTCCTAGCCAAAGAAAGTCCAAACTTCTCCCTAGGGCCGATGGTCCATTCGAAGTCACCGAGAAGATAAATAAGAATGCCTACAAGTTGAAGCTTCCTGGGGATTATGGAGTTTCAGCATCCTTCAATGTACAAGACCTTTCACCATATTTGGGGGAAGTACCGAAGGAAGAGGAGGAGCAAACCGTGGATTTGAGGACAAATCCTCAATCACCCGGAGGGGATGATGTGCCCGGGACTCATCCACAATCGGAAGGAGCAACAACTCGAAGCCGTGCAAGACTTTTAGCTAATATGTTTGTTGATTTTGCAGGTACATTTTTCCCTACATTGGAGCTCCTAGATATTCCTTCACAACAAGATCAAGAACTTCCCAAACATTGTTACAATGGAAGTATAAAGAAGAGAAGGAGTTAGTCGAAAATCCAAGATCTTCCTTGACAAGTTCACCACCCGGGACTAGGGGTGGGCGGATCCGATCCATATCCGACGATCCGATCCGATCCGATCGGATCGGATCGGATCGGATGAAGTATTCGGTAGACAATTAGCGTAAATGATCCGACTTTCGGATCCTTATCGGATCGGATTGACTATCGGATTAGAAGCCAATCCGATCCGATCCGAACTTCGGATTGGACGAGTCCGATTAAATATCCCCAAATTTTCACTTTCTGTCAACTATCAAGCCCTCGATTTTGTGCAATCCCGATTCCCGTCCCCGCATTCGCGACAAACCACCGACGACGAAACGAACAACCTCGTCAGACGAAATCCGACAACGAACAACCGGAGGTACAACCGCCGACTAAGACTAACCCTGACTCCATGATCATCATTACAGTAGAAATTTGTGAGCACTCAGTTTGTAATCCCGATTTTGTGAACACTCATTTTTCACTTACAAATATGAATATAATCTTTGCAGGTATTAGTTAATTGTCTCCCTCCCCTACTACCTTCAGAGGCCTGAAACAGACATCGACAGCTATTAGCTTTCGGGCAAACAACTCAACTGTAAGCTTAATGTATGGGTGTTGGTAAAGTCTGTGGCTAACAACTTGTTTAAAAAATGTGTAACCCAACTCTTCTCTGGACTGCATTTCAAATTAATGTTTGAAAGATTCGGCGAGTAGAACAAAAGCACACAACTTGAAGTTTCAAAGAAGTTGTTTTTAATTGAATAAATCTGTTCTCCACCAATGTTCTCTTGCCTTGATCAACGTTCATTTTCAAGATAAGAATATGGGTTGGCTGGAAAGAATGCTTCTTGAAGGGTAATAACTCAAGTTTGTAGTTGCACTTCTACTGTTTCAACATTGTTCTGGATTTGGAGAAATGTGATTGAATAACTCAAAGAAGTTTATTGAAATAAGCTTTCAATTGTTCAATTTTGATTTTTAAAATTAGTTAACGAAATTAGTTATTGAAATTAGGTATTGAAATTAGATTGAAATTAGTTATTTACTTGTAGAAATTTGATGTTAATCATTGTTGATTAGATATGAGAATTTGAATTTTTCTTTGATTGTTTTTTCACAGAATGAAAAGTACAGCTTCTGCAAGTGCAACTATGGACACAACGACACAACCAACATCGACAACTCCTACGACAACTACGAATCCTACTGAGACTGGCCCTAATCCAAGAAAAAGAGCGTTGAGGGCTGCATGTTGGGATCATTTTACATTGGATGAAGGATGTGATCTGGAGGATCCGAGAGCTAGCTGCAACCATTGTGGCAAAAAATATGCTTGTCATACAAAGAAGGCAGGAAATTCGAATATGACAAAGCATTTGAAGAGTTGCAACAAGTATTTATTGGCCACAGATCAATTACAGAAGAAGTTGCCTTTCACTACGTTCAAAGGATAAGCAAGCTCGTCTTCTGTTTCATCTTTCACGCAGGCAGAAGCGCGAGAAGTACTTGCGAGTATGCTCATAACTGATGAACTACCGATGAGAACGGTAGAAAAAGAAGGATTCAAAAAGTGGTGTGCATATCTTCGACCCGAGTTTGTGCTACCTTCACGCAGGTCAGTTTCAAGGGATATTAATGCAATTTATAAGAGGAGAAAAAATCAGTTGAAAGATTATTTTGGTAAAAGTAATCAGAGAGTTTGCCTCACTACGGACACTTGGACGTCGGCGCAGAATATAAACTACTTGGTTTTGACAGGCCACTTTATCGATGGAGATTGGAAGTTGCAGAAGAAAATTTTAAATTTTCGGCAAATTGATGACCACAGAGGAGAAACCATTGGAAGATTAATTGAACATTGTTTGCGCGATTGGGGGATTGAGAAGGTGTTCACAATTACAGTAGACAACGCCTCCTCTAATGATGTTGCAATCGCACATATGGTTAGAAGTTTATGACATTGGAATGGATTGGTTTTTGATGGAGAGTTCATTCACGTGCGATGCTTTGCTCATATCACCAATTTAATTGTGAATGATGGACTTAAAGAGCATCAAGCTTCTATTAGTCGAGTACGGAAGGCGGTGAAATACGTTAAGTCCTCTCCAGCACGTTTACTGAAGTTCAAAAGTTGCATTGACATGATGAAGATCACATTTAAGGGCAATGTGACATCTGATGTGCCTACTCGATGGAACTCGACATA
>QAOC01053066.1:1977-48710 GCA_003255005.1 Begonia fuchsioides | reverse complement strand
ATATATATATATATATATATATATATATATATATATGCTTTATGTAGTTTAAAGTTGTAACCAATAATTTTTGAGTTGTAGTTGTAACTTGGTGTTGGTTCAGTTTGGCCAACTCATGGGCCTTAGGGAAAACCTATTTTTTCCTAAGTAAATTTGTGATTTGTAATGCAACTTGGTCGTGGTTTAGGGCCAAGAGTTGCTGGATTAGGAGGCAAGTTGTTGGTGGGCCCTATGTCCACCAAACTCCTATTTAGCCACTCATTAGTTCCTAAAATAGGCTAGTGTCTAATTTTGTCTTTTGTTGTAAGTTGGGAGGGTATGAAACTTTTCCCTCACGTATTTTGTCAGCAGAAAATGTTTGTTAAAAAAAATTTGAAGCTTGAAGCTCCATTTTCTCTCTCGGCAGTTTGTCCAAATCGGTGAGTAATATACGATTTGAGGGATCTCCAAGGGTGGTGTGGTTGTGCTAGCAGCCTCCAGCCTTGCTCCGGCGTTCCTCCATCTTGCATGGACTCAGGTTAATTCCAGAATTCCCATAGCTTTCATCCATAACCGGCCATTTGGCCATTTGTGTCTGTTTGTTGCAAATCTGTCCACCTGAGAACCCTCAAAGGACCTCAATTTGTGTTCTGTGTCCATTTTCGTTTCACACGTGCAATTCAGCCCATTTTTTACTGAGATCTTCCTCTCTTCTTGTGTGAAGTTTTCCCTCAAATTTCGTATGCACAGCCCTTCCCAATCGGGAGTTGTGCATTAACCAACCTACCCCATTTCCAGCCATAGTGGGCACTGTTTTGGGGTTTGACTGTACACTGAAAAGTGTCCCCGTGCCAACTTAAAATCCCGTTTGGTCTGAAATTTGGGACTAGATTGAGTCTAATACTTGAACTTAATGTCCCCTAAGTTTCGGACTTAAAAACCCATATGCAATTGAAGTTGTGACAGAGCCAACACCCTCCCCTGTTTCTTGGTTTTTCCTCTCGGGTTGGCCTTTGGCTGTGGCTGTTTATCCCTCTCCTTTCCCGAACACCTCCACCAATCTTGGAGCGTGTCATCTGGTATCAGAGCACAGCTCTTCCTTCCCTCTTTCCTTACTATTAAGCCGTCAATTCCTTTATCTTTAATGGCACATAAAAGTGGTGGCATGACCACTAGGAGTGGAGCGGTTTTGCAACCAAGCCGAGACCTCCCTTCAACGAGTGAACCACCTCCACCGCTAGTTTCATCCTAAGAACGTGAGCCCAATTTTCAGAGCCAAATAGATGGCATTAACAGAAGATTGGACATGCTATTGCAAAGAATGGAGGCTCCAAATCCTCCTAGGCCACCTCCCTCGGTTACTCCCGGAAGAAGAGCCGGAGGTGCCCGAGGCCGGTTGTATGACGTGGAAGATTCAGAGGATGAATTTGAACCACGGGATAGACAGCCCCGTGAGGATGACTTGCGGCATTTAAAGGTGAGCATTCCACCTTTCAATGGTACTTGTGATGGAGATTCATTTCTGACTTGGGTAGATAAGGTGGATAAGGTTTTTGAGTGCTATAACTATTCGGAGAAGTCTAAATTACAATTAGTGGCCTTGGAGCTTCACGGTTATGCTAGCTTGTGGTGGGACAGCTTGATATCTCAAAGGAGGCGTGACCGTGAGGAGGAAATCAGCATTTGGAGGGCCATGAAATTGATTATGAAAAGGAGGTTTGTACCTAGTCATTATAGACAAGAATTGTTCTTTCAACTCCAAAATTTGAAGCAAGGAAGCCTCTCGGTGGAAGAGTATTTGATGGAGTTTGAAACCTTACGGATCTGTTGTGATCTTGAAGAACCGGAGGAACAAATCCTAGCAAGGTTTCTAAGAGGGCTGCATAAGGACATTGGTGATGTGGTGGAGCTGCAAATCGTGGACTCCTTGGATGCAGCCATTCAATTGGCCATACGGGTGGAAAGACAAAACAAGGAAAAGGGCAAGAAAAGTATCTTGCGGCCAGCTTCGGTTTTCAATACCCCTTACAAGCCCACCTCCAAGGCAGGAAGACAAGACTTATCAACCAAAGGCTGGACACAAAAGAAGGACATTGTTCCTAAGACGATTGAAGATGCTAATAAGCCACGGTCAAGAGAGATAAAGTGCTTTAAATGTCTTGGATTAGGACATATTGTTGCTCAATGTCCTAATAAGAGAGTGATGGCGCTTATTGAAAGTAGTGGAGAGATGAACCTATGGAGGAAGAGGGAGAATTAGTGGCCGAGCCGATGGAAGAAATATGCCGAGCACAAGAGGGCCCCCTCCTAATGGTGATTCGAAGAACCCTCACTACAAACGGTCGACCAGATTCTATCCAATGAGAGAACATATTTCACAGCCAGTGCTTGATCCAAGATAAAGTGTGCTCCTTAATCATTGATGGTGGAAGTTGTACAAATGTAGCCTCCACCGAGCTTGTCGAAAAATTGGGGCTTAAAATCGAGGATCATCCCACTCCTTATAGGCTCCAATGGTTGACTGATGAAGGGGACCTTAAGGTGACTAAGCGCACAAGAGTGGAGTTCTCAATTGGAAGTTACAAGGATGCTGCGTTTTGTGATATATTGCCTATGGATGCAAGCCACATTCTTCTCGGGAGACCATGGCAATTTGATCGGCACGCCATGCATAATGGTCTATCCAATGAATACTCATTCAAGTGGGAAAACCGGAACATCAAGCTTACACCACTAGCACCCGAAGACATTGCTAGAGATGAGAAGTTGAGAAGGGAGAACTCTTTTAACAAAGTCTTGTTCATTACCAAAAGGGAGCTCTCTCGGGTGATACTCCAAAAAGAACCGATTGTTTTGATCTTATTCCGGGAAAGAATGGAAGAAATAGGAGGCGCTCCGGAGGAAGTTTTAGCACTCATTGAGGAGTATGGAGATGTTTTCTCCGAGGAGCTACTGATTGGTATATGATATATGATATATGCCAATCCGTGCATGTCAAGTAAGTTCTATTCTTTATGTTCGACTCCATGGAAATTTGGAGTATGGTATATGGTATATGATATATGTCCGAGAGGGTTTTGCAAGGTGCTGGAATTATGTGCCGACTCTTCAACATTAAATAGGCTAAATCTTATTGATTTAAATTATAATACAAATGTATCTTTATTAGACTAAACTAAAGTTAAATTTTCTTTAGTTGGATTACCCAATTTGAGCTTGTTTTGCTGTCCATCATGCTAAGTTCATCATCCATCCATTTTTTCTTGGAGTAAAGTTAAGTATTTCCCTTTTTGACATGCAATTGTGAATCTATGTCCTTATCAAGTGGTTTCGAATTTGGAATCTAATTTGCTCAAATGATAATGAAATGCAGAACAAACAAACTTGTTAACTAATCTGTTTGGCCCTTGACTTTGTCATGGCCCTTTGAGGCACATCATCCTCCCAAAATGATTGAGGATTCGTCCTTAAATTCAATGATTAGATGTCTAAATTTCATTCTTCTTCATATCCTAGATAAGGAGATTGATCTTTTAAGTTCAAAGGTACCAAAATTCCATAGTTCCTAGAAGCTCGATGTTGTATGCATGATTTTTTATCCTCTACAAAATTTTGAATTCATCACTTTTTGAAAGAAACTTTGACTTCCTTTTGAAACCTCTCTTCTTAAGATGAAGTCAAAGTAGATTACCCTTGTTGAAAATAACATTTTCCCTATGATTGATTCTTCATTCATGTTTTAGTTTAAAATACGTGACAAAGGATATCATGTAAAACTGAATGACTTGATATTGGTAAACATTTCCCTCTATCCAAACAATAAAAGACTCACTTGAATAATACTACAAATTAGACAGGATAGCTTGTTCATCCAAGGATCTCGTGGCACATAATTCTCCCAGAGTTGTAGAGGAACTGACCTCAAATGTAAGATTTGGTTGACTTGTTTTGCCCATGCTTTTCGAGGGATATAATAAATTCATAAGATAGAGGTAGCTTAATTGTTATTTTCTCATTTCTATTAATATAACAACTTGTTATTTCCGTGTTAGCCATTTTTATGAAATGTTTCGTTATCCTACGTTCTTGAAACATGAAGCAGCCAAAGACAACTCTCTTCACATATTGCTGTTATTTGTCGAGAATCACTTTTTAATCTCACCGTATCCATTCTTTAATGCATGCTCACTAATGTCATTTCTATGTTCTCTAATAGATGCATACATTTTTCTAAGATAAAGCTTGCTCTTAACATACACCGATGGGGCAAGTTTAAAAATTCATTTGTACAATTCTCATCTGAGTTGCATGGTGTAGTCATTACCTCTATATTTACTATGTCTAATGAGAATTTCATATTAACAACTGATATCTCAAAGCATGAGTAATTTTTAACTGGAGATTTGAACTTTTAATTTTTCGGTTGACACCTCAAAGTTCAAATCATTATTTATAGACATTCTTATCCTTTAATTAACTTACCTGAGCCTCTTCTTACAATTTAATTTCAAATTTTTCAGTAGACACTATCATTCTCAATTATAACAGTCGAGATTGAGAAAGTTCATCAAAAATACACTAACTAAATTGTAAGTGTATGACCTTAGACGCAACCAATCATACCAAAACTAATTGGTGATAGTAGAGGCGCATAGTCTAGTCTTATAGTGCATCAAACACTCCAAGATTCCATGCATTCGATTGTAACTTGGCCCTCCAAGCTTTCCTCACGAGACAATTGTTGTCATATGACCAACAATCTCCCCCCAGCAATTATTTTTCATGAGAATCGAAATTGTGACATTGGCTATTATATAATTTGTAGGATCTCGGACACAACCAATCTTGCCAAAACTTATTAGTGATAGTAGAAGTGCATACTCTAGCCTTATAGTTAGAGTCAGCAATCGAGCCGGCTCGAGCAAGCCGAGTCTGAAATTTTTTGGCTCGTCGAGCTTTTTGACCCGAGCCTATTCGAGTCGAGCTTTTGGAGTTTTTTTTTTTTAAATTTTGGCTCGAGCCAACTCGTGAGCCTCGAGCCGAGCCTGTCGAGCTTATACGAGCCGAGCCAAACATACGTAAATATATTTATTATGTTTTTAAAAAAATTACATATCATTGAAATTAAATTGTATGAATTGTAAAAACTACAAGGGTAAAAAGTTACATATAAAAAAATTACATATAAAAAAATTACAAGTGTCAAAAATTACATATAAAAAATGACAAGTGAAAAAAATTACATATAAAAAAATACAAGTGTCAAAAATTACATAAAGTTACACTTTAAATGTTAATAATTTTTTAATTCTAAATTTTTGAATTCCTCTTTTAATTCATCATCTCGTTGTTGGTTTCTTGAAACTGCATCGCTCCAATCCTTCAAGCATATCAAGGCCTCCACGAGATTCGCTGCAAGATTTCCACATCGATCGCCGAACACTTGTCCACCTGCACTAAAAGCATACTCGGAAGCTACAGTAAAAACATAAAGAGTTAGTAAATTGCGTGTCATTTTAGAAAGAATCGCGTTATTTTTCCACCAAGTCAAAATATCTAATGCATCATCACGAAGAAGTTGATAACGGGTGTCTAAATAAATATCGAGTTCATTCTATCGGAAATGAATGTTGATATGAGACATATCCACATCTTGACCTAGTTTTGATATTGGTAAATAACTTCAAAATGAATGTTGATATGAGACATAGACAAGGTTTTCCAAACCACATTAATAAATTTGTGTACATTTTATCTCATACTTTGCTGCTGTTATAAGTTAGATTCCCTAGTTTTCTTATCATAGTTCTTTAAAGAAATTTTTCCAAAAATAATTTCAAGAGAAAAAAATCATGGAGAGAAAATTGAGAGAGAGCAAGAAAAGAGAAAATGATTAAAGCTTAGATTTTTGAGTAATTTAAGGTGGCGCAATCCTTCTAACATGATGACTCGCTCACAATCAGGATTTTGTAGTTATTATTTTCTTATAATTATTATCTAAGATTATTAATTATCTCAGTGATGTTAGTAATCTTCTAGGATTTAGAAAGAACTTTAGTGTACTCATTATTTTTAGTGTACTCATTATTGATATATGAGAAATTTAATTATCATCGGTTGTTTAATATTTTCATTTTTACATTTTTCTGTTCGTTTTCACCATTTTTTTCAGTAGTAGAAGCATTAACTCTCACTAAATATAACATAAATTTTTTATGCAATATTTGAGTTGTGAACGATCAAAAGAAACATATAAAAATTGAACTGAAATTACGCATAAACTTAAAATGTAGTCTATGCTAAATATAATCGAAAAAAGTACACAAAATTGACGTAAATTTATTCAGAATTTTACATACGAGATGATTTCGGGCATGTCAAACATGTTAGCAAAATAATAACTGCACATTTACCACATAATTTGTGAGTACCATATTAATTGATTTATTATTTGAGAGAGTAGCGATACAGTTAGTTTTTTTTTTAAATTAGGGACCTTAGACTTATTAATTTAGGTAATTATTAATTAATTTATAGTATTAGTTCACGAGAGGAAAACTTAGTTATAAGACAAAAAAAAAAGAGAGGGGACTAACCATGGCGAAGAAGAAAGCGATGAGCAGAGTCCAGCCTCTGTAACCTCATATCGGCGTTAACCCTGTCAATAAAGGCCTCCGATCGCCGCTTAAACTTACCTTGGCTAATTGGCTTCTCTCTCAAGTACCAAATGCTCTCGTGAAACGTATTCGATTTTTTCAGCTCTCTCGTATTCCAAACTACTCCATCTTCGTTGTCGCTGCCGCCGCCGCGTACAGCGTGGGTTCTAGCTCTTCCCAGATTACGAGAGAGGATTGCCACCGTTCGGCTCTTTTTAAGATGCCTCACTTGTTCTTTCACTATGCCTTTCCACGTTGATTCTAAACTCCCGTCGACGACGACCAGCTTATCTCCGCTTTCCGTCTCGACTTTTTCATCGGGCGAAGCCAAAAAGTTCCATACCATCTGTTTTTCTTCTTCTCTCTCTTCTCCTTTTGACACCATTTTCAAACCCTCTGAAATAACCAATTACCAATTGTGGTATATGAAACAAAATGTGCTAAAGAGCATTTAAACTTACACCAGCGTCTGAAAAACTTCAAAATGATACATGATAGCAACTTTGAAGTCCCATTTGGGATGCGGTGAATCTACAATTATCTCAGTGCGACCAAGCTCTTTTAGTGCTCCATCTCTTCGTTTTGAAAAAACAACTAGCACTGGATCACTCTTAAGGAAAATAAAACTCATGAACAGGAAGACGTCTGTATTAAAATATTAACACACAAAAGTAAAATATTAATAATCAGAATTAGGAAGACTAAAGGCTACAGCTACAGAAGTAATCACGTTTCGCGCAGGTAACTCCATTGCAAATTGTATTACAATTCTTTGTGGTTCCTTCAAATAAATAAACAATAAACTTCATCGTAGCAGCATGACACAAGTCTGTATATTTGCCTGCAGCTGGAGTTTCTACCACGTAGCTGTTTTGGGATTAGCAAACTAGTCCGAAGCTCCACTTTGTTCTTTTCACATTTTATTGATAGTTGGTTTTATTTTCACTTTTTCCCTTTATCAACTTATTATTCTATTATTTTGTTTCTTAGTTGCTATTTCTAAGCAATTACATAATTTGAGGGAACATTATCAGTTATGGGATCAAATGTTAACTCAATCTCTTGATATGCTTGTTGTAAGAAGAATCCAATAAATCCTAAACTCGCCACGAAATTTCCCCTTCTCAAAGATACCAACATAGCCAATAAAATTTATTAGAGCTGACTTCACTAAACAGGACCATAAATGTCATCCATTTGTCTGTAGTTTCAAAAGTTTTACATTTCACATAAATTGCTGAAGTTATAGCAAGTTAATCAATCCGTTGGTCGGTTCTACATTAATATATACTATAATCGTTAGCAAACTAACCTTGGAAATTGCATCTCGACCAGTCAAGTTGGAAGCAGAAAATGATAGCTGCATTTAAGTAAAGCGTGTAAACATTGCTTTGTTTTCAATGCACAAAGAATTGCACAGCAAAGATGAACAGTAAACACATGGAGAAATGTAAATGAAAAGGAAACCTCGATCTGGGAGACGAGACCGGGGTAAGCTCGCGATCTGAAGCCGCCATCGAGCGAGTCTTCTGGTGGGTGGGAATGATTATCGTGATAGGAGGTCTCGCCGAGGCAACAGTTCCCCATTGCCCCCGCCGAGGCTGGGCTTAATTCTCTATTCTTTCTCGTTACTTAGTGCGCAAATAGCATGGGTATAACAATGGAGATTTTGCTGGGTGAGGTACTAATGTGCCTTCCTTGCGGGTCGACGCACCGTGGGTCGGAAGAATGTGGTACGTGGGGCTCGGATGAACGTAGCGTACGGCAAACAGGAAAAACGGGTCTAGCGAATTGTGGGGTTGTGTTGCAGAAGCGTATTGTGGTAGAAATAAGGGGAATTGGTCGTATGAAAAGTGGAATGGCTCGGGTAAATAATGGAATGACTCGGATGATGGGAAATATGGTGTTTTTCGGGAATGGAAAGAAAAGGGTGATCGCTCGGGGAATTGGGTGGACTCTTTAGAGTTTTGGTATTGGGATGGATGGGCAATTCGAATATTTGAGCAATCAAAGTATTCTCCTCGGTAGACCTCGCCCGCACTCGGATGTGACGCACCGATCATACGTGCAAAGGGTTGACGTTCTCGGCAGGATATTACGCACCGGAGAAGTATACGTCGAAGAGAGCTTCAAACCTTTCGGGAAGAAGGTGCAATGCACAAATTTTTCTTTAAAAATTCACTCTATCTCATTCAAGTGCAAGTGTTACACTTAAATACTAAAAACGTAAAAGATAAAAAGCTAAGAAAGATAAATTAAGCCCTTTGATGACTTGAACGCCTAAGATTGCTTCGGGAAGGCTCCGGTTGACTTTAGGCTTGGTTCATGAAAATTGGCACGGTTGGTTTTGCGTCTTGACCGAAGGTGACCGTGGTTGTCCGAGAGGTGGCACCGGTTGTAATAATCTTCGAGCCATGAAAGATTGGCTCGAAGCCAATTTGGATCCGGGGCTTCTAAAAGTCTCTCGGTGGTCAACATAAAGTGTCACGTGGTCTGGTTCATCGGTTGTCCAACAATGGTTCATGAATGTGCGTGGGCAACTTGAAAAAGACCGAACCGGTGGTTGATCCGATCTCGGATATGGTGGATCCGCGAGGATATTATGGAAAGTTGTTGTTCGAAGATCCTCTGAAGATTCAACAGATTTATCACGGATTTTATGGATGAAAATCTCTGTTGTTTTTTCGGTGGCTCGATGGACGGTTTTTGTGTGCGCCCGGTGGATACTCTTCGGATATCTTGAGATTTGTCCGTGTCAAATTCTAACATTGTCTTTTCCTTGACTAAATAACCAGATTACTTAAAGATTTAAGTCAAGTGGCCGATGGAATTTGGTCAAGGTCTTCTAGTGGGCCGAAGGTGGGCCGTGGCTTGACGTGGGCCGGTCAATGTTCGGCCATGGTTGTCCTTTGTGGACCTTCGCCTATGGGTCTTCGTTCCCTTTCTTTGGGCTATCTTATCTTCCTTTTCTAAGGCTAATTGCTGGCTGAAAAGAAATAAACTAAGTATGATCAAAACTAAGGCCCATGGTTGAACACTTGATCTGTGGTAATTGGATCGAGCGTTCTCCCATGTCGGTCACTTATTTTCTTGGGCCGAAGCCCTAGTGGACTTCGGCAAGGCCGACGACCGTGTCTCCATTGGTCGTCGGGTCATGGTCGTGGGGCACCCGTTGGGCGCCGGTCGTGTCGTGGTCATGAGCCTCGGCCGTGTCATGGGCCGGTGCGTCGGGAGGCTGGGCGCTAGGCTTGTCTTGTCCGGGAATGCTCAGATGCCAACCGAGCAAAGTCCTTGGCCGCTCGTGATTTTCCTCGGACATTGTTTCCGAGGGTAAACTTCCTGCAAAACGAGCAACTAAGTTAGTCAAAAATCTCGTGCTCCTCGGGGCTATGTCCATGATGTGCTCTCGTTGCACATCAGGTACTAGTTGGCTGGAACAGACTGGAGAGGAGCTGAAGTAGAGATGGGAAGAGGGAAGACAAAGGAAAAGCATGAAAACATGTTGATCTATTAGTGTCAGAAGAGGTTTTCACGTCTTCAGTCGTGTCTCAGAATGCACCGGCGGAAACGGGAACCAAAAGCCAAATGAGCCATCTTAGACATTGGTTTAAAGGCTAAAAGTATAGACTAGACATTAGTGGGTGGCATTCGAGCTGGCTCGCTCGGCCAGTTTGGCATTGTAACAGGGTGGCATTCGAGCTGGCTCGCTCGGCTGGTTCGGCACTGTAGCAGTCCGAGCCTGGCTCGTTTTGCTATAGTGCCGAGTCGAGCCTAGCTCGAGCCCGTACCGAGCCCGGCATGTCGGCTCGCTCGAGCTGACTCAGTAAGCTCAGAATACCTAGATTGCGGTTGACACTTAGTGTAACAGCGGTCGACATTTAATCCACCAGTAGACGACAAAGTGTCGACCGCATATAGCAAAAAGTCGACCGGTAGACGACAAAGTTTCGACCAACGTTGTAAAAAAGGTCGATCAGTATAATGTAACGGCTAGAATTTTCATATTCAACGGTAACATCCGGTCGACCTTTAAAATACTGCAGGTCGACTGGAGGTAGTTGTTATGAGGGAATTCTATAAATTGTAGGAGTTAGTCGAGAATTTCTTACTCGAAACTCTCTGTGCAAATCGTTGTAAAGTCATCGCGCTCAAAAGCCTTCTAGTTGTTGACATTTTGTACTTCCATTAACAGTCATCAACAAATCGGTGAACGGTATCAAAGTGGAATTTTTTTTTAAAATATTTCATTGTTCATTTGTTTGTTATGGATTCACCGCCGAAATACGTAGAATTTGGAACGTTTCCGTCTTTTGACGATGAGGTGCAAGAAGTTGCACCTATGAATCCGACATTTTCAGTCGGATTGACACACACATCTGCACAAGCATCCACGTCTGTTCCTTGAGCCAAGAAATCGAAAACGTCAGAAGTATGGAAACATTTTAAAATCGTAGAAGTGAATGTATGAACGAAAATAGAAAATAGGGCACAATGCAATTATTGTGTCAAACATTATGTTTATGAATCCACCACTAGCACAATGAATCGACATTACAAAAAATATCACGAGCACTTGTACTCGAAAGATCGTATACAATTGCAATTAAAAACTCTTGGTACCGGAAATTTTGTTTATTTGTATGATAGAATACGAGAAGGTGCTGCAAAATATGTGACACAACGAGAGTTACCTCTCTCAATGTTTGATCACGAAGGAACCGTAACATTTATACAAAAATACATTAATCCAAGTTTTAAGCGAATTTCTCGCGGTACATTGCGAGGCGACATAATAAAATTGTATGAGAAAATGAAAAATGACTTGCTTCTTTTATTTTCGCATGCGCTCACGATGTCAATATGTATTACTTCTGATTTGTGGAGTGCACTCAATGCACTCGACTATATTGTTGTGACTTCGCATTTCATTGATGCGAATTGACAACTTAATAAACGCATTTTAGATTTTCGGAGTTGTGAATACTTTCATAGTGGTATCACAATTTATCGATACATTGTTTGTATTCTACAAGAATACAATATAAGAGATAGAATTTTTAGTATTACGTTAGATAATGTTTCCGCTAATGATGTTTGTAATAATCAATTTAAAAAATATTTTCATTTCGAACAATTGGAAGACTTTTTGTAACTTATTTCACTTTTTATTTGGCAAAATTAATGATTTCGGTGTTTATATTTGGATTCGTACAATGCATGATTATTAATTGTTAATTCTTTCACGAATTGATTTCAAATCTGATGCTATATATGTTGAATGCTATTGATTTGATGTTTCGATGCTATTGTTTTCGAGTTTCTTTGAGATATTGGTTCGATGCTATTGTTTTCGTGTTTCTTTGGCATAATGGAAGCGATATATACAAACGTTATCATGCAAAAAAAAAATTTGAATTGAAGAAAACAATAAGCATAAATTTTTCATCAAAATTTAAAATTACATAACACAGAAAGTTATAAAACTTCAATATACGAAAACAAAATTTCTATGTTGGGCTCGTTTGGCTCTGCTCGTTTAGGCTCGACAGACTTGACTGGCTCGGTTCGGTTCGCTCGTAACTCAAGGCTCGCGAGCCGGCTCGAGCCAATTTTTTTTTGAAAAAGCTCGACCGAACCGGCTCGAATAGGCTCGACGAGCCGGCCGTCCCGGGCTCGAGCCGGCTCAATTGCCAGCTCTACTAGACACGAGGACCGGCTAATAGCTGAGCTATACCACCTCACGACTCACGAGTGCAATCGGCTGATCTAAACCGTGAACACCACTTAAACATGTTTCAGTTTGGTTTGATATCACTGAAAATGGAATCTATCAAACAAGTATCAGTTCCACAATGAGAGACATGTTGGAAATGAATTGAAAATTGAGGCACTGACATTCCCCGGCAAGATTAAGGTAGAGGTGTGACCCCTCAGTAGCTGTTCGAGCTAACCAAATAAAAAAATTTCTAACTCGTTTAACCTGGCAAAACTTTTTAACCAAGCCAGCTGAGTTTACCAAAATTGTTGAGTCGAGCTTGACAACAGTTGTTGAATTAAGCTTAAATGAGTTATAAATAGTTACTTAAATATCAATAAATATTTGGTATATCATATTGACTATATCAGTCAATCTTTTCTTACATAAATGAAATAATAATATTATATTATTTTTTATCCAATACGTTCTTAAGAGTTGTTAGCTAGTTTTTTTCTGTAGATTCATAGTCTGATATATTTGTTCCTAAATATTATTTTTATAATTTAATAAAACGTTCACAATTTTAATCCAATTGGACCCCTTATTTAAAATATTTATCCACAGAGTATTTATTCTTACTTAGAAAAGCCATGGTCTTCATCAGACTGAGCACTTTGGTAAGACTTAAATTATAGCTGAATCTAATTAGAGTCCACTGAACCATAATTTAGACAATTGCAATTTGCAACTTCGTTCACAGCTTAAAATTCAAAATATATTTGCTAAATCTTGTTGACAAATGACTTCATTACATCAATTAACGGCCAATTATTTGACAAAATTCAAAATAACTGGAGAAGAAATATTTTGATTTCTGAAACTTTTATCCAAATTGAAAACATGATATGGACACTCTCGCACGAGATTGAATTATAAATCAACCGCAAAGTTGAGATTAATGTTAGCAAACGAAATAGTTGAAGCTCTAAATGACTACAAAAGTGAACAAACAAACAACATATGCCCAAGGATGAAGATAAAATTGGATCCAACACCATCGCTAATCTATACATGCTAATACACAGAATTGAACAAGTTGAAAGCTATAACTTAGGATCCCATAAAAGGTAATATGGAGGAAGTAAATCAATTTAGATCAAGGCCAAAACTGAAAAATCTACCTCTCTCAATCTTGTTTAGGCAGGAACAGCCTCGACGATTCTGGAAAAGTAAAATTGGGTAGTGATTAGCCCCCTCTTCCTGATCTTCCACCCAACCTTTCTTAGTGCGTTTTCCACATCTTGCTCGGCGTGAAGGTATGCTCGAGTCGCCTTTGACGGCCCGGGGAAAAGCTCTCCAACCCTCTTGAGAAGATCGTAGTAAAAGGTTTTGGGGGCAAAGCTTAGAATTAGGCGATTCTCGGCCAGTGATGCGAGGTGAGCAATCATCCCATCTGCTTTGTTCTGAGGGTAATGGATTAAAACGTCTAAACAGACGACTGTATCGTATTTTCCGTCTAAGCTCTCCAAATCCTTCGCTTCAAACTTTGGTAAAATGGGTGGGGGTGAAGTGTCATCTTTGCCACTTAGAAGCTGTTCTTTTGCCTGAAACATGGTGATAATTTCAAACAAGATACTAAAATCAAGGTTTGATTAGCTGGCATCAAGAATTTAATTCAATCTTGAATTCAGAATTAAGACAGAAATGATAAAAAAAAAATGGTCGTAGAAGATAATGCATGATGTTATGGAGTTCACATGGAAAGCATCACATTAACAATTCATTAGAATGTTCAGGTCAAGAGAGTTTCAATCCACAAAAAACGTAGTCATTCGTCTCAGAAGGACCCAAATTCTATTGTTTTCGAGAGATTCAGAATTGCGGAATTATTGTCATATGCAGAAATTGAAATATTTTAGTTACCTGCATCTCCGCCTCCGCAACCATGGCGGCCGAGATGTCACTCGCCGACACAACCGCTCCTTCCTTAGCGAGGGGAATAGACAAACAACCCGTCCCACAGCCGGCGTCGCACACAGCCAGACCTGCTAATGGCCCTTCGTCTTTCAACAGTTGAATCACATTCTCCACCGTCTTCGAATGCCCCAATCTGATATCTAGCTGCACGCGATTCACATCATCCGTCTCTCCATAGATCTTTCTCCACCTCTGAAACCCCGAGTTGTTGAAGTACTCCCTCACAACCTCTTTATCCCCACCTCCCACCTCTTCGGCCTGGCTACGACGTCGCTTCTCCGGATCGGAGATAGAAATAACGGCAGCAAGCGCAGCCAGCGAGCCTCCACCGATTGCCACGATGGTCGCGCCGTCGATTGCGGGGAAATCGACGGCGGCGGTCGATATTGGAGGAATGGCGGCAAGGATTTTGAATTTTGACGACGTCACGGGTCTGTTGTTGAACTTGGGAGTAGCCGGAGAGAAGCGGTGGCAGGGGAGATGAGTGGTGGAAGAGAGTGAAAGCGTCGCCATGGTTGTCTTCTCCGGCGACTGTGGGAGGTAAGTGTGGCAGTGTTGGCAGGAGACAAGTTTATCCGTGAGCCCCAGAAGAGTGCTTCCGGTTATCCATTTGGATCCTCGTGGGGCCCAGAGGAGCTTTAGGCCAATAAAATGCACTAGAGTACTTCAATTATTAATATTCGCCAACAATCCGATCACTTGCTGTTAGGGATGTTCATGGTCCTGTTGCCTGGGTTTCTGCAAAAAAAAAAAGGTATCAGACCATTAAATTTCAGTTTTTAATATGAAAGATCAGAATCGGACCATAAAATGATTAGACCAGATCATAAAATGACTAAAAATTTGGTCCGGTCCTGGTACGGTTCTGGTATTTTCCATTAAAAAAATAAAAATAAAATATTAAAAATATATAATGTAAAATACCGAAATAGCATAATTGCATAACATACTACAACCATTCAAAAATCCAATTTAAAGAGCATCAGTGCATAACATACTACAACCAATCCAAAATCAAAAGAACAACAATTAAAATAAAATAACAATGTCGAAAACTAAAAAGTAAAATAAAATAACGTAGTCGATAAAATTGAAACTTCCAAATTTCCATCATGTATTAACTTTCATTGTCTTAAACATCTGCAAAGAATACAAAATAATGTCAAAGTAAGCAAATAATAATGCAAAAAATATATATTAACTACTAAAAAAGTAAGAGGAATAATAAAAACAGACCTATGTCAAAATCATCTACCGGATCAATAAAATTTTTTGAAAGATGTTTTGTCTCACGAATCCAACTTTGAGTGCAAATAAGAGCTTCGACAGTCTTTGGGGATAAATTACCACGAAATGCATCAAGTATTCGTCCGCCACTGCTGAAAGCTGACTCCGAGGAAACTGTAGAAATAGGAATAGCCAATATCTCTCTTGCAGTCTTACTTAGAACAGAATGTTTCAATGAATTCACTTTCCACCATTGCAAAATATCTTGATTGTTTGAAAATGATTTTAATCCTTCAGATAAATATTGGTCAACTTCTGTCTTCACATTTGCATAATCTAACTCACTATGACGAATACAAAACTCCTTAAACAACTTATTGTGACTAATACTAGTAGCTTGTCTTATTGATGAAGATGTCACAACACTTGTGCTACAAAACGACTGTGAGTTTCCAACTCCCAAATTAGTATTGTATTGAAGATACAACCTGTCAATCACATTTCGAACTTCACTAACCAATTCAATTAATANTCAAAATCTTCTTCTGCATGATCCAATCACTATCAATATAATGAGCAGTTAAAACCATGTAACTTAAATTTTGAATAGAAGTCCATGTATCAGTAGTCAAACACAATCGTTGAGATGTTGTTCTAAAATACTCTTTCAATTGCAAATGTTCTTTTTCATATAAACTAAGAACATCACGAGTAACCGTAGATCTAGATGGTATTACAAACTTGGGTTGAACATATTTAGAATATGCTCTAAAACCCTCACTTTCAACAAAGTTAAACGGTAACTCATCAATAATTATCATCTTCGCAAGTAGTAGTCGACAAGTATCAGTACTAAAACATGCAAGTTGTTGTCCTATATTTGTCATATTCTGAAATCCCAAAGTGGTTTGCTTCATATCTAGATTTGCTAATAATTTTGTACAAATCCTAATGTGCTTCTTCAAACTAGATGTCTCATTTTTCAATGTATCACATGCATATGATTTGCCACAATGATTACATTTGGCTTTATTACTGATTATGCCATCATTTTCAATAAGAGTAAAATGCTTCCAAACAATTGATTTTTTAGTCTTTTTTTTACGGTCAGTGGATGTAATAGAAACTGGACTCTCTATAGCCAAATCAATTTTCATCCTATAACATGAGAAAATAACAACATTTTAGACAAATCTATAGCCAATAAACAAAAAACCAAAACAAAGAATTTATCATAAACGCACATCAACAGAACATTAACAATACAAAAATCATACATTGAAAAACAAAACAGTATCAATACAACACTCTTAAACAATATATTATTTTTATCTTAATTACGATACATTATTTTTTTACCTATGATTTTGATTATGATATTTTATACCAAAAGACCTGAACTATACCATGAATCACGAAATTGGACAAAGATTATGTAAGATCTTAAAGTCAAAGCAGAAAATTGGAAAACGGAATAATATAATTTTTGGATAAGTCGCCGTGAACCTGAGACCAGAGAGGGATGAGTCGCCGAGAGGGTGAGTCGCTGAGAGCCGAGCGCCGAGAGGGATGAGTCGCCGGTGGGAGATGGAAGGAGGCAAGGCCGAGGCAGACGCGAACCTGGAGGTGGGAAGATGAAGAGTGAAGAGTGAAGAAATAATAGGGAGGGACTAGGGTTTCAACTTTCCACATATTAAAAATTAAAAAACAATGATTTATTTTTATTTTAATGGTCTGGTCCGGTTTTATGACATTAAAACTAAAACCAGACCAAGATTAATTGGTTTCTTACTATAAGGACCAGAACCGGACCATGAGAACTCTAGAACCGGACCAAATGTGCAGGTTCTGGTCTGGTTCCCTGGTCCGGATCGGTTGTGGACATCTCTACTTGTTGTAGATGCTTAAAATTTGTACAAACTAGGCCCAGGAACAGGCGGCCTCGGCTCTACCCAATCGCCGTAAGCTAAAACGCAATCGCTCACGCTTAAAAAAGGTCCCATTGCACCAGCTTCAGGCAGCCGCTAGCCATGAACTGCAGTTGTTTACACTTAAAATAAGTGTAAGATGCACGTGAGAATGGGTTTCAACTACAATAACTATAATAACTATAGAGCAGCAGTGGACAAGGGATTCTCATATTTACATTGTTATAAAGTATGCTCTGCAAACAGGTACAACGTGACATTTTGAGTTTGGAAAAAAATAAACTTTTATCCTCCAACTCTAGACCAGATTGATTACGAGGAACTCTTCGACGGTTGGTTCACCATCAAATTATTTTGGTTGCATAATCCTGCTAGGTTTCATTGACCCCTCACCCACCCAAGCCAGTCTTTGCTAGGGCAAAAAAATTGAGCCCAAATAAGCAGCACCGAGCCAGTTTTCAAACTCGGGCTATTTGAAACGGTCAATGTTCGAAAGGTGCACTGTCGATGTAATCGTCGTTCTAATTTTTTTCATTCAAAATTATAAAATTGATGTCTTGTACAAGAAAAATACATCAAATTTTTAATTTCAATAGAGTCAAAATTACATGCACGTCATGAAATACTTGTTTGCAAAATTCATAGATTACCGACTGTCTAAATTATTGTGGAAACATCTATAATCTTAGAATTACGTGAATTTATAGAGATACAAATTGAGACGTTGAATTAATGTAACAAAAATCAAATAAAAAATCAGACTTATGAACATTTCGATTATGAATATCGAGATGCAACTTCAAATTTTACCTGAAATCTAGTGTGCATTTATCAATAATTCAAAAAACCGAGATGAATCATTCTTCATGTTTCAATGGTAGTATATTATTTCATGACGTCTCATGTAGTTGTGGGCATGGGCCAGCAAACAATTTCTGCTCCATTTCTGAATCAGCCGGTGCAATTATGGTTTCACAAAATAGAATTGGATTCATTTTTTTTCTAATAGTGAGCTGGTCCAGCCCGGCCCATGAACTGTATGTAGAAATTGTAATTCTAGTTTTGTTGAAAATTAAAAATATATAATTTTAAATATTTTTAATGTATAAATATTTAATATATATATATATAATTTTAAATAATTTCTTTATATTTGAATCAAATTTTTATATTTTTGATTTTTTTTGAATTTTTGTAGATTTTTAACTAATTTTTTATTGAGTTTATATCAGATTTAGACCATTTTAGGTCAAAATGTTCATCCACAAACCATACTAGTATCACAATTTTAGCCTAACAATAGCAAACCGACCGCTGAACCATGGTTTTGAACCAGTATGTCTTTTACCTACAAATTTTTAAAGCAAAACCAATACAACCTGGTTGGTTCTAGAAAACTTATAAGTAAGAACCAATTTTGCCTGTCCCTAGTCTTAAGTTTGGCCCTAGTCCTAAGTTTGGAAGAGTGAAAGTAGTTAATGTTAGAAAGAATTATTAAGAGAGTTGAATGTTCTCGCACTAACCAACCGACAGGATGGTTTGAATGAATGTCGGAGGATTAGATTAATAAGCCACGAACTCAATTGCAGAGTTGGGAAGAAACCGGAACTCTTTCGACAGTGACTTGGAACATTTTTTTAACACGTGGAATAATTGACACGTGTTGTAGATGACTAGGAGAAAGGTTGTTGGATTTGGATAAGCCTCTCCCTTAGTTTGTGTGAACCATCTTATTCTCGATCAAACTCTTTCATTATTGTTGATTTAATGCTCTTTTCCTTCTTCAAATCTACTTGCTTCCTTCTTTTTGGCAACCTAATTTACCTCTTCTTTTTTATCATTTTTCTTGGCTCTCCCTAATTGGTTCCATAGTTTGAGAAACCGAGAACTAACAAATTTTCTTCATTCTACTCGATTTAGGTTTGGTTTGAGATTTTTGTTAGTTCAAATTTGATTAGGGTGAAAATGGTCAGTTTGAGTTCAAGATTTTAGAAACTTAAACCATACTTTTGTAATCCAGTATGGGTGTTTCTGGGTTTTACTCAACTTGATAATTTAATATTTCGTGCAAGATGAACAAGTCTGCCAAATTTTCCCATACCATACCAAGCAACTTCTATTGCATTCAATTATGCTAAAAATAATAATTTCTTAATATTAAATAATAAAACCTATTCTCCAATGTCTCTTCTCCCATTTATACTAGTGATGGATTTAATATTTCTTAAAAAAGGGATCACATGGCAACCCATAAATGGACTCTTATCTGAGGATCCCCACATTTTAAATGATGAATTTGAGTGAGCAGTCTTTTTAGTATAATATTTTTATTTATAACCCAAAACATATTACAATTTATGGCTATAAAAATTTTACTTATACGTAACATAAATTTTACTTTCTAAAGTGATATGGGTTTGAACCTCATAAACAGTCAAATATTAAATCGTCTTTATTCTCACTAATCGAGTCGCCATGCAGGCACATTTGAGTTTACAACTTGATTTAATCTAAACAAAGAGCTCAAATAAGATTCAGATTAAGTAATTCAATTTATAATTTGTATGTATTATTAGTGGATGTAAAAAAACAAAATGCTAAAGGTCTTACCGACAAAAAACCCCAACAAAGGAGAAGAAGTTCATCATATCAACCATACTTAAATGTGCCGTATTAAACTATTGAAAGACGTAAGAAAACCGTAATAAATTACGAGTGACTATACGACCAAAGTTTGTTCCAAGTTGTCATTAGCAATTGTTAATGATGATAAAATGATTTAGCATTAAATAATAACGGTTGTAATTGAAATTAGGTTTACCAAAAGGCTACTCTCGCTGCCACGCAAGCTTCCTTAAAGAAGGGCTACCACGTGTCAAAGCACCATTGGCTAAGGAAGAAATATAACTTCTTTGGTGTTTCTGAACCAAATTGAAATGGAAGATGAGGTCCGAGATTTAAATGCTTTTATTTTTCGTTTCAAGTCCGCAATAGAGAGCAATTGCTGGGCCCCACAAACTATATCATCGTTATATTTTTGTTTATTTTACTGCACGTGGTCAGACTACCTTCATGTATGTAACCAATTTTAATTTCTAGCGACTGGGCTACAATTTTCAAAAACTGATATTTGAAACATGCTTGGACGATGCTTCCATTTTCCAAAATGGCAATTTTCTCGAGCAAGAGACCGGATTTTAGTTTTCAGGGACTCTACTACTATTTTGACTGATTCACACAAAAACTTAGGTTTGAAACTCCATCTTAAACTAGATTGACAAAAAACTTTACCAAAGGACTAAACTATATTAAATGCACAAAATTTTAATTAATTTTTGAAAATATGGATTTCTTTAATCAAAATGACCACAGTTTCTGACGAGTTTTCTCGCAATCCTGCAAATTTAGAGTCAATTTTAACCTTTTAGTATGAGGACAGTCTCTACCCTCGACATTTCGTGTTGGAGTAAAGATAGATCAATTTCCACATCCATGCACATGTGGAGTATGGATAAATCAATTAAATATTATAAGACATTCAATTTGTAGATTAATGAAGTAGCGCTATAAGCCATCAATCGTTGAGTTATTTTAGTGCATACGTCTGAACACCGCGTTAAATGTGATTGAGATATTGTTTTCTATTATATTGCTCGCCCACTCATTCTCTTTATAATCTGTTCCAAAATATACTCCCTCCAAAATTATTTGTGATAATTAGTCGACATTAGTCTAAACATGCACAAATATGGTCTGATTAACGACTGCTAAAGTCATTTGTCATGCAATAATTAGCTCTAGACAATGACGTCAAAAGGACCTTCAGTCTCTTAATTAATTAATTGATATTTGTTAGATTTGACTGATTCATCGCGTAGAACATGTAACATACGTAGATAAGAAATAAAATAAAAGAGTTTGATATAAGACATTTTATTTCAACATGCTTATGATAGCTAGTTTCGTCTCTTTTGTTGGTTAGTTTTAACAGAATAATTTTGGACCTGTACTTTTATAAAATATTGGGACGACAAGAATTGGATAATGAGATTCAGTTGGAAATGATATGTTTATCTCATGGGATTCTACCACGATGAATGTCTTGTTTTATGTTTTTTCATAGGTATTATTACGTTCGATTTGGATCACTTCCCAAAATCTTGTGTTTTTTATAAACAAAACGAGTTATTTTTTTAAGTTGAGGAAAACACTTGCACTAAACATGGAGTGCAACTTTATTCATAGCACAGAGTTGTTCACTATTCAATTTGCGAAAGTGACGTAGTATTTTTATTATCAAAGAACTTATAGTATTTTCGAGGACTCACAAGAGTCGTGAGCCAATCAAGATTTTATGAAGTAATGCCTTGCTTTGGAATCCTGAGTGGAAATCAAGAGCCAAACCAAGCACAGCACTAAGTCAAAACCGACGTTGAATGAGTAACCAAGCATTTTTGGGTGACTTAAATTGGAAACCCATTTTTGAATCATTTAGCAGAAATTTTAGACACGTTTTTTCAGAGGGAAAATTCATTAGAATAGCGCACGTTTTAATACATGGTATGCCAAGGCTTTTTTAATGTCATCCGTGACATGTGTGATTCGATGGATTGATAATTACAGGTCACCATTAAACCCTTGCACAATCAATTGCTCAACTCATTTCTCGCCCAATTTATTCCATTTTACACCAACTTCTTCGTCATGTATCCCCGCACAAAATAAATACATTAATATTTTCAAAGAAAGCGAGATCCCAATTTTCACTAGTTATAAATAATGGGTCCGAGATACATTTTGTTATCTTAGTATAATTCTATCAAAATCATTTTATTTATACGTTATTATGGGGCCTACCTCGCGACAGTGAAGCGGGAGCGTGGAGCGGTGTTAATGGATGACAAAAACTCATTTATGAATTTTGGTCAAGGAAAGAAATGTTGTGTTACAACTTTTGCCAATTAAATAGGTCCCAAAAATGATGTAAATTAAACAAATTCTATTGTCAAACGTAAGTGCATGTTGTCCATTTGTCCGACCTCCTACGCGTATAATATCAACAATATTGCATATGATAATATTATTTTAATTATTTGTAATTTATCATAAAATAATTATAATAAAATACTGTAGGGTAAATAGTGACCTCTTGAAAATAGTTTCCAAAAATCTTGAAAGTTTAAGAAAGGAGAACAAAAAATGGACACATACATTCCACTACCATTGTTATTAGCTTTTCCAGATGGGAGACACTCAGCTTTGAGGCACTCCACGTGGGCCCCTGCTTAGCTTACACGTCACTTGCTGTTATTTCAATTTATATATTTATAAATATTGCCTAATAAATTGGAACGATAAATATGACGTCGGGTTATATTATATTTAACCAACACCTTACATTTTTTGTCACAATAACTAAGTTACAGAGTTAGCAGTCATATACTTCCGTTAAGTCTCGCTCTTCCAGGAACCGACGAGCAACTTTCATCCACTCTCTAAGAAATCATGGGTAGGGATGAGTAGAACATACGACACTTGTCAAACCATTTAGATCTGTTCTATTCGAATTAGTTTTGGTTCTCATATGTTCAAACAATTAATTTCAATTAATTTTTGATTGATTTTATTTTAAAATTTGTCTTTTGTAAGGTATAATCATATCAGATTGATAAGCCCAATTGACTTAAACCATCAAATTAATTTTCGATTTAAAAAATTAACGTGACTTTAAATAGAAATCGATTTAAATTTGGGTAAGTTGTATAAGATCAGTTATCCAACCAGAAATTTAAATTTAATTTTTATAATTTAACCGGTTGAATTGAGTTAATTAATTGACCTAATCAAATTTATGAATGAATAATTTAATTTTATTAGTTTGAGTCGGTAACAATAAATTTGAATTACGTGCAAATGAATTGAACTAGAATAAAAATCAATAAAGAAAATTTAGGTGATTTAGATTGATTTGATTTTAATATAAATTTTTCAATAACACACTCAATAAATTGAATCTATATTTTTCCAGAAACTGCCCCGACCTACACCTACGGGTTCACACCACTAGTGTTTTTGTTAAGCTTGGAAATAAATAATTTTTAAAATTATTAAACAAACTATTAAAATATCAATAAATTATTAATTAAAAGAATCAAAACATGAATTCGAATTGCAATCTTCGATTTATGTGCCGGGTAAATAATCTTACAGTATAGTTATAATATATATTACAATTTTAGGGATTGATTTAATTAATTTGTTAGTGAATATTTTTTGGGTTTCATGTTTACAATAACAACCATTGTTACTAACCTACGCAAGGCCGAGAACAGACTGAAGGGTGCTAAAGTACGCATGTCCAACGTCTCACAGTCACTTCCATCCAATCTTGCCCGTCAATACGTCGACAAAAGCCATGTCCCATAAAACAGAGCAACTTTCCACGCAGTCAAACGCCGTTTCCTGCCTAGCCAATCCGAATTCGACACTTCTTGACGGGGATCTACGCCGTTTGCTGCACCTTCTCTTGAGCCGCCTCTATTAATCATCCCAGACCCTCCCGTCTCTTTCCAGCTCTCCAATTGGCTCCACCGGGCGTAGCCGGTGAAAGAGAGTACAGTACCCGTGAGTGCCGGTTGCCATGGCAGAGGTTGGGAAATCGACCGCGGTTGAAATGATTGCCCGCAGTTTTGACCACTGGTTGGTTAAGACCACTTTCGTTCGGTTCATCTCCTACTCGGGGACAGAGAGAAACGAGAAGGGAGGAGAGAGCGAGAGAGGAATTTTGTTCTGCTGCCGGAGACTCCAGGCTAGAGATTTCTGGTGTATCTTGACTCTTCTGGTGAAACGAATCTGTTGAGAACTGGAAAGCAGGCGGTGCTTTGGTTATTCTTGCTTCAGATTGAGAACGACGAGAAGTGAAAGAGAGGCGTGTAGTGAGATTACGGTTTGGTTGTTGTGGATCTTGGTTTTTTGGTGCGTGTGTGGTTGAGAGGGATTAGCTTCTTTTGGTTTTTCCCTCGCAAGGAATTTTATCGTCTTTTGGAAGTGGATGTGTTGAATCGGAGGGGGAATCAGGCTTGCGGTGGTTGATTGGGAGCTCTTAACGTCTTTGCGACGGCCTAGAATTATGAGACAGTCTTTTGATGGTTGATCTGAGCTGATAGTTCTCGGAATGGATTTATCTGAGTTATCGGTCAAAGGAAATTGTGAGAACGGTAAGGGAGAGTGCTTCTCTTCTGGATTGAAGCAGCACAGCGACGCAAAGATAGGTAAGGATGGGCTAAAAGGCCATTCAGCTGCTGCCAAAGGTCTACCGACCATTTCTTTTTAACAACTTTTTTCTTTTTATATTTCTGTGTTGTTCTGGAGTGTTACTGATTAGCTTCTCTCTCTCTCTCCAGATTCTGAAACAGCTCTCTACACAGAGCTCTGGCATGCCTGCGCTGGTCCTTTGGTGACTGTGCCTCGTAAAAACGAGCGCGTCTTTTACTTTCCTCAAGGCCACATCGAGCAGGTTAGCAGTTATCTTGCTGCGTCTCCTGATCTTCTGTATTTCTTGTGGATGTAAAGTTGAATTTTA
This sequence comes from Begonia fuchsioides, assembly GCA_003255005.1. Taxonomy (NCBI): domain Eukaryota; kingdom Viridiplantae; phylum Streptophyta; class Magnoliopsida; order Cucurbitales; family Begoniaceae; genus Begonia; species Begonia fuchsioides. The sequence goes on along the minus strand of QAOC01053066.1, from coordinate 23,663 downwards.
TTTGTGTTCCTGTAATTATTTAGTTTGATTTGAAGTTATTCGGATGGATCGTTGACCCTGCTTGTTTTTATTTTTTATTTTTATCATTTGGTGGTTTATTCTTGTTTCTCCGATCAATCATTCTTTTCTTTTAAGTCCTGTGTTAGGTGGAGGCATCTACGAATCAGGTGGCAGATCAACATATGCCTGTGTACAATCTTCAGCACAAAATTCTCTGTCGAGTGGTTAATGTAGTGTTGAAGGTATTGATCGTCTCATTTATATGAAAGAAGACAGATATTCCCTTCTAAACTTTATGAAGTTGCAGCTTTGGTATTTTAAATAGTTAATATTTCAATTGTGTATAGGCTGAACCAGATACAGATGAGGTCTTTGCCCAAGTTACCTTGCTTCCAGAACTGAATGTATGTTTGTTGTTTATCTGTAAAGAAAGTTGTAATATTGTTATTTACGCTGATGTTCATAGTCATTAAACTTGTCCATTAAAACAGCAAGAAGAGAATGCCGTAGAAAAGGAATCTCCTCCACCTCCTTCCTCGCGATTTCATGGACTATCATTTTGCAAGACTCTTACAGCATCAGATACTAGTACACATGGCGGATTTTCTGTTCTAAGGAGGCATGCAGATGAATGCCTTCCGCCCCTCGTAAGTGTGTTCTTAGTGCACTATTTGTTTTTTATTTTTTCAAGAAAAGAAATTATATTTTTTGCGGACTGCATCATTTGCTTTTCTGCAGGACATGTCTAGGCAGCCTCCTACCCAAGAACTGGTGACCAAAGATTTACATGGGAATGAATGGCGTTTTAGGCATATTTTTCGGGGTAATAATTTAATTCCATTTTCCAGATTAGGTGAATGGCTTGCATACATATTGCAGAGTTTATTTAGGATGTGTTATAATGTAATATGCCATTTTTCCTTTCCATTTTTTGATGTCTGTTTACTGTTTAACTAAATCTAACAAACATTGATGCTGTACCATGTCTTTTTAGTTATTGGTCTATTATTACTATTAGAATGCTTCTATTGTTATCCCTTATTTCCTTTGAGTAAATCACGGACAATTCAGGTCAACCAAAAAGGCATTTGCTTCAAAGTGGTTGGAGTGTATTTGTCAGCTCCAAAAGACTTGTAGCAGGAGATGCATTCATTTTTTTAAGGTTCTTATTCTTTCTGTCGTCATATTCTTTTAGTTAAATTAGTAAACTGACGCTGTATTTCCTCAGGGGTGAAAATGGAGAACTTCGTGTTGGTGTGAGAAGAGCAATGAGACAGCACGAAAACATCCCGTCATCTGTAATATCCAGTCATAGTATGCACCTTGGTGTCCTTGCGACTGCTTGGCATGCCGTTTCAACTGGAACTATGTTTACTGTTTTTTACAAGCCTAGGTACTTGTTCTTTTAGTACAGTTACTCTGACATGGGTTTATAAAGCTATGTAAGCTAATAGATGCAAGTATATGTGTATTTTCGTTTTACTTTCTCGTCTTAGTATTTCTGAAAACAGTTTTTGGGCACTGTACTTTTTGATATATTTCTTTTTGCAATTAGTTTTTTTAATTTGCAACTTGTTAGTCTTATTATGATTAGTGAAACAGGAAATTCCTTACCCATTCATCTTGTTAGTCCTAAAATTTCAGCAACTTCCACTGTTGATATAAGTCAGTTTTTCATCAATAAAATTTCCCCCTGATTTGGTTTAGTGTCTCACTATGAATCTTCTTTCTCAGGATAAGTCCTTCGGAATTCATTGTTCCATATGAGCAGTATATGGAGTCTATGAAGAAGACTTACTCAATAGGTATGAGATTCAAGATGAGATTTGAAGGAGACGAAGCTCCAGAACAGAGGTGCAAATTTGTCTATTGATGGGATATTTTAGGTCTTCTCGCAGTTGTGTTTTTCCATGATTAATTTTATCTAAAATTATTTAAGTATTCTTTTTGTGATAGTTAACGATTGTGTATTATGCAAGCATTTTTTCTGCAGATTCACTGGTACTGTTGTTGGAATTGAAGATTCTGATCCCGAAAAATGGAGGGGCTCCAAGTGGAGATGCCTTAAGGTATTTTTGTGTGGTTAGGACGAATAGCTATCATATCTAATTTCTTTACGCAGAAAATTATCATGCTTTTTTAGGTGCGATGGGACGAGACTTCTACCATTCCTCGTCCAGATAGAATCTCTCCATGGAAAGTTGAACCTGCTCTGACTCCTCCAGCATTAAATCCTATGCCAGTGCCGAGGCCAAAAAGGCTGCGATCAAACATGGTTGTTACAACCTCTGAGTCTTCAGTCCTTACTAAGGAAGGTAGAATCAAGATGGTGAATACTATTTGCCTTATTATCAGTTCATCTATATAAATGGAATATTTTCCTCTTCTCTAGGTTCATCTAGAGTAGACCCTCCAGCAAGTGGGTTCTCAAGGGTCTTGCAAGGTCAAGATTTTTCGATCTTGAGAGACAACATCATGGAAAGTAATGAATATGAAGCTGCGGAGAAGTCTGTTGTTTGGCCACCTTCACTAGATGATGAGAATGGTGATATGATATCTGCTTCAAGGAGATTTAGAGCAGAGAACTGGGCTCCTTCTGGAAGTGGTGAACCAACCTACACTGATTTGTTATCAGGTTTTGGGACTCATGGAGATTATTTTAACGGGGTTCCTTCGACATTTGCTGATCCGATAGTTCGAACTACCAACTCTGTTAGGAAACATGCACTTGGTCAGAATGGAAAGTCTTCCATTCTGGGCAACCCATGGCCCATAGTATCTTCTGGTCTCTCACTCACATTGGCAGACTCTAATCAGAAGGGTTCTGTATGTGCTGGTGATATCTCTTTTCAAGCACGGGTGAATGGCAGATATGACAGCCTTCTCAATAATCATCAAACCGAGAATACTCCTAGCTCTTGGATGATGCCTCCACCATTGCCACCTAATCTCGATCATTCAGTTATTTTAGCAGAGATAAGGGAAAAAAGCATATTGCAACAGAAACAGGAGACTGTGAAACCCAATGATGGAAATTGCAAGATCTTTGGTATTTCCCTCAGCAGGAACCCTGTGACACCAGGTCCTTCAGTTTCAAACAGAGAAATAGTTAGTGAACCAATTATTCAGATGCACCAGATCCCCTCAGATCATGCATGTGAACAAAAGTCCGAAGTACAGAAGTGCCTGGCATCTGCTGTTAATCAGCTTGCTGCTAATGAACCTGACAAACAACCACAAACGAGTGAAATACACACCAGGGATGTTCAAAGTAAAGGGAAAAGTGGGTCATCTAGGAGTTGTACTAAGGTTTTTCCACATTTGTTCTGATGTGATTCTATTTACCGATGTAGGCTTCTTTGAAGTTTTATAAGTTTAATTGATTTGTGTTAATTTCAGGTCCATAAGCAGGGTATTGCTCTTGGAAGGTCAGTATATCTCAGTAAGTTCAACAACTACGATGAACTTATTGCTGATTTGGATCAGTTGTTTGAATTTGGGGGTGAGTTAGCTGCTCCGACCAAGAATTGGCTTATTGTTTACTCGGATGCTGAAGGTGACATGATGCTTGTTGGAGATGATCCGTGGCAGTAAGGATTCATATTACTAACTGTTAGAGTTGAACTGGTTTTATTTCAGCCATCTTTATTTTTAACTTGTTATCCTGTCTGTTATTGTTATGCAAATGGAAATAGGGAATTTTGTGGCATGGTTCGTAAAATTTTTATATATACTAAAGAGGAAGTCCAAAGGATGAACCCAGGGTCCTTAACTATGAAAGCAGAGGAGTCTACATCAGTTGAAGATGAAGATTCAAATGAGGCTAAATGTCAGCCTTTATCTTCAGCGGAAATCTCTTAGGCCTTGATTCTAAGTTTCCAGGTACTAATAATCTTCAGCAATTATTTTGATGAACGGAGTTCAACTTCTTTTTATGTTGGTTTTTGATGAAAGGTTCACGAGATGCCGGGTGAGTGGCTGGCTACACTTTATAGTTGGATACTATACATTGATGCTGCCCCTAATTGTCAGAGCCTCTAAATAGATATAAAAATAGAGCAGGAATGATGGTTGTATTGATTATTGAAGATTTAAACTAGTACTGTGAACGCTAATCTCGTATGGGTGGTAGCGAGTCATTTATTCCAGCACATTTCTATACCTGCCCACCCATGTATATAAAGCTTCTTCGTTTCCATTTTCTAGCCGTTGATGGTCCAAGCTAGTGGTGAGATTTGGAACATCTAGAAATTGATTTTAAGAAATGCGTACGGAGTTAATGTAGACTTTCGGTTTTATCAAGTAGCTTTCATTGTTCAAGCACTAGTGTGACTCGAAAATGCTACAAGAAGTAGGACTTGAATAAGAGTCGCTTTCATTGCTCGTACGGCACTTTTAGATAATTTCTTCTCAAGCACCTTTATATTAGTTAACTTCCATTAATATAAGCTGTTTGTTTCCTTTCTTTCTCTTTATGACTAGGAAAAGTAAGGAATTTTCATTCATTAAAAAAACCAAGAGTCAGGGTTAGGGTCCTTCAAGAAAGCTTCTCCCCTCCTAGAGAAGTATGGCTTCCACCTGCTCCGGATGGATCTCCTAGCCCTCCGTGCTCTGCCCACCGCCCACATATCCTAAACACAATCCAGCAATAATATACTATCAAGTAGAGATGGTTCACCTTGGCTCGAAAGATGTCCATCACAAAACCGTTGAAGCAGCAGTTCACTGCCTGTTGGATGTCTACTCTCATATTATCCAATACTCTCATTGTCGACACTAACAGACCGGGACTCTTCCTGCAGAACATGTCCCGGAATCATCTTTTTCGTGTATGATTATATCTTTACCCTGGCAGGTTGGCTGTTTGGACTCTGTAATGCGGTGGGGAGACCCCTCACCCGAATTTCCACCTACAATCACCAAAACACCAAATCCATCAAATCTTCATGCCCCGGAATCATCTTTTTCGTGTATGTTTATATCTTTACCCTGGCAGGTTGGCTGTTTGGACTCTGTAATGCGGTGGGGCAGACTTCTTTCTTGATCCGTCCTGGGAGAGTCGGAGTTAGAGGATGGAAGCTGGTAGTGGGCATCAAGGCGGAGCCTGCCGGGGTGAAAATCGTTGATCCTCTGCAACAGCTCCTTCAAGTACTCGATTGCATCCCCAAGGATTGAGGCCCTATCCATCTATCATAGGAAGATACTTGAAAATTTAAGCATTCTTCAATGATCAAACTATAAACTTCAACTAAAAATAACTCAAATTCTAAGCTGTTCTTGGCAAATCACCTAAGAAACATACTGGTGCATAAGATGAGAATGAAAACGAGCTACAAGCTAGGACTGTGAAAACCAGCTACTAGCACATGTAGGAGATTTCAGATGCAATGAATAATGGCTGGAAGGAGTTCTTACTTTGCTGATTTTTGGAACTACAGATCTCAGCATGTAGAGCCTGTCATTGAGCTTCTTCCTTCGTCGCCGTTCAGCCATCAAATTCTTGGCCGGAAGACCCTTCTTCCCTTTATGCTTACCTGCGGTCACGTTGCTGTTGGCGTTTGAGCTGTTTCCCCCATTTCTACCATTCTCCTAGCCCTTGTACTCAGTAAACTCGTCTGAATCATAATTCAAGCCAGGCCCATCAATGCCGCTGTTGTCGAAATCGTCTCCGCTCCCCCATTTCCTCTTCCTATCGCTCACTTCGACCAATTTCCTGATCTCGTTATTATCGCCGTCGATCTCGTTCGAACCACGAGCGCCGCCGGCCAGACTTTTTCTGAGAGCCACCCTTTTCTGGAAAAGAGTTGGTTGCGCACCAGCGAAGGGGAATGATTCAAGGGGCATCAGTAATTTCGACCTACTCAGACACACCTCATTTCCACAATTTTCTTCAAAACTCCGAAATCCAGCGAAAGCAGATGAATTTTCCGGCATTTGGAGCATTCGGGTCACCGTGAATTGAGGATCCGGATACAAGTTGTTGGCAACCATGTGACTGTTCGGGCCGATTTCAGGAAACCCAGTTAGAACCCCAGCTCCTCTGCTCAGCAAATTACCCGCATTCGGAGCATGGGTTTCTAGAAACTCAACCTCAGGAGCTAAATCAAATCCGTGGTCTAGAGGAGTAGGAGAAACCATGTTGAAGAGAGTAGCTAAATTAGGTTTGGGCGGCAAAAGATAATGTACCTGGGAAGGGTCGAGATTGGTGAACATTGAAGGAGAGCAGGAAGACGAAGAATCCAGTGGGTGTAGGAGAAGATTATCTAGATCAGCCACGGATTGCGAAAACGGAATGTCTCTGATTCCTCGCCGAGGTTAAAGATTGTTACAAGAGACGTACCATTCATCTTCCACATCAAGCATGGATTTGAAGTCGGAGAGAGAATTCATCTCCTTCTTGCTCTCCATAACACCGCCGCCGGAAACACCCTTATTTCTAACCCCAGCGGCAGAGTCTTCGTCTTCTCCGCCTTCCATCCAAACCACTCCGTTCACTCGAGACAGCATCAGTTCATTTTCTCGACTGTAAAAAAGGCTCTCGTTTTTTCTTTCTTCTCGAAAACAAAACTATGACCTGGCGAACCAGTGCAGATTGCAGGGTGGACTCAGTCAAATGATCGTCTTCCTCAGATTTTCAGCTGGCTTTCATGATTTGTTCTTCAGAGCCACGCCTTATATCATCAGATCTTTAATAATCATACGTGATTTATCTGAATATTTAGCGTTGTTTTTTAAAACTGTATCACTTCTTTGACGACCAGTTTTTGATAATTCAATCATGCAACTGCGACAAGATTGCCATGCAGAAGGGAAAGCCGAGTTGCGTAAGTTATAGAATAATCAAGTCCCAAGAGTCTCGTGAACCCTTTCCTCGCACCGCACCTACCTCTTTCTCTCTCTCTCGACTGCCCTGCAAATGATGCCTCCATCTCATCAAACTGATGCTTTTTCTGCATCAGAGGACACAATTGTTCTTGTTCAAGACGTCATCAATATCTTGGATCGAAGGGGGACATGTTCATAGGACACGAGGCTATACATACTTTCACACTTCTGAATATAGATCAATACAGCTAATATATTGTTATCACAAGCATGAGATGCAGTGAACCTGCATGTATTTGCATAATATAATGCTATTGCTATTTGATGCCTTAGTTATATGATCGAGCTTTAAGTATATATTATGCCTAAAGTATATATTTATAAGAAAATATGGATTTGTAATTAATTCAATATGTGAGGGATATAATAGTCTCTCTTTAATCCACACTATGCTCAAATCTTTTCTTAAGATGTTATTCTTTATTTAGTGGGTGTTGCATAGTCTTTTAAACCTTCAGAAAGTAGGACGGTAACATTTTACAAGTAAAGCTGAAAATACGAGAAATCATATACTTTGAACATCAGTGCGTAGAGGGGCTCCATGAGAGAAAAACGACTTCCAAAGATCACAAAATATGCAAGGTAAATCGATTTCATTGATGAGAATTGAAGTTCAAATGCCTAGTGACATGCCACGGATTGGCATCCCGAGCGGGATACTCATCCGAGCCCGAGCTCGGGAATTTTCTAATTTGTGTGTTAATTTTGTAGGAAAAATACTTAAAGATTTCCACATTTATAAGCCAAATTTGAAAGATCAAGAAAGACAAAAATATGTTATAACTTGGCTTGAAGAAGAGGCAGAACTTCAACAAAAACCCGAGGAGTCTAGACCCGAACCCGCATTTGATCCCGGTTGAAGATGTTCGTTGCATGGAACCCGAGAGGATTTCCCGGTTCAGATGGACCCCTGAAGCTTTTTGGCTTTTTTTTTTTTTATGATCTTGGCAGCCTTAAATCAAAACGACTCCTTCTGAGGAAACATAACTAACTTCTCAAGATTTCCAACGAAAGGTAGAACATTAAAATTGGATGCCATTTGCCTAGTCAACTACAGCCAACACAGAGAGGGCAGCACAACCTACCCGGGAAACAATCTTATTAGTTTTTTTTTTTTTTTTTCACGCGTTTGTTGCATGGATTTGCATGGAAAATTCTAGGGTTATTTAATTATTATTTGAGAGGGCATTTTGGACATTTCCTAGGAGCTTAATGAGTTGAAAGATGAGCATCCCATGAAGGCTCCTCATTGGTCCATCTTTGATACCATGGATTGTGCTTCTTGGAGATGTTTTGGGCCATCCGATTAAGAAAATGATGTTGTTTATTTTTCATATTTAATCTTACCTATGCTAAATGTAATTCTCAGATTTGATTGAATAAAGATTTATCTTTTCAAATTTGATCTTCTCCCCTTTGAAGTTTGCCGCTTCAAAGACTCGGTCTCCGAAAACTTGTTTTCCGGCCACCGAGAGACAAACCCCCGGAGTTGATCGTTTTCCGAGCGAACGATTAATCCTGACCACTTTTCTCCAACCATTTCATGGTCTTAGGGTAAGATTGTGGATCCTGTTGGGTTTAAAGGTTAATTAAACCAACCGCTTTGTTTTTTATGATAAATGAACAATTTGGGTAAGTTATAAGTTAAACTCAAAAGAATAATTATATGAATATGTTATGAATGTTATAGACTAAGTTTCAATTGAGATATACCCTTGACAAATGGTATGGTATGTTTTAAAATGATGTGCTTAGTGTTGCAGCAAGTTTAGAATTCAGAAACGGCTAACTTGTGTCGACCGAACATAAGATATGTCGACCGAACATGTTCCAGATGAAAGATTGTGTCGACCGAAGCAAGTTGTGTCGACAGAATATATTCCAGAGCCAATGTTATGTCGACCGAACATAAGATATGTCGACCGAACATGCTCCAGAACGAAGAATGTGTCGACCGAAGCAAGTTGTGTCGACAGAAGATATTCCAGAGGGAACTTTATGTCGACCGAAGTATACTTGTGTCGACCGATGATCAGCACGAGAAGTCAAGCGTCAAAGTGGTTCGAGAATACATAGATGAACTTGTGTCGACCGAACCTAGCAACCGAGAACAACTTATGTCGACCGCTACAGTAGTTATGTAGACCGAACAGGCAACGTTATGAAAAATAAAGACTTCAACGGCTAGTTCGATGTGTCTAACGGCTAGTTCTTATGTCGACCGGTACAGAAGATATGTCGACCGAATTACAACGATGCTATAAATATGAAGCTAATTTTGGACAGAAAACTATCTTTTTTTGAAGCGACGAAAAAGATCAAGCCGAAATTTCTTCTGAGCAATCTCATTCTCTCAATCCTTATACCCTCACTTGTTCATTTCACTTGTGATTGAGAGAGTCGGTTTTCATAACCGCAATTCAGCAAATCTCTTGTAATTGAAAGAACCGTGAAAAAAAAGGGTGATGCCTCTTATAAAGAAGAGTCATTGTTGTAAAGGTTTGATTGACACCCGTAAGTCAATCATAGTGAGCTCGAAGGTTCGAGACTGAAGAATCTTCAAGGAGAACCCTTGGAGCGCGGACGTAGGCAAAGGTTCGTCCGAACCGCGTTAACAAACCTGGTGTCAAACTCTCTATCCTTAATCTCTTGTCTTTTGTTTATTCTGCATTAGAGATATAATTCGAAATTGAATATATTCCACGAATTGAGTTAAACATCGAAAAATTTGGATTAACCTAATTCACCCCCCACTTAGGTTAATCTAGAATCTCCCTCAATTCAGGTCATTCAATCCTTCAATTTCTTTCAATAGTGTGTGTGTGCCGCCTCAAACGAATTAATATATCGAGCAATTAGAAACATCGCAACATGCATAAATTCTTTCACCTTCTCTTTTGAATCAAAAATTTCAAACATAATAAAGATTATCCAAAATAAAACAGGCCAATACTAACTTACAAGGGAAACATTTTATTGGTGTCTTCTTTTTGGTTATACTGCCTTTTTACTTGAAAGCACGTATGGGTACCGGCCCCCGAGTTACTCAGCAAATACTCCCTCCAAGAAGAACACCATTGTTTTTTCTTTTTCTTCTTTTTTTTTTCTTTTTTTTTTGGTCCCCCATTTTTGTTTGAGTTTTGGTGGGACATAAAACTTTTTCATAGAGTCATTGCTCTATTTTTTTCCTCTTTTTTTTTTTTAATAAAATTCCGCCCTTGAACTTTAATGTTGGCCTAATCTTAAGTTAAACTTTCTCGCTTACACTTGTCTTCTCATCATCTTAGATAGAGTTTCCAAATCATACATATCCGACGTAAATATCTTGCTCTCAACATTAATACCTTTCGAGGAGGTTTGTGTGGGAAATAAATAGTCGGGATATCTAACCATGTTTCTTAGGAGATTAAAGACGAATTGGTTTTTGATAGACTAAATTGCTAAAATTCAAAAATCCTAGACAAAATCAGAAATATCTCATGCTCTTCACTGACTCTTTTTCTTTGCTTTATTTTTACTAGTATGAACTGTCCATCCCCAAACTTAAATCAGACATTGTCCCCAATGTCGACAAAATAAAATTAAAGCACACAAAAGACAGTCAAAATACTAATAAAAATATATACTCCCCTGGGATTTAGATTTGTGCATTATCATCTGGATAAAGCGTTGTAAGGCTGCTGAACACCGGTGGAAAAGCTGATAGTTAGAGCTTGGAGTTCTTTGAATTTCGTTAGAGTGCTGCGAATAGTGCTGCGTCTCTTGCTGCAACATCAGGCGCCCAGCAGGTCTTTGAAGGTTTGCAAATCGAGCAGCGACTTGTATTCTTATGAGCTTTTGGAAGCTTGATTAACACCTAAAAAAATGCAATAAAAGCAAATATTGCTTCTGATGTTGAGGCATCAGTCGCAACATTATTTATTTATACTAAAATGACTAAAACGAGAAAAAAAAACTATTTTGCTTTCCTATTTAAACGTCGACCGCTCGTTTGTGATTGGTATGCTATAGTGACCTTATGCTTCATTCCATATTTTGCTCGTGTACGACAGAATGGTCTCTTGCTCAAAATAGTTTTTCGTGTATCACATCGAGCAAAAATATGTTTTTCTTTTAGCGGCACCTTAGCATCCTTGCTTGAAAAAGCTGTAGTTCCATCTCTTTTGGAAAAATAATTCATAAAAGACAGTATGTAATGATTCTCATGCGATGAAGGGAGCGGCCCCATGAAATTGCTGTCACAAGAATCCAACAACTCGATTTTATATAGTGACTGCATTTCATGAGTTGTGGAGATATTTTCCATCTTCAGAAATTTATCTAATTGCTTTTCTTGGTATGCTGTAATCTGATGAGCAACATTGCTCCAGCATTGAAAACATATTCATATTTTTTTTCTTCCTCCATACTTTCTTCCACTTCATTAATTTTTACTGCCTTTATCTCAATATACTCTGGCTCTTTATTCAAATATATCATTTCCTCTACTTGTCTCTTCTCATGTAACACACTCGATGTGTAATTTTCGTCTTCATCTCTTCTTGGCAACTCGGTATGATAGGATGATGTTACACGAGTTCTATTGTTCAGTCCATAAATAATTTGTTCAAGCTGATTTTTGAGAATTCTTTGTGAAGCAATTTGGTCTTCCATCATTATTGTCAAACTTTGAAGAAGAGCATCATTTTTTGTTGTAGGTACTTGCATATGTTGCTCCAAAGATGGTGGTTGTTCAGACTTGAATTGATTATTTTGTGGAGGTAAAGCAGCTTGTGAGAAACCTTGTGAATGCTCCAAAAATCTAGACTCAAAATTATTTTGTTGTGATTGCCACTGATAATAAGGAATTTGCCAACTTGTATCGTAAGAATTGTTGTTATGAATATAACATGTGTAATTCATGGCCTCGAGATTTGATGGGCAAAATTCAAAACTATGTCCTTCACCACAAAAAGTGCACGAAACACTAAGAACCTGTTGATGTTGAAGCTGGTGCTGTTGCTTTTGCTGAATATTTGGCAAGTTCATCAGATGGTGAGTTGTATGTATTGGAAATCCAAAGTTCGAGTTTTGTGGCTGTTGAGTCCATTCATTATCGGCAATGTGGTTCTGTTTCCAAGGTGGGTCAAATGAGTTGTTTTTATCGTTACCCACATAGTTTGCTGACATAGAATTCGAAGGACATTGATTGAAAAAATGTCCTTCTCCGCAAAGTACACAAGACAAGTTCATTACTTGATGCTGTGGCATCGCCTGTGGCACAGTCTGTGGCAGACTGAAATTATTTAATGTGTCCGTGAGAATTCTCATTTGTGTGTTTAGTGCTGTCATTGGATCGACATCCAATACTCCTTCTGCTCTTTGAGGTGGTGATGTTGTTTCTGTCGACCATTGATAGTTGTTTGAAGCCATGTTTTCCAAGAGTTGATATGCCTCCGTATATGTTTTAGACAAGAACGCCCCACTCGTCGAAGCATCCAATATTACTTGCGATTGACCACTAAATCCAAAATAGAATGTCTCCATTTGTGCCCACAGGGATACGCCAAGATTCGGACATTGCCTTAATAAATCCTTGAATCTCTCTCATGCTTCATACAATGATTCACTGTGCTGTTGACTGAAATTCATAATTTCTTCTCGCATTTTAGCATTCTTCGCCGGCGGGAAGTACTTGATTAAAAATTTTCTGGCTAAATCTTCCCATGAGTTTATCGAGTTTGCCGGCAATGAATTTAACCATAATCTTGCTCTATCAATCAATGAATATGGGAACAACTTCATTTTAAGAATTTCTCTTTGTGCTGCAGCATCTTCAAATGTATGACAGAGCTGAATAAAATCTCTAATATGAGAGTTCGGGTCTTCTGATGCTGTGCCGCTGAACTGACCCATGTGCTGCAGCATCTGAAACATTATCGGCTTCACTTCACAACTTACTGTATTCATTTTCGCGTGTGCTATACCAGAGTTTTATCTTTCCAAATTTCCATTGCTTTGCATGAACTACATCCTGAAACAGAAAATAGAAAACTGTTCCGCAATATATATTTCTCTTTTTTTTTTTTTTTTTTTTTAAGAACTATTTCACAAAAATTCAGAAAATTTAAATTCCGTTATCCCCGGCAACGGCGCCAAAAACTTGTTGGGTGCGAATGTGTCGTTAAAAACCGCAAGTGCACAGTCAAGTAATATAAAAGATTATCGATCCCACGAGGATAATGAAATCTAATATTTTCCGAATATGCAATGTAAAATAGTTATATAAATAGATAAAAGTGGTTTTGATGATTTCTTTTGTTAAAAGTAAAATAAAAGGAAAATATAAACAAATTAAAAGAAATAGGCAGATCTGATAAACGAAAGAGATTCAGCGATAAAGAAGGTTAGATTTCGATTTCTCCTGTTTATTCACTCTCGGCTGTATGTCTGTGCTACAGCACAGACTACAGCACGTTTGAAGACCTTCATAACCAATCTTATTAGTTTCCCCTTGAGCTAACGTTTTAATAAATTAAAGACGTTTAGTTAAATTGGAAAAACACTAATTTAACAACTCAAGAAATTCAACTACTTTCTAGATGATTTTCTAATGGCGTGTTAGAAATCATTAAGTACGTTATAGCTGTGGCGTCCAGCTTATACACGATAGGAATGAAAACCTAGTTGAATTATTCAAATTACGAAATAAATACAAACCGAGAGTTCATAAAACAAGTTACTTCCAAAATCTAACCAAGATAAATTTAGTTCATGCTGAAAATAAAAACAACTAAAAGATGTTCGGTAAACATAATTGCAGCACGCTTAAAAGATAATAAACAGATTCACCGTAGCTTTCTTCAAAACCCCGGTGGCGTCCCGCAAGTTCTTGAATCGGCTCCGGCTATCCGCTTCGATTTGTCCGGCGTGGCTGCGTTTCGTCTCTCTATCGTCTATCTTCCTCTCTGCGTCACTTTCTATCTGAATTCGTGCTCCTCTCTTTAAAATTGTGGCAGCAATCTTCTCTTTCCAAAACAGAAATCGGAATCCCTTGATTTGTGGAGATTTAACTAAATTCGGGATCCCTTGATTTGTGGAGATTTTCTTCTCTCTCCAATCCGCCAATTAAATATCTCCGATCTTATCTCTTTTCTCTTCATTGCTTTTCATCTTTGTCCAGCCTAATCCCTGCAAAATAGGTAACCAATCGGGCAGATCAAAATAATCTCAGAATTACCGAAATTTACATAATTTCCTTGCTGCCCGCTGATTTTGTCGCTGCAGCACCAAATACAGCTTCCAGCATAAAATCCATCAATTAATTACTCAAAAGTCTAACAATTTTCATAACTTTGATAGAAATAATTAAGTCTTTTTCAAGACTTAACAGTCACCCCTCCAAAAATCAGCCCAAGATTCGTCCCTAACCCAATTTTTTTATTCAATTTCTCCCTCAAATCCCGGATTTTTCGGAACTGCCTAGTCAAACCCTAGCTACTGTTTGATTTGATATCTCACAATTGGCTGAAGGGATTGCCTTCAATTTTTGAGGTGATTCGTTCAACCCCTCTTCAATCCATTTCGAATTTCAGCCATAAAATCTATTTCGTTGTCGAGATATCCTCATTCCTTCCCAAACTCTAATTCTGTTTTTTTTGCAAATTTTCGTCAAAACCTAATCGGTTTTCTCATTTTTCCTCCCTCCCATTCCATTTCGTGTCATTTGGTATCAGAGCCAAGCATCCCATCCCACCTTCCTTTTTGTCTTTGTATTTTTGTGGTTTTATTTTGATAATATGTATTCACTAGTTGCACCACATTCGAGATCAAACCGAAGAACAAAAAGCCACTACTCGGATTACCTTGAATTGGACTATTATGAATCGTTGGATAAAATCAAGCTCCTTATGTTGGAATTTCGTTAAGATCTTCACAAGTTGAATCAAAGCTATGCTGTTTCTCTCCAAAAAAAAGTGGAAGAAAATGTTGAGGTACAAACCGAGTAAGTGGAAGACATTGTCGTAATTGAGGATAAGCACTCCTCCAAGGAATCTGAAAACTCTTGTGCTATCTTGGAGCCCCATTACGAGCTTAACCAAGAAGAAAGGATTGAGAATCTTCCGTTGGCAGCAAGTATTGAAGAAGGAACCTCAATAAAGATAGAGCTCCAACAAGCCGAGATTGTCAACCCTATCTCTTGAACGACCGTGAACCAACCCTTCAGGTATGTAGATCCAATATTTACAGCACCCTCTCATGCTCGCAATGTAGGTACAAATAGTTTTGAAGATCTCCAACAAAAAGTTGAGGAAATAGTGGAAGTAGAAACCGAGCAAGTGAAAGATGTTGTCAGTTTTGGGGAAAATCACTTTTTCCCGGAATCCGACAACTCTAATGATATATTCGAGAATCTTCACGAGCCTAACAAAAAAGAGATCATAGACAACCCTTCATTAGCAGCAACATCTCATCCTTGCATGGAAGGGACAAATGATTTTGAAGAGTTTATAATGGAATACCATTGTATCCAAGTAGACCTTGAGGATGAAGTGGCCAAACCGCACAAGGTTGTGTCCGAGAGGTATGATCTATTTAACCAAGTGCTTAGTTACCTTCATCATATTGGTTTGAGTGGACGTGGATATTTTAATGATATTGATCTGATGTTTTTGAAGGAAAATTTTATTATAGAAGTTAATCATGCTAATTTTGGTGTTTCAAGATTCCTCAATTGGAGATGATGAGCTTGTGATGCCTTATTTTAGTGCTAAAGGAATATTGGATGTACCCCACCTTAGAAATGAACATTGTAGCATGTATGTTGATGCATTTACTAATGATGACCCATGGCATGTGTCATTTCATTTCAATGAGTTTTCAAAACCGATAGTTGGTAATTTTCCCGCTTATTCCACTTCGATTTCGTGTCAGGGAAAATTTTGGGTTCAAAACTTTTTTTTGGTGGTTAAAGGGAATGCAGCAATACATTTTAATTGATGGTGTCAAGCTTAATGAGGTTTTAAGCTTTGGAAGTTATTCATTTGTTGTCACCAAGTATGACCATTATATTTTTGGATATTCTTTGTTTCTATCTCAAGATTTTGGCATGAAACCCGAGAGTATGTTTTTGCTACAAGCTTCATCTAAGATGTGGATGATCGCTTGGCCCCATTGGGAGATGATTTACATGGATCCTAAGGGAAACAGCACTTTGAAAAATGGAGAAAATGAGCCTAGGAAGAAAATTGTTTTGGGGTTGAAACAACATTTTTTTCTCTTTACTGGATTTTACGAAGAGGACCAAGGAGAAGAGGAGTCTCAAGTGGATTTGAGGACAAATCCTCAAAAACCTGGGGAGTATGACATGCCACGGATTGGCATCCTGAGCGGGATACTCATCCGAGCCCGAGCTTGAGAATTTTCTAATTTGTGTGTTAATTTTGTAGGAAAAATACTTAATGATTTCCACATTTATAAGCCAACTTTGGAAGATCAAGAAAGACAAAAATATGTTATAACTTGGCTTGGAGAAGAAGCGGAACTTCAACAAAAACCAGATGAGTCTAGACCCGAACCCGCATTTGATCCCCGTTGAAGATGTTTGTTGCATGGAACCCGAGAGGGTTTCCCGGCTCAGATGGACCCCCGAAGCTTTTTGGCTTTTTTTTATGATCTTGGCGGCCTTAAATCAAAACGACTCATTCTGAGGAAACATAGCTAACTTCTCAAGATTTCCAACGAAAGGTAGAACATTAAAATTGGATTCTGTTTGCCTAGTCAACTACAGCCAACACATACAGGGCAGCACAACCTACCCGGGAAACAATCTTATTATTATTATTTTTTTCACGCGTTTGTTGCATGGGTTTGCATGAGAAATTCTAGGGTTATCTAATTATTATTTGAGAGGGCATTTCAGATATTTCCTAGGAGCTTAATGAGCTGAAGGATGAGCATCCCATGAAGGCTCCTCATTGGTCCATCTTTGATGTCATGGATTGTGCTTCTTGGAGATGTTTTGGGCCGTCCGATAAAGAACGTGATGTTGTGTATTTTTCCTATTTAATCTTACCTATGCTAAATGTAATTCTCAGATTTGATTGAATAAAAATTTATCTTTTCAAATTTGATCTCTCCCCTTTGAAGTTTGCCACTTCAAAGACTCGGTCTCCAAAAACTTGTTTTCCGGCCACCGAGAGACAAACCCCCAGAGTTGATCGTTTTCCGAGCGAACGATTAATCCTGACCACTTTTCTCTAGCCATTTCATGGTCTTAGGGTGAGATTGTGGTTCCTAGCTCCTTCATCCATCCAATTCTCATTTTGAGAATCATTTCTGCTAAATCCAAGCACCCGTTTTCCCCAAAGGAATTCTCTCAATTTTAGAGAGATCTCTTCCTCATCCATCTATCCAGATTGATCCTCAACCTCGTCCAAAAATACGCCCCCATTCATTGAGAAGAGTGATTCAAAATCATTCCCGATTTGGAATTCTCTATTCGGTGAAACCCTGAAATTCTGCCTTGACCATCCGAGTTTTTGTTTAGCATATCTTCTTGTTCCCACTATTATTCCTCTTTAAATTTGGAGGATATCCGTAGCACCCGCACTTTTTGAAACATGTCATAAGTAAATTATTAATGTACATTACTTATGTAGTTTTTGGTACAAAATGTTTTGTTATTAAAGTTAGATTAAGATTGTTGAGGAGCAGCTTAGAAGAGTTGCAATGGATTGTTGACACCTCGTGATTACTTTCCACCAAAAATTAGGATAAATCAAATTAATATTATTAAAGTTAGATTAAGATGATTGGTGTCTTTGAGGAGCAGCTTAGAAGAGGTGCAATGGATTGTTGACACCTCGTGCTTACTTTCCACCTCCACCTTACATTATTTACCTTTTGATTTTTTTAACCCTAGCTAAACCTCATCTTCAGATATCTTTGAGCTACGAAAATGCTCTCTCCCTCTCTGTATTTTCTCCATATTTGAGAGTTGTGGTGAAGTTTTTGTTAGAAGTTAAGGAAGAGAAGAGTTTTGTGCACCTAAAGTGAAGTTAGTCCACCCTAAAACCAAGGAAAGAAAGGAGAGGAGAAACCCACGACCAAGGGTAAAGGATTTGATGTTCTCTGTTCTAAGGTATCAATCTCACCCTAAAATGATATTTAAGTTGATGTATTAGGCTTTAGTGGTTGATTGTGCATGATTTGCATGTATTTTGTCAAGTTATGCAAAATTTCGGACAATTATGTGCTGTTTCGGAATTTGAATTTTTAAGTGGTCTTCAAGTGGTCAATTAACTTTGACCTCTTCAGATGATCTAAAGTAGACATAATAAGGATGATTTTGACGCTTGAATCACTTAAATGGATTAGTATAGCTCAAGTTACAGAGGATTGAAGTTGCTGCAAAAACAGGGCATTTCCGAGATTTCTTATTTGAGTTTCTTTTATGGTATTAGAGTTACCAAGTAATCAAGTGGAAGAGTTTAAGCTATCAAGTGACAGCTAAGGACCTAACGTAAGTAAACATTGCTTGTCTTTGGCCTAGCAATAGGTCTACATTACAAAGAGTAGTTCTTGAGGATTTGTATGAATTGTTATAGTTAGAATATGACTTTTATAAATCATGCACGATACTGGAATGTTTGGGGTGTAACGCACAATACACCGACCTCAAGGCATTTGAGGATTGTTTGTGTGCATGTTTGTTATTGATTGATTATTTGATTTATTGTATTAGAATTTAATGTCATTACTTGAGGGTATGCTAGAATCGTATGTCACCATGTTCATGCATTATGTTTTCATTAAAGTACGAAAATGTTTTACATGCATGGTTTATATTATATAACCCAACTAAGTATTGAAGGTGAAATTGAGTAAAGCTGCCTCGAGGGAGGCCATATGGTGCTAATCCTCAATTTCGTCATACTTTCAATATTTAATGCATAATGTACGTAATTATCTAATGTTCTGGGTGAGATTGAACTTGACTGTCCTATATTGCGGACTCTACGGTTGCCATTAATTTGGCTTTCCTGGACATATGATGTCTTTCATCCCTGTACGATGTGTTGTGATGAGAACCACGGGTATATCAAACCCGAGACCCTTCAACAATGCGGAAAAAGATACCTGGATCGCCTTTGAATCAAGTACGAGGAACTTGACCCCAATCGAACCTTGCCGACGGAACCTAAGTTATCAAACAAGGAGCTTGACCCAGACCAAACTTGTCGGTAAGAACCAAAGCTATCAAATTTGATCTATCAAGAATTAACTTGATGAAGATCGAGTTCTTCGCAAAGAACCAAAGAGAAAATCTCTCCAAAACACTCAAGGTGAATTAATCATAAAAATTGTGTCTTTTACAATAACTTGGATGCCTTTAAATAGGCTACATAAATCCTAACTAAAATAGGAACTATAAAGATATTATAAAACTAAAATATCTTTGGGAAGATTTTTCTCAAATCTGTTAAGATTCTTGATTCTGCAAAATATTCGGTATTGTATATTTTGCCAGCCAAACGAAGTCTGATTTTTATGATCCAGCCCATTCCAAAAAGCTCTTAAAGTTAGCTACGATTCTTGTGTAGAACACGTTTCCAAATAATGGATGGAAGTCTTTCGAAGATGCCCATTAATGCTCAGAGGTCAACTTTATAACGTGATTTATGGAATGTAACACCTTCATTCATATTCTTCAATCCTCCATTGCATTGAAATATGTTTGGGCTCTTTTGCTTGACTTTGTAGGTAGCTGGAATCACATCATGTTGCCCACACTAAAGTAAATACGTGAAAAGAAATGAAATAAATGCATATGGAAAAATTGCATGGTTTTATAAAATGTATAGTCATGTAGTTCATGTTTAGGACACTATATGTTACTTACTGAGTTTTAAGCTCATTAGATTAAGCTTTGTAATGTAGGTGATGACATTGAAAGTAAGGAGTTTACTCCTGGTTCTTAGATTGATGCAATGGAGGGAGTATGTGTAACATCCCGTTTTTTTTTTGTAACATAAAAAGGTTTTCATCGAAATTTTTTTTATCAAGTCTATACATATATATTTGTACATAATCAGCGGAAGATAACTTTTTAAATCACACTTATAAGTAATTAAACATAAGCCACATTCCAAAAATATAAAACTTTACAAACACTTCATGTTTATAATTCAAAATAACTTTTTACAAGTTCTTTTCAAAACACGTGTATTTTGGTGAGCTTACTCCACCGGTCAATATTTCGTGGTGTGGATCGGGCCCATATGACGACCATCCACAAAACTTGATTGTTTACATAACGTATATCGTTAGGAGATAACAACCTACCGTCAAACCTCATTGGGCTCACGGTAACATGGACACATAGTCATTGCCGGGGGTATTTTTATTCTCTTTTACATGACTTATCTCATTAGGAGATATAACAACCTACCGTCAATCCCCATTGGGCTCACGGTAACATGGGCCGCCATCGTCGTCCCCCGGCCGCCATCGTCGTCCCTCGGCCGCCAGAAGGAGAACGAGAAATCAAACCAAAATCAATGAAATCAAACGACAAATCGACACACTTACCGTCGTTGTCATCGCGCTGCTCGTCGCCGGCGTCGCACAGATCATCGTCGTCCCTCCAGGTCCGCAGGTCGTCATCGATTCGCAGCAACGAATCGCCTTGCCGAGTCGCCGACCGTTCGTTCATTTCATCGTCGATTCGAGCTTTGTGATGAACGACAACGGTCGATTCGACCGTTGCCTGAACGATCGGCAACCGTCACACGACCGTTGTGCTTCGCGAGAGAGAGACGCGAGAGAGACAACGTCTCTCTGCAGATCTTCGCGAGAGAGACAGAGACAACGTCTCTCTGCAATCTGCAGAGAGACGTTGTCTTGCAAGGCTGCAAACGGCCATCAGACCGTTGATCAAAGTTGATCAACGGTCTGATTTTTCCATTTCTTCAATCTTCACTACTTCTCAATTTTCTCTCAATCTTCTCTCAATCTTCTCTCAATCTTCTTTCAATTTTCTCATTGTCATTCTCAATTTTCAATCTCTGATTATTTTTTGATTTGATCTTCACTCTTTTAAAAAAATTCAACAAGGTATGTTTACTCTTAATTTCGTTATTATTAGTATTTTAATGTATAAATTAATGTGTAATTATGAACTAACATTTTTTTTGTGATATTCGTAGGACTCGTATTGTGGAGTTGATCGAGAAAATTCATACCACATACAAGTCTCCGTTGATCAATTGGTGTGCGGTATCAATTTACTTTATTTATTGTGCTAGTCCGTTATTTTTTAGCACGAATTCAAAATGGATCCAAATTTGTATAACTTGGACACATTTTCATCCGATGATGATGTTGCGGAAATTGCCGCAACCAATCCCGCATTTTCAATCGGTCACTCATCTGCACAAGCATCCACGTCCGCACCTAAAGCTAAAAAAAGTAAAACATCGACTGTATGGAAACATTTCGACGTTAAAGAACTAAATGTTGGTGGAAAAAATAGAATATAGAGCACAATGTAAATATTGTAGTAAGGATGCCTATGAATCTACAGCTAGCACAATTGGTAGGCACTATAGAAAATGTCATTTAAACGAGCAAACGAGAGATAGTAAACAATTGCAATTAAGTGCTAGTGGTAGTGGTACATTCATATATTCACATGAGAGGTTGAGGGAAGGAGTAGCAAAAAACGTATCACAATCCGAGATACCTTTATCGATGTTTGATAGTGAGTTGTTTGAAAATTTTGTGAAAGAATATATTAATCCAAGTTTTAGACGAGTCCC
>QAOC01053057.1:106922-331664 GCA_003255005.1 Begonia fuchsioides | reverse complement strand
CTTCAGCCGATCCGATCGGATCGGCAACGCCAATCCGACGCCCACCCCTATATTGGACGAGATGTAGGAGACTTAATTTGATTGCTTGACCCATTAGTATTACTTTTAATTCTCCACATGCACCAACTGGCCACTAGATTCAAAACTGATTCATCTACTTGTTGAATGAATTCTGAAAGAATATAAATGCTTGCATATTAAACTCATCACCAGCGTTACAATTCTTTTAAAAAGTCTACACTAATGAAAATAAAGTAATCTTAGAGAGTGAAATTTGATTGCGTCTGTAAGTGCAGTGTTTGTACACCCACCGTTTATGTTGCAACGGGTGCTGATCTACTTACCATATTAAGTTCATCCCAATAGCAGTACAAGGAAGATCGCCGGTGGATTATTTTCAAAGTGTGAGAGCTTATTAGATACATAAAATCTTCTCTGTTAGCATTTTAAGAACGGCGTTTTAGAGAGTGAGGAGAGAGGTTGTCACGACCCGAAGTAGGGTCAAAACAGAAAACGTCAGGCCAGTTGACCATATCCACTAAGGTAGACTCGGGCTGAACCAAAGGCTAAAGAACGGAACAATCCAATCCACAAATCCCAGGGCCAAATAAAAATGTTAATCTACAACCTAATAATAATTTACATAAAAGCGTTTAATTATCCAAGTTAAACCATAACGTTCGAAATGACAATACAACTATGAAGAAAATAGAATTTAAACTAGTCTTCATAGCATATTCACATCATCCAGCAGCAGCTACAAGCAGAAACTAATCACCTGGATGTGGGGAGTCGTTGGGGTGAGTGACTAACTCAGTGAGCAGTTTATATTTAATGCATTATAATTTAAAACATGATTGCATGATGATGTATGAATTATAAAATCAATAAAATCATCTTTATCTAAATTAAAATCTGGCTTTTCAAGCCCCTATGAGGTACTTACAAAACCATCACATACATAGATGACTATACAACAAATCATCCTCACAGTAATAATAATAAATCAGCCTTAGTGAAAAAAGAGTGTAACTCAAGGACAACTCCGCCACAACATAAGAAAGACGAGGAACACAACGGCCAACATCTCATGAGGCAGAAGAACCAATGGCCGTCCGAAGACCAGCCCATCGACCCACGAGGTCAGTCTCGAGGACTACCTACTTGTGGCACACGAGGTCAGTCACGAAGACTACCTGCTCGTGTAAACATATCCTGGCCAGTATACTTTAGGAGTTCTCTGGCCCCCAAGGAGCAAGACCTGCCCCTGTTACCCCTACTTTAAGAGTTCTCTGGCCCCCAAGGAGCATGCCTGCCCCTGTTACTCATACTTTAGGAGTTCTCTGGCCCCCAATGAGCATTACCGGCCCCTATTACCCAAACTCATCAACAACAATATAATCTAATGTCACTTTTGCATGCAACCGCACAAAGTAAACAAAAGATATACTGTCACCAATGTGAACACAACACCAATAAAAAACAATATGTAATTTAAACCCGAGTAAAACTACATATACATACAAAACAGATGTGCTAACAACCAAACCTGTCACATTTAATCAGTGTTAATCCACCAAAATAACATTATCAAATCATTTAATAACAATGCAAGAAAATATAAACCACCTACCTTTTACTAAGCGATTTACCCTTTTTCGGCTTTTTAGCCTCTTCCGGTAAAAGCACTTCCTCCGCCAAACCCTCTGAAATATCCCAACAATATCGAATTAGGGCCTAGGAGGAAGAATTACTAAAAAAAAAAAAAAAAAAGACGGAAAAACGGGCCAAAACAGCCCGGGACCTTTCGGACCGGTTCGGGTCCGAACCGGTTCGGTTCAGTTCAAGCCTGAACCGGTCAACCCGGTTCGGGTCAGACCAATTTGGGTTGACCCATTGGGCCAGACCCGGGTCAGGCCCAAACCCGGTCTCAGCCCTGTCGGTCACCGACCCACCGAACCGCCGCTCCGACGACGTTTTTCGTCCGACCTCCGACTTCGACAAACTTTATATCAAAACACTCGTCTCGACGAGACAAACACAACCATACCAACAATCGCGAGAAAAGCCGCTGTTTGAAAAACCGAAATCAAAATCCCAAACTCGCGGTTTTTCTCCGATTTCTCCCAAAATACGGGCTTACCTTCGAAACTTCTTGCACAGACTTCTTCCTCTCGTGGAGACGGACGTATAGACGCTTGAATCGTCGAATTTGGTGGACGAACGAAGAAAATCGCTCAAACCCTCTCTCACGGGTTCCCAGGTGAACCCTTCTCTCTTATTTCCTCTTTACGTTCTCTTCTAATATAATAATATATTATATTATATTATAATTAAATAATATAATATAATATATCTTGAATAACTATTAAATTTTTGATTTAATCTTCTCGACTTTCTTGCCAATTATCCAAAACAATTATGTTTCTACATAACAGGAAAAATTGACTTAATCAATACCGTCCAAAATTTACAAAACGTAAATCAACGGTTCGATCGAAATTCAAAATATTGACCAAAAATATTCAACGTTACATGTAACGAAATCCGACAAATTAATAGTCAAAAATCCACCATACGATTAGTCAACCATGGCAAAAATTTTACACGTTAATTTTTTTTGCAGTCTTTAGAGAGGGAGTTATTTTGCGTTTAAAAAATGGACGAGAAATGAACTCGGAGTTCAAAGCAGCATCTGACCGCACTGCAACCTCATAATGAAAAGATGATTAACAAAGTCAGCATCTGTTCTTTCCCGTTTCTCTTTCTCTGATTCTGTTTTTCGTTCCTCGCGATCGCTCTCTGGAAAGTATCGATTCCTTTGGGAAAGACCATTAGCTTTCTGGGAATGTCTCGCCTTCCTCGACCTGATATCAATGGAGGATCAGCAACAACTCTCTGTTCGTCGCGTTTTCTTGTTAGAGAGAGAAAGGGTTGCTTCAGTCAAAAGACCAGCCATCTTTTTGCATTCAAAACACCAGATTTTCTTAATGTCAGCTATTTGTTTACAGGACTTGGCTCTTTCTTTCATGCAAAAGAGCATCAGAGACATGTTGGCATGAAGAAATTAAAGAGAGAAAGTTACCATCCTGGTGTTTTCTGATGCGGGAAGAAGTTGGGTTTGACGGGAATGAAGCCTGGTCCGAGATCATATAAAGCAGCCATCATAATCACCTTCCATTACATGACCTCGAGCCAAACAACATTCCCATCAACCACAACCTCCTACTCCATTTGCAACACAGATCAAACTCTCTCCATTTCTCACTCGCTAAGAAAACACCCACACATCCAGAGAGAGAGAGAGGACAAGATCTAACCCTAGAGAGAGAGAGAGAGGAGAGAATCTGAGCCTCTAAACACAACACTCCATCTTCTCCACCCCAAAAACCCTAATCCACATGGTTTTTATAGAGAGAGAAAGCGGTGAGAGGCACGCAAAATGCGGTAGCTTTAAATATTTGTATAGTTATCGCCTTGTTCGATGGCATCTCACACACAACCACGCACATTAAAAACCTCTCTAGTCTCCTCGACGACATGTGTTGTTCATACAGACAACTCCTTTTTCGTCTTTGAAAAAATAGGACTCTCGTTTTGTCGTTGTTCTGGTCAAACTACACAGCTTGTTTGCTTTCCCAGGCATCTCTTTCCACTTAATAGCTTTGTTTCTGCATATAATCGGAGAGAGAAACTGATAATGATCCCAAACCCTAATCAAATAACACACATTCAATCTCAATGTTGTCTGGTTTACATCTACTCTTGTTTTTACTGTAACATTTATGACCGCTAGAACAATGTTGTTCGTTTTAACACGAACATGAGCTAGTCTTCCTTTTATTTGTCCCATGGAAGGCGTTTTGTTGATGGAGAGACTAATTCTGCTAGCAATGACCTCATTTCGGAGCATCGTCATCTTGAAACAGCTCCCAAACAAGTCGAAAAATATCCCTATTCCGTCGAGTTCTCTTGAGTTGCAGTCAATCAAAGGTTGGCAGTTTTAGATGGTGTGTTAGATAAGCGAAAAAACTTGTTCAAGATTATACCAATTCTTATGGATTTGGACGAGTGAGCTTTGAGAAGTATAAGCTTTTACGTGTGAAATTCAGAAGAGCCTAAGCCTCTTTATTGGAGCTATAATCTATTCCTATAACATATTACTGCTGTTTATTTTTGGACGCATACACGCAATGCTTATGCTTTGGCTTACTATTCTCCACCACTAATTCTGATTAATTATAGAATACAATATTCTCGCAGCTTCAGAGTTCAAAAAAGACAAACAAAACTGGCTAAAGATTAAGCGAATCATGTTATTCATTTGAATTTATCTTTGCTGACAGATTCCTCTTTCAATATGCAGAATTAATATTGTTTGCAGATTTGCAGTGACATTTTATGAATAAAATATTGCTAGAGGTGGACCAAATTAGATAGGAATCATAAAACGAATTGAAATCGTTAGTTGTAATATAGTCTTGATTTTAATTTTTAAAAAATCATAATTTATAAGTCCTAAGAAAAAAGAAAGAAAGAAGCCTCAGAGTTTTCTAATCATAATTCATTACGGCTCTGAGAGCAATTTCAAGAGAGAAGAAAAGCCTCGGAGAGAAGGCCAAGAGAGAAGGAAGACGAATAAAGCTTCATTTTTTACTAATTCAAGGCGGCACAATCATTCCAACGCGACGACTTGCGCACCGTCACGGCTTGATGATTATTCTTTTCTTTTAATCCGTCCAAGTAAACTCAATCTATTCGAGTTTAACCGAGATTTATCTTAAGATATTTTTTAGTTAATCAATTGTGTTGATGAGTGTTAACCAAGATATTAATGGTCTTGTGGCCATCGGTAATCCTCTAAGATAGTTAGCGATAACTTTAGTGTAATCACTATCATATAGTCAGGTTTGATGGTGTTTTTTTCTCGTAGTTTTTGCCTTCGATTTGAAGAGTTTTTCACATAAAAATACTGGTGTCTCGCTTATCGTTTATTTTTTCTATTGTATACATTATTTCGGTTTAAAATTTGTAGTTAGAAGTTAGAGATAAATAAGTTGAGATTCAAAATCCATCCAAATCACAAATTTGTTGAGATAATTATTTATTTTGAATAATTCAATTTTATTAAGAATAATTTAATTATTATCTTCCAACAATTAGTATCAGAGTCAGATTGTAACAGCTAATGGTAAGACTATTGGTTTATTTTTATGTCCAACATCACGTTCTTTTTTATTTTTATGTGGGCCGCCTTCCTATTTCATACAAACTAACTTGGATGGTAAAAGACGGACAAAAGTTTTGTCACAAAACCATGCAAGATCAACCTTAAACTATGTATTTCGGACCCAAAGCTCCACAAGAAATCATGGGTTCTTATCGGAAACCCGGACCCGATAGATCGATTTCGTTCCAACCCCTAATCATAAATAATTTGGATTGATTCGGCTAGTTCGGTTCGGTTCGAACAACTCGTGGGTTGAGATTGCTTTCATTTAGTGGAGAATAAATGCGGTAAAACGTTCGTTGGAATCCATTTCAGCGGGTATAGAGCAAACTGAAGCGAGAAGAGAAGACGGAGCTGCAGATCTGAGATCATTTGACGTCCATCTCTGACCCCCGGATTCAACCTTACCCTCATCGAGTGCTTCACCTTCGATCTCCTTCTCTCCCTCTCCATCCTCTTTCCCTGACTCCATTTTCGTGGTTGGTGAAGGCGAGGGTTCGAGGGAGGAGCAGCAACGATGCAGCGCTTGTTGCTTTTGTTGATTGTATGCGTTTCGACGGCCCATCTGGTGCGGAAGAGCGAAGCGATCTGGCTTTCCCTACCATCGTCCGGAACCAAGTGCGTTTCTGAAGAAATTCAAAACAACGTCGTTGTTTTGGCGGATTATGTCGTCGTCCCCGAGGATCACACTCGCGTCCCCAACATTTCTGTCAAGGTTTTACTCTTCTATGCCCCTTTTTTTTCAGATCGACCGTCTTCAGGGTTTCTTTGGTTCTGTATTGGCAGGTTTTCTATTTGGGATTTCGATTCACTAATTCTGTTCTGAAGTTAGTTACTGAATTCAATTTCGGATGAAATAAAGATTGAAATTGCTTTTATTTTGGATTCATTAGTAAGGGTGCTGCATGTTTAAAATGGGAGGTTAATTGGCTGGAAAACTTGGCCTTTGCATACCTAACTTTTTTTACTCCATTGCTGCTCTAAGCTCTGCTACTCTCCATGAAAAGAAATATAATTTGAAAAAATTTAAATAAGTTGATGATGCAGATAGAGATTCATAAACATAGGAATGTAGAGTCGAATTGCTGTAAATAAGCTTCTTATGTTGAAAATTCCAGTATGTTTTTGCTATATTGTTTTTCACTTTGTTCAAATGAAATTTTGTTTTTTCCTGGTGACCGTGTTAATCAGTTTTTTTACTCTTTCAGGTAACATCACCATATGGTAATAATCTTTATCATCAAGAAAATGTAACGCATGGTCAGTTTGCATTCACAACACAAGAAGGAGGCAACTACCTGGCTTGCTTTGGGATAGAGGGTCAAAATCAAGCAAATGGAGATGTGAGTATCAACCTCGATTGGAAAACTGGAATTGCAGCTAAAGATTGGGAATCCGTAGCTAGAAAGGAGAAGATTGAGGTGAGCTCTTTTCCCTTTACTTTAAACTCCTAAAAATTTTAGGTAATCTTGTGGTTCTTTGTAATCAATAAGCATATAGGTTGTTTCATAAGTGTACAAATTTAGATTAGCATATGACTTTAAAAGATTGCATTTAAAAGTTAATCCCAACAAACCCGGGTTTTGGGATCATGGGGCACCACAGTAATTGTATTATTTCTTTTACTGTGCTTGATTTGCATTTGAACTTTGTTGTATGTCCGAGGGTTCTATTTGATGGAGTTAGTTGAGGATGAATCTTGCTCAAAAAACGAATTATCCTAAGCTTCTAAAAACCATAAAAATAAAATGAAGGTTCATATGACAAAATCCCCAACTGAGCTTCATAAAGTCTGATCCAGTCTCTTTTTTTTTCATCCATGTAGGGTGTCGAGCTAGAGCTCAAAAAACTGGAAGGAGCCGTGGAGGCCATCCACGAAAACCTGTTATACCTCAAGACCAGGTAATATTTCATTTCGTGAACCTTGTATTTAAATAGGATGAAATGGTTGCTAGTCATTGCTTTTTTTGTTGTGTAATCACAGAGAAGCTGAAATGAGAACAGTGAGTGAAAAGACCAACGCACGAGTGGCTTGGTATAGTATCATGTCGTTGGGGGTCTGCATCGCGGCTTCGGGTCTGCAACTCTGGTACTTGAAGCGATTCTTCCACAAGAAAAAGCTTATTTAATCAACTTTTCATCTAATTATTCTTCCCTTTTCAAGTCATAGTTTATGATCTGTTTATTGATCTTCCATGCTAGAGTTTTATACCCCATTTGCAGATCTTCTAGTCTTTGTATAAATTATACTCATCTTGCGGTTTTACTCCAAATTTTCATGTTTAATAGTTGACATGTGAGAGGGTTTACCATACTTTATGTAATACAATGATTAGTACAGTTACATTATTACATTAGCCAGCATCGTTTTGAACACAAAACTGTGTTTTTTCAATTGAAGTAAAAATCAACCAAACCAAGAGCAATGTGAAGTACAAGATTGTTCAATTTATTGTCTAGACATCGCTCGTAATTCTATCTGTTTTGGAGCTATATTATGATATGTGTTTGGGCAATTTCTCTTTGGTCTCGTTTGATCAAGCAGGGGAGAAGAACGAGTTTAGGCTACAAGAAAAAAACATAAAACAGAAATCAATTTGTGTTTCCTCTACTAATTCAAGCACATTGAAAAGAATGATCAGAGTTTGTAGGTTATAATTTGAGCTTCAAAACTAAAAATTAAATTAACCCAGCAACGTAAGTTGCTGACATAGTTATTCCACACGAACAACCTTGCGATTGATGTGTCGAAACTTGCAAATGTCGTCGAAGAAATCATCTGCGCTGCTGTGGCTGCTCTTCATCTGAAGAATCTTTATTACCATTGTTTTCATGTTTCTTCCATACTTGATCAAGGACTCAAGGGTGTTCATCTTCTGCTCTGCATTTAACGGAGACCTAACAGAGATCACTGCTTCCTCCAAACACGGAATCACAAACTCGGGGTCCACCTGAAAGTTTTTGGATTGTCAGATTCTGGCAAATGAAAAACAATGATTGAATTATGAATTCATGTGAACTCATCTTACGTTTCTCAGGCTGTTCTTCTGGCAGAGCGCGGCAAACATGGCTCCGTGAATGTCGAACTTTTCGAGCTTTGGATGGTTGTTGAAAAATTCAACCAAATCAATTTCTGGGAAAGGCTCAAGCTCATCAAAATCCCCTGTAAACTCCACCTTCATGAAGAGATGCTTCACGTCTCTTGCCAACTCGAGCATTTTGCTGATCGCACTCCAGCACCACTGGACTCCCCTTATCGATAAAAACTCGAGTGCAGCCAGCTTTCCAAATTCCACCCTGTAAACCCTTCCTGAAATCCATGACGTTCTCTTTTATGGTTCATCCCAGTGAAAGATCAACGTGATGTGATGTTAACATTCAACTTGAAAAGTACAAGCTAAGATACTAAATGCAGTATTACCTGAATTGTTTGATATCGAAAGACTTGTTAAGTTACTCGTTTCAGCAACTCTAACCCAGCTGCAACCTTGCACCTCGAGGAGTTCAAGTCTTGAAGAATTTATGAAGAGAGAGCAGTTTCCAGGGCCATAAAAATCAAGCTTGCACCGTTCTAGTTTCGGCAACTCAATGGAAACTGATCGAACCCCTTCGCAACCAAGAAGCAACAAATTGGTTAAATTAGGACATGCCTCCAGGGCTGCGGCCAGGTAAGGATCTTCCAATTTGGCACCCACTATCTCAAGGCTGATCAGTCTGTGGAATTCATTCCACTTGGGAGTTTGGGTCATTAAAACCCCCCAGAGTTTCATGGATTCCAGATTTTCAGCAATGCTGAGACAATCTAGTTTTGAGGGGTTCTCGTGACAAGCTTGATGGTTGGAAATGTTGTCCATCCGAAGCTCCAACTGCTGAAGCGAAGGACCTACGATCGAAAGCCACGAAGCCAGGCTAGCACTAGAGAATGGGGTGTAAACGACAAGCTCCTCTAGTTTGACGATCGCAGATATCATCTTGTACATAATGATATCAGGATCATCAGGACCAGAATAATTGTCGAAAGAGTTTCTGGGAAAGTAAAGGGTCCTTAAGAAGGGTACAGACTCCTTCCATCGCTTGGATACGCAATTACAGAGGGCCACATCCCGAGCATTGCTCATATACGATAAGATGTATTGGAGAAGTGCACAAGGGAGAGAATCCATTCTGTGAGTAGAGAAGTAAAACAGGAAATCAATTAGACATAATAGGGTAAACAAGAAGATAAAGCTATGAACATTAACACAAAAGCAGGATATAGCTGTAGAGGAAAAACAAAAATATGTGGGGACGGTCCAAGTTTAGATTTGAGCTGAATAATTAGGAGTCACAGTAAGAGTTCATACAACCGCTTATTAGCTAATGAGGTTGCAGGAAAGTGATGAAACAAGCTAAAAAAGAGAGAGAAGATCCAGAATCAGAATAAAGCACAAAACCTAGGATAAATTAGGTCGGAATGCGAGAGGATTCAAAACACTGCACGATCCAAAAATAGCCAGAGCAAAAGAAATAAAAATACGCGCGAGGAAAAGAGAAGAGCATACATACATAAGAAGTTCGGAAGGCGAACAACGCAGAGAAGAGAAATCAGAAGGAACGAGTGGGAAAGATGGATGAGGTAGACGCCCACTCCAAGTCCAAATCACGGAAGGACGCCGTAATCGAGGAGATATTAAAGGAGAGAAGAGAGAGCAAGGTTAGGGCTCGGAGGTCATTTCAAAATTTAAAAGAGAGAGAAAGCGAGGGACTTTTCCCCCCTCCTCTCTCCCTCTCCCAATTTATGTTGAATTTTATTGCTTTGTTTGGAAGTTTAGTGTAAGTGCAGTAAGGTTAGGGCTTGGAAAGTCGGATTGAATCGCCGACGGGGCTCCTGTCTGTTCGGAGAAAACAAAGGCAAGTTGGTCTCTGCGCGGACGATTTCTTCTTCAATACCCTTGAATCGCTGCGAGTCTTCTCTCCTGTGTGACTATTTCTGCGGAAGGAATTTTGATTTGTGAGTAAAAAAGTCAGAAGTCGGTTCGTTATTTTGATTTTCACTCTTGGGACCAGAATACTGAACGGAACTCTTCCGGTTTCATCGATTGGAGCTGAAGTTTCAGTTCCGACGAGTCTGGCCCCGTGTTGCTGAGCCTATGGGGTTGTCCCATCCATTTCCATTGGTTTTTGATGTTTATGAGGTCAGACATCAGCGACTTAATCTGTGCTCGACTGTAAAAGAGCGTTTGCAAGAATTAGAGGAGAGGAAAGGAAAGATTTCGGCATGTTTCAGAGTAAAAATATGGTTTTTGTACAACTCCTCCATGCAAAAATAGCTCTCTCTCTCTCTCTCTCTCTCTCTCTCTCATGTTTCTCTCTAAGAGTCTGCCCTGAAAATATGCAGACAAGTAACCTAGATCTTCGCCCGTCCACACCATCAACATCTTCTAAAACCTTGCTCATTTTCCCAAACTTGTTTTTCTGCACAGCTTTTCGCGTCTTCCTCCTCCATTTCAACATCTTCTAAAACCGCCCTCGAACTGTCC
Source organism: Begonia fuchsioides (assembly GCA_003255005.1). Taxonomy (NCBI): domain Eukaryota; kingdom Viridiplantae; phylum Streptophyta; class Magnoliopsida; order Cucurbitales; family Begoniaceae; genus Begonia; species Begonia fuchsioides. The sequence goes on along the minus strand of QAOC01053057.1, from coordinate 320,915 downwards.
TGCCCGGCCTCGTCTCCTGCTCCGACATTCTCGCTCAGACCACCCGTAACCTCGTCACAATGGTCGGCGGTCCGTTCTACAAAGTCCGGCTAGGCCGGAAGGAGTCGAATCTCCCCCACACGCAGCAAACCCCAGATGAAATGATTAAATACTTCGCCGCAAGAGGGTTCACCGTCCAAGAAGTCGTAGCTCTCTCCGGCGGCCACACCATCGGCTTCTCTCCCTGCAAAGAATTCTCAGATCGGTTATTCAACCATAGCAAAACCGCGAAAACCGACCCAGAATTCGCGGCATCTGGATCGGTGAGGTCGATTAAAAATTACTTTTTGCATTTAGGTCGGTTTTACTAATTGATAGACGAATAAAGGTCAAATCTTGGATTTTTGGCCAACAAAAAGATGATTTACTTGACTTGTAATATTAAATTAAAACCCAAATCTATGTGTAATTAATAATTTATTACAAAGTAGAAAATTCTATTTTTTATTTATTGTTGGAAAATTTTAAATTAAAATATTAGAATTAAACTTATATTATTCTTATAATTTAAATTAAAATAATATTAATAAAACTAAATTAAAACAAAATTCAATTTTAAAAGTTGATTTCCAGTGTCAAATCGTATTAAAAAATTAATTTCAGTTTTGGGTCCTAAACAACAAATCCAAAACCAAATAGGTGGGTCTAAATTAATTAAAAAATCGATCAAAATTAACCCTCGTTCAGCATTATAATTTCTTTGAACCACTAAATAGACCAACTCGAACCGAATCTAACCCAACTGAGCTGACCCAGTTCCTCTAGCTTGTGGCCTGTCTCTATCTCCAAGTTCACTTCGTAAATCTTAGAGACTTCACTAGGCTTTGCGTTCCAAAGTTCAGATTTTGGAATCGTTTCTTCTTCGGAGAGGGACCTCACTCTCGTTCAGAATCCAACTGTATCAAGGATGGCGAGGAGTGGCGTGGAAGATGAGCTCCCGCAAATGGCACACCTGAGCGAAGTCCTAAAAGAAGGGGAGAGGATTCTCGCTCCCACGCGACGACCCGACGGTACTCTCCGCAAACCCGTTCGAATTCGGGCTGGCTATGTACCTCAAGATGAAGTCGCCATTTATCAGTCCAAAGGTGCTCTGGTATGTTATTTTCCTCATCTCTTACCATCCTCGTCAATTATGCTCCACTATTATTCACAATTTAGTTTATGTGGGGGTGGATAGCCAATGCTCATTCGCATTATAGCTTGTACGGATGGCCTTTGCAATGCCATGATTTATTTGATTACTTATCCGTTGTAATTTTATTGAAAGCGACTAGCTGAATGATGTAACCAACGAAATAGATCGGACCCATTTCTGAAAACTGGGTTTCAAACCAGGATGTTCAATTGGTTTTGAACCCAGACTCCAGTTTTAGTTTTGCAACAGTCAGATGGACCCTCCGATTTACTTTTGAAATATAGTGCGTACTTATCAAGTATAGGGTGGAAAACTGATGCAGGTGTGCACGGGTATAAGTCTTTCTAGGCTTATGCTGATACCAAGCAATTTCATTTGGCTGAACTCATCTTTGAAAACTGACTTCTAACAGAAGGGTGCTCTAGTAGGTAGATATTAACTGCTTGCATGGAGAAATTTAGGATGTTGAGATAACTAACGATGAATTCTAGTCAAGTTGCTGCTAGAAGATTTATGATACTAGTATTGAAGCGTTTGCATGTGATTCTGATTTTGATTTTTTCTGTTCACGACGCAGTGGAAAAAGGAGATGGCCTCCCATAATGGCCCTCCTGGTCATGAACCTCCTTCAGATAAACCAAAGACAAAATCGGTAAAGAGAAACGAAAGAAAAAAGGAGAAACGGCTTCAGGTTTGTCCCTTCTTGCTGTGCGGATCTGTATTTTTTGTTTGATCACTATGGTGTTTTGTACAACCCTTTTCTTTTGTTTTACCATGTGGCACAGGGAATCAGTTTGTTTAATTTTGCATGGTTTCACTTTTCCATTGCATTGCTTGTAGTTGTAATATATCCAGCCTTTATTCTGGTATGATAGAAATAACTCAGAAATTTTGTTGATTGCTAGTGAAATTTTTTGTTGAAGGCACACAACAAATTGAATATGATGGTACTTTAGAAATGAACTGGCTCTATATCATAAAAATTAGATATAATGAGAATAAATCAGTCAAAATGTTGACCTCTTGCTTAGTAATGGACTGATCTTTTTTCCACGACAGAAAAAATTGGATTTGGATAGTAAGATCTCTCCCCAACTTCACCTATTCTTAGCTTGGACTATTTATGTTCATACACACCACAACAAAGGATTTTCATTCGTTCAAGTATTGTAATTAATTTGAGTGATCGGGTTTTGTGGTTAATTGAAACTTCAAAAGCAAACTGCATGGCATGCCGATTTGGAGAGAAGATGAAGACCCGGTATTTGAGATTTTTAAACTTTGAAAGCAAAACTGCATGGCATCCTTGTTCAGTATAATGATCCAAGTCCTAAGGTTTATAATGTACTTAGCATTGTCGTTTTCAAGATAAGTAGATCGTATGCTCTTTTCGGTAAATCTCATTACTTGTGACCGTCTCTTGCTAGAATAGTTATTTTGAGAGGCTGCCCAGTATTCATGAGAGGCAGTTCGAGGCTTTAAGGAACTCTCAAAGGAGCTCTAAGCACACATTTCAGCATTGATATATTACACTTTTGCCATTGGGGAGGGAGTATTATTGGTGTCGTAAAAACAGAGGAAAATAACCTTAAATTCCATCACATTGAATTTAGTGCTGCATTCCATTTTAGTTATTGTATTTTTGTTCCTGCAGGCTGCCCTTGAAAAGGGTAAAAATTTTGATCCAGCAGCAGTAGTAGCTGATGAAGTCAGAGAAGAAGAAAAACCCGATCACAGATCCGAACCTGTCCAAACCTTAACATCTCAGATGAATGACCTTGCTGTCTGCACAAATCTTACTCCAGTGAACTTTCACGGCCCAGAGGTTTCAAACTCGGGAGGTCCTGCATGCGATCTAGACAAAAAAAATAACAGCACTCAAGAAAAAGGTGAAACTATTCTATTTTCCTGCAGTCAGGATCCGGTTTCAGTTTTCCTTCAAAGAAGAAAGAATTTCTGTTTATATAAACATATGATAGGATAGAAAATAATAGTAGTTTGCCAAAGCATTATTATAAGACTTCAATTTGAGATATGGGTCATTCCTACCAGATACGACTCGCAGAACAGAATCGGGACAGCATGACGGCAAAGTTGGGCAGTCGGACAAGATGACAAAACTTGAAGAATGGAGAAATGAACTAAAGCTTATAGAAGATGCAAAAATTGCAACATAGGGATATAGTGGCCGTCGCAATTTGGACAGAGGTCTCATCTTTGCAATACATTTTTTCAAGTTGAGCTGTGATCTGTGAAATTATAATTGATTGAATCGCATTTTGTTTGATGGTAGAGAGATTCAGATCGAACATCTCGAGCTGTTCGTTATTATTTCAATCTCATGTTAGATTTGAGCAGAAAAAGAATTGAGATAGATGAATATTTTTAATTTAGTAGAACCTATTTCAAAAATAGTTGTAACATGGTTGTAAAACTCAAATGACAGTGTTGAGGATTCAGCTCAGAAAAACCAGCTGGGGCAGGCCAAAAACAAATGCATTTCCATGTTGCATTTTTAGGCAGAATCGATATCTGAATCGCCAGGACTTTGACTATAAAGTTGGAAATCTTGGGGACTCCATCTGCATATCAAGCTCAGCCTAAAGGTAGCCATCTTCATCCCCATCAAACGCTGCAAATGATTCAACTCCAAAATTTTAATGATATCCGGCGAATGAAAGAGAGGTGGCCAAAACAGGGTCCCTGTTGTCCATTTTGAAAACCAAAAGAATCGATTGGAACTCACCAGTATGCGAGCCGACTCCGGGGAAAGAGGCTTCTCCTCTTCGCAAACAACAAAATTTGACACAAGCTCCACTACACCTGCAATAACAACCAATGCAGTTTCAGTTTGTCTGCATGTGAAGAAAGAAAAGGAGGGACGGTAGTTTCGGACCCTTATTCAATCGAACAGGCATTCCCTGCTTCCGGAGAAATGGCTCCATCTCATGTGTGAACTGCTCTAGAGGACCTTCCTCGAGCTCGACCTGATACATTTGAAAAAAAACCCTTTGGTGATGAGAGGTATAACCATCAACCTTTGAAAAATGAACATCACAAATTTAACACCTTCTCAGTTGCTTTGGTTCCTGTTCTTGCAAAGTCATACTCCTCATAGTCATTGAATAACCTGCAAATTGTATTTTTTTGTGACGTACAAGCATAATAATAAATCCCTCAAAAAACCATTTAGGAGAAACCACAATCAGCGAATAGTACAACAAATAAAAATAAAAATAAAATAGAATAAAGAAAAGAAAAGCACCAGTTATCTACCGACCCCTACAAAACTATTCAACTGCAACACTATAGCAACTTACACACGTGTTCATAAAATTTTTTGTCTGATCTTAAAATGACATAACATACAAAATCCAGGGCAAATCAGAAATTAGATTCTTTTTTCGTTTATTGTAGACGAAGAAAAGTGAATGGGAATTGAAGTTCAATGGCTTTACTTGCCTCCATCCGTAAACTAATTAAACATAGGATGGATCGAAATCTCAAGGTTACCTTTCCATCTCTTCTTTTGCCAAATTAGAAAAACACAGCCCTGCATCTCCATGTAGAAGCTGGGAGAAACGTAAACGGGACAATGATATTAAAAACTAAAGTCAATTAACACAATCACCATAAAATATGACATGTTTACCTTGGAAACTTTATAGATGCCTGGTCTTAGCTCATCAGCAGCAGATCGACCAAGAGCAACTTGCATGACTTTGTTGGTCCCGAGAAAAAATCTAGAAATATTTTGTCAAAAGAGGTTAGTACATGTTCAGACAAATAGATAAACTAAATTTTACAAGATAGAAGAACTAAATACAAATAAATAAAATACAAAGATTAGTGAGGCGGAGCAAACAGCAAAAAAGGAAATAGAGTAACTAAGCAATTTTTAGTTTATTAATCACGATTTTTCAACACAATGATTAACATTACAAAAATATGCGAAGAAAATCCTACATTTGGTCAGTAAAGAAAGCTAGAAAATAGAAGTCCATATAAACCATCCATGTAAAATTACTAGAATATACAACTCAAACAACGCAATACTTCAAATTCCTTCAACAAAACTCACTCGACATTTCTTCTGTACAAGAAAAATAAAAGACGTTGTCTCTCTTCATAATATGATAAAAATTTGGACTTGCAAATAATGGAAGTTTACTCAGCAATCCCAATGAACTATGTATCACGCATTATCGTCCAAAAACTGAATTCAATAAGATGATATGTTAACTTGCACACTATATATAACGTTAGAAATTCACCAACGAAATTCTTAGGATACACGTCACACTTATATCTATACTATCATATAAGAATATTTAAAAAATCAACGCCACAACAAAATAATGAACTGACAGTCAAATGAAGCATACCTGCATGAAGACTTGAGCTGATCTCTGAACTCCTTGAACTTGAGGTTTCGCATGTTCTCGAAAGAAAATACATATATGGAGCTGTAATCTTCGACAGCTTGCCTGATGGCATTAACAATGGATTCTTTATGTTCCCTTCCTTTCTTTTTTGTCTTAGACAAAGTAACTGCATTTCACCCACCAAGTCGTTTAATCAAAAGCTAAAAAACACAGAACTCGAGAAAACGTTATCGAACTACCCTGGACCCGTTAATTCTATTCAGCAGCCTAAAAGTTTGAAACGAAAAAAAATAAACGCCAAGAAGAGAAGGAACGGAAAAGGAAGGGATAATCAAAGATGACGCACGAAACAGATAATCGGAAATAGAACTGAAGTGGAACCTGGTCTGTCGCGCTTGGACTTAGGCATGTCTCCTCGGTTGGCTGCGGCGACAGCGTCTCCTTCTCCCCCGCTCGCAGAGAATGAGAGAAGCAGCCGAAGTCTAGGGTAAGAGCTAGACATAGTATAAAAGAGCATGGAAGGGAAATTACATACTTACCCCTATCGAACGAAATTTGTCTATTTTCTATTATTGGAAATATAAACTTGGAATGATTCGATTGAAACCTCCGTCTCCTCCCCGAACGTCCCAATATCAGCCTCCCGCGGCGGCGCAGGTGCTCTACCAACGATAATTCACCATCACCATTGATCATTGCCAATGGCTGTCTCGTCCGACTCTTGCCCCATTCGCCTGCTCCCGCCATTGTTCGACGAGCCAAATGGATGCAGAAGAAGAAGCACGTTCATCGAATTGCCATTGCCTCCCTCGTTGTCCATGTCCAACCGATAATCATGTCCTTCAATCACGCGATCTCCAAAAACCATGGATCCAGGCATAGTCGATCGCATCGTGCTGATGGCATCATCTGGATCGCGTTCCCGCTCGAGCGTGCTCCACTTCTGTTGGAGGATCGGATCTACTTCCTGAGGCTTTGCAGAAGGGTCTTCAGCCCCGCATGTTTCCTTGTAGTTTCCGACGAAGGAGCAGCCATCCTAGATGCAGCTTCTCTTCTTGGCATTCAGATAAGCTCTTCCAGATGCTTGTAAGAGTTGTCAATTGTTTATAGCTTTATCTGTGCGTGTCTGAAGCGTATTTAGTTCTTATGTAAGAGAACCAATCACAATCCAGGCAAACGTAGTATTACCGACATATGAGATAAAACCAGACAAATTGAAGTAGACTTTTAGGTTTAAATCACAGCTCACTCTACAAGATAACTCAATGTTCATACCTGGTATCATTTCATGTCATTGTGTTCACAATACTAGATTATTCTCGTCTGCTTCAGAACCAAATAACTATGTATTTTCTTACAAATCTGTCGGCTGATCTTCAATATCGATTAGCAACTTGCAAGCCAGCTATCCAAATGCAATCAAGCTGTCGCAAGTCCAAGACTCGCTCTCGAGGCTCCGGAACCAGATGGAGAACCATTGCGGACCTTTATCCTCATTCCAGTCGATAAGTTAAGGTTCAATCTGCCGACTTTGTCTGTCATTTACAGAGATGACCCTTGCCAAGCCACAAATGATCATGCTAAAAGCTCTCGAGCTTACAGCAGCCATTGCAGCGAGAAGAGTGTGAGTTGTCATGAGGAGTTCAAATAGGCATTCTCACAAATGGATGATTTAAAAGATCGGACGCAGTAGGCCGGCTTTGTGGGTCGACTTGCAAGCAACTAAGGATGAAATCTCGGGCATCGCCGGACAAGGAACGAGGAAGTGGGGGGAGTTCGTTATTTCCAATTTGAAATAATGCCTGCACCTGCCTCACAAAAGGAGATTTATTTCTAAATAGAAATAAGAAAGATGCTGATAATCTTCACAGGAGGTTAATTTTTGTGTTATGATGAAATTGTATTATCAAGTCATCATGCCAAGGACTGCCTATGAATATCTGCAGAGGTAAACTCCTAACTATATACACCTGATAACATTGTACACTCTTGTTCGAGATGATCAACTGTTAAAATTTCTAGTATATGCTCACAGTTTAATAAATAAATTTAAAAGTTCGGTGAAAGATTGAAAAGAATTTTACATACAGCATCCAACTCAGAATACGGAGGTCGACCAGATAACATCTCTAACACTGTGCATCCAAGACTCCAAATATCAGCTGGAAGCCCATAGCCACGAGTCTGTAAGTTTACAACCTATACACCACCAACCCACACCCAATTACAAGTTAATAAAACTGTTTTTATTGTTTTATGACATGATTTTGTCAGGTCATCGGAAGTAGTTTCGAATCAACTATGGAATTTCTTGACTTCTCCGGGGTGGATGTGGAAATTCAATCAATGAGGCGTTTGTTCAGATAAGAAGAGAAAATACAAACCTCAGGAGCCATCCAGTATGCAGTTCCTTTGAATGAATTAGCATCGTTAAATTTGATTGCCTGTTACAGATTTAGCAACTCAAGAATCAACTATGAACAGAAAACAGGGAAAGAGGAAGAAATTAATGAAGTTAAATCGACCTTCGCCAGCCCAAAATCTGCAAGCTTCACCGATCCATTTCCATCGACCAAAATATTAGCACATTTGATATCTCTGATACAACATTTGTGGAAACAATTTGACTATTAATTAAAAAACAACTAAAGAAAAGACAGTCCAGCTAAAGCTGAAGTCGAAACTAAAAAACAAATAGGAGAATGCAAAACGGGATCTAGAAAGCATTCATGCTCAGTTTATTTATGACGTAAAGTCCGAGTTTTTTTCGTTTTTGATAGGGTTGAAGTTACAATTAGCAAGAAAATGGGGTCTGCATCCGAGTTCCCCGCGGCCAAAATAGAGCGAAAAACCTAAGCAGTGAGAAAATTAAGAGTTCCACCCGAAGACATTTCCATTACCTGTGAACTATGTTCTGTTCGTGAAGATAATTCAACCCGTATAAAATCTGCCTCGTATAAGCAGAAACTTGAGACTTCTTCAAGCGAAACCTTTGATACAGCTTTACTAATGAGCCTTTTGGAAGGAGCTCAAGAAAGATGTATAATTTATTTCTGTCCTGAAATGACGCAGTGAAAATGAAAAGGGATTAACCAAGAATTAAGTCTATGGAACACAGTGATAATGCCACGAGGAACGAGGGAAAAGGGAAAATCCGACAGTCCAGGTATTTTTACACAGTTACTCTCCAAAAAGAAATCACGCGTAACGGACTGACCTTGTCTGTTCCAAGATACCGAACTATGTTTTCATGTTCGAACTGGCTTAAAAGAGAGATCTCCTGAAAAATAGTAATATTATCAAGTATAAAAGTTAATTAACACCAAGCAACAAAAACAGCAACTGATGGCAGAAAACAATATGGTAGTTTAGTTTACTGTCATTATTTTTCTTCCAATATTTATCACTAGTTCCACACGTCATTCAAGCAAGAAAAGTTTCGATGTCCTATTTGGTCAGTTTCTGCTGATGAGAGTAGCTATGCAATGTTCTTACAGATAAGGCCTGAGGTCTTTGATCTTTGAGGGCAGTTGGAAGGTGTTTTGGTCGAATATAGATAGTTCCAATTTGACAGTTTCATAGGATAGAACAAAAAAACATCAAGTAGATTGCGAAAACCGAGATGATCACCTGCTCTAATTGAAGAATGCTCTCCCTTCCCTCACTTCCTTGAGTTCTCAAAGAAACCTCCTTCACCGCAAAAAAGAAGCCATCGCTACAAGAGTGAATTATCCTTTGAGATAGAACAAAAAACTTACTCCAGAGGAAGAAGTGTAGTAGGAGGGAGGATATAGAATTCCTTCCCAGAAAAGCAAGACAAACTAGTGTCCTTCCAGCTCCAGAAGAGCCCACAAGAAAGGCATTGGAAGATAAGTAAGTGAAATTAACAAGTATGCAACCAGATTTGTCAAAATTAAAAGTTTCATCTTATCTTAATTTAGGCTTCGTTTAGGTCACATTTAGTGAATCCAGCATTTTCTGTCAAAGTAGAAAACTGTCGACCTTGTAGCTTCAAATCATAGACTCTATCACAACTCAACAGCAAATATCATACTCGTTCTCAATAAACCATAAATAGCTAATGAACAATAATGAGAAATCAATAGAGACAACCATTTAAGGGAATTCATACTCTGTGATCGCCTCATATACGATTCCGAAAGATCCAGTTCCCAAAAGATCACATTTTTGCCATGATGAAGAATTTTTGCGTCTGAATTTCCCATTGGGAGTAAAATAATGCACCGGTTCTGAAACAAAGTTAGATTCGAGCTTCCCACCTGTATCATCAGCATTTGTCGGATCCTCTGAGCTCCACTCATCACCGGAACCATTTGTTGCGCTCGCCGAATGCAAGGGACCAGACAACCCACTTTCATAAACTCCTACATCGTATCTCTCGGAGTCCTTAAATGTGGACTTGTTTTCCTCAGCTTGCCTTAAATTACAAGCCGGGTGTTCGTCAACTTTGGGAGCAAAAGATCTGCAACTTTCCCCAGTGGAGCAAACGACATCAAAGGCTGAACGCGAATTTCCCGGAGGAGGAGAAAGAACAGGAGGCCTTACAACACAATCGCATTCTCCTCTGTCATCCGAATTCAATTTGGCATCATCGTCGCCATCTCTCCGTCCATTTTCAACTCCGCCTAGTACGTTCGAGCTGACATCAAACCGAGATGGAAATGGAAAATCATCTCTCGCCTTCCGAAACAGTCGGCGAAACTCTAAATCATCGCCGGCCTGATGGTTTGAGCGGGCACGAGAGGAGTGGCCTAACCGCGAGGCTTCCCATTCAGCACTAGGGATGGCGAAATCATCGGGATTAGAAAGGCCCAAACATCCACAAATGAGATCGACCTCACCATGATCGCCTTTCAGTCTGAAGCTAGTCGGATAAAGGTCGAATGAGCGCGCTCGAAGACTCGAGTCGGAAGAAGAAGATGAAGAGGAAGAGAGGGAGGGTCGATCAAAATTAATGGCGTTGATCCGCCGGTCGAGCTTAGGCAAGAATGATTTGAGCCAAGTTTCCATCTCCGGCGACGACTAAACCAACAACCGAGTCTTCTGAAGAAAGGAAAGCAACTCCCGCTAGTGACGTATTGGAAGCGGCAAGATCATTTTGGGGTTGAGCGCCGGTCCGCGCAGACCTCCGGTCCGGTGCTACATTTGAACCAAAATAGATGAAAGTCTTGGCCTAGGGTTCGCATATTTGCAAAACAAAACAAGAGCATTAAAGTTTTGGAAGACATTGAAACTAAACCGTGTTCTATGGTTCGGTCTCAGTTCGATTTCAATTCTTATACGCATAAAGCACTGCTATCGAAATAGAAGTGAGTGAACGACAGTTGCCATAACCCTACTTTGAAATTTGCTCGCGAGCATTGAAAAAAGCTTGGAATCAATGGAGTTCGAATACTGATATCAAGCGTAGTGAATATAACTCCCCGTTTGAAACAAAAATGTCATTCTAAGGTAGTATGTGATATGTTTCATTTTGTGTTGTGCTCTGTCGACTTATTGAATAGGTAATAAGTCATTATTATTTTTTATAATGAATTTAATCATTTATAATTTATGAAAAATATCTTTTAAGAATTAATTTAATATATCTAATATATTTGTTAAGTGTTTAGCATTTAAATTAGTAAAATCAGACATTTCAAGATAATAATGTCAAGTCACAAAAATTTAGGTTGACCGATTTGAAGCAAAGGTTAACAAAAAACTTTAGAATAAAATCAAGATTTGAATCGCCTCTGAAAAAGTCGATAAAAATGACTTTCTGGTCAACAAAAAATATAAAACACTACTGGAATGGTCGATCGAAAGAGATACTAGTTGACGACTACTTCTTAACGCTACATGATTTAGGTCTGTCAAAACAAGTTTAGGTCGACCAAAAACTCAACAAAATACCAAAATTATAAATAGAAGAAGGGGTGCCCAAAAAAAGTTAAGAATTCTGCTCGAGAAAAATGTATTTCGGTCAACTAAAACACAACAAAATGTCAAAATTATACCTAGAAGAAGGGGTGCCCAAAGAAGTAAAAAATTTGGCTTGAGAAAGCAATGCGGAAGCGTTGCCGAAGTTTCTACTCACATATGTAGAGTTTAACTTGAGATTTATTTTTAAAGTGCGAGTGAGTGATTATTGTAAAATTATAATCTGGTTATTTGAGTGATTTTATTTGAGCAAAAAATTATAAAGTAAGGGTGACATCCTTCAAAAATAAAAATCAAGTAAAGTAAGAGTGACGTCTATTGAAAAAAAAGAGTCGTTGCAAAGTTTGATTGACATTCATAAGTCAATCACAGTTTGTTCAAAATCAAGATATAAATGAATCTTCAAGGTGTGACCTTGGAACACAGACATAGACAAATGTTGGGCCGAACCACGTTACTAATTTGATTGTGTTCTCTTTTTCAAACTCTTTAACTATTGTTTAAATTACTTGGAGAATTCGAATTATATAAATCACGAAAAAACTAGTAAACATAAATCACTCTCCTCTTAAAGTTGAAATTGATCATACACTCCACTAATACAAAACCTAAACATATCAAATATATCATCTCTCCATCATACACCTTCCCGACAAGCGAGGTTTGATATGCTCCGAGCACCTACTGACGACCTAAGTTTGGCCATTTAAGCGAAGATTTAAGCATGGATTAATTTGGTGGGCTTTGGTACGAATAGCCCATTAGAATGAGTTGGGCCTCTCAAATCATACCCATTTCAGCTCCCTACGGTCTTCTACCAGCTCCTGCAACTCCACTCTCTCTCTCTCTCTAGATTATCTTACTTCCTTTCTCTCTCGTGAAAAAGTGACACACAGGAGCCAGATTGAGAGAGAGAGAGATTGTGCTTCGCTGAAATTGTAAGCTGAAGTGAAAGTTATGACAACGAGAACGAATGGCCACGACCACGTTAATGGTGGTCTGGACCAAAGTTCGAGGACTCCGGCGGCTCAAGAGTCCGCCGACCGCCGCCAGAACTACCGTCACCACCCTTACTATCCCACCAACTCGCCTTCTTCCTCCGCTTCCTTCAAGGGATGCTGCTGCTGTCTCTTCCTACTCTTCTCATGCCTCGCCCTCCTCCTTCTCGCCCTCGCTCTCGTCGTCGTCCTCGCTCTCAAGCCAAAGAAGCCTCAGTTTGATCTGCAGCAAGTGGGAGTTCAATACATGGGGATTACCACGCCTAATCCTACCTCCCCCGCCGACTCCTCTGCAGCTCTTTCCCTCAACATTCTCCTGCTCTTCACCGCCGTGAACCCTAACAAGGTGGGGATCAAGTACGGAGAGTCCAGGTTCACCGTCATGTACCGGGGAATTCCTCTGGGGAAGGCCTCCGTGCCTGGATTTTTCCAAGAGGCGCACAGCGAGAGAGAACTAGAGGCGAAGATTGCGGTTGACCGGGTCAATTTGCTGCAAGCCGACGCGGCTGATTTGATCAGAGACGCATCTCTGAATGACCGGGTGGAGCTCAGGATTTTGGGCGAGGTTGGAGCGAAGATCCGGATATTGAGCCTGGATTCCCCTGGCGTCGAGGTCGGTTTCTCCCTTCTAACACCATAGATCTACTTTTCCTGCAAAAATGCTGACAAATTACCCAGAATTTGGAAAGCCCAGTTTGTTCCATTGATTTCTTCAACTGGGTGCTTGAATCTGAATGAAGTGTTTGATGACGAGGAGATTGCCGGGGTGGCGTTTTGGAAAAAGAAGAGGGATGAATCCGTGCCACATACAGCTAGGCTAAGCGCTCTTTCTCAAAGAGGCTTTTTCCCGACGCAGCGCATGCTGATCATCAACTCCCCATCTGATAAACTATATATATTTTTTAGATATGACGCACTGGTAGTGCATAATGAAACAGTGTTCGTGTCACAGGTTTCAGTGGATTGCGAAGTTGTGATAAGTCCGAGGAAGCAGTCGCTGAGCTACAAGCAGTGTGGATTCGAGGGGCTGAGCGTGTGATGAAGAAGAAGAAGAAGATTATTAGTTTTTGCAGAATCAGAGATGGTGGTCTGGTCTTCATCCCTAAAACGTGTGGAAAATTTGGACTCTAAAATCATCCACTACAATTTTGAATTTTCAGTCACCATCGCAATCTTTCCTTCAGTTTCTCTGAACTCGGATTCCAAATCGTCAAACGCTGATGAACCAAGAACTATTCCTATTTGATTTAACTCCGATTTACAATGTTCGATGCGCAGACAAAAGAAGAAACGAGGTAATCCCCTTCTGCTTCCATGTGAAGCTTGAGTTAGAGAGGGAGAGAAGAGGAAGGAGATGGTCACATTTTTTTTATATACATAAAAAGTTAAAGCGAAAACGCAAAACAAACCTTCTCTTCCTTTTGCTATTTACAGACGACGACGGGCTTCGTGATCGAGTAAATCTCGTAAACCGATCGTAACTTCTTCTTCGTATCTCTTCTCCTCGAATATCCAAGCCTCCGATCTTCATCTTCGCTTTCTTCCTCTTCGTCGTCTATTGCGAAGACACTACTTCTTCTAATAACTCTCGAAGACGGAGTCGCCGCGTCAGCTTCGCTTCGTTCTTCCATTAGCTCGGTCGCATTTCCGGAAACGGAATCAGATGCGATTATCGATTCAGCTACGGCGGTGCTGCAGTTTCCTATGCTAGAGCTGCGGCTACCGGCGCTGTAGTTACAATCGGAATCTTCTTCGCTGAGTTGTATTAGCTGCATCGCCGCCTCCACCTCGGAGTCGGAGAAGTCCAAATGGCTGGGACGCTGGTTTTCGCAGTCGTTCCTACGGTGCTTTCTTCCATTCGCCGCCCCTCTCGGAATCGATTCCGCCATGGGACGAGAGAGGAGTAAGTCGTGAGGCTGGCGTCTTTACGCCGGTTGGTGTATATATATATATAGATTTTATATTAGGGAGGGAGACCAGCCCGTAAGTCGGTTTCTTTTATTTGATTTAACTAAATAAAGAATTGACGTGTGATTAAAGTTGGAAATTTAGAAGGTATTATTTTAACATTTTTATTTTACTTGATTATAATTATTCAATAATGTTTTTTTATTCAATTAATATTTAATTCTGTTTTATAGCCTAACCCAAAACTCACAAAGCGACCTAACAATTTCGGGTCGGTTAAAATTAATGGTCCTCGTCCAAAAATCGAAGGAGGAACAAATCGGGTGTGGTTTATCTAAAAGGCCAACCCGACCCTCACCATGCCCAACTCTATGCACTTTAAGATGTTAAAAATAAACAGAAGAATGATAGCCTCTTTTTGTAGGGATATTTTGGTATTTTCCTTTTCTTAAGTGCTACTACTGTAAGACCAGGATTACGACACTAAATCTGAAAAGTGACTGTTCTTTTGCTGCTTCAGCGGGAAAGAAAGCAGCGCTGAACCCCCCCTTCTTCCTTAAACCCTGATTTCCCAATAATTTTCTCCCATCCCTCTCTCCCTCTTGTTTATCGATTCCTGTTTTTCTGTTCGGCCAGTTCAATGAGTGTCTCCGGAGATAAATTTCGAAACGGATCAGCCACAACTAGTTTGTTTAAGATCATTCTCAGTTGGGATTATTTTCGAATTCTCAAAGAATCCAAGGTATTCTCCTTCTCTCATCCTCTCTCTTCTTCTCACTGCCAGTTTTTGTTTTCTGATTCTGGTTACTCTTTGGAGCAGAAAAAGAGGGATGACACTGAGGAGGGAACGACTTTGGGTCTGAAGCCGACAAAGCTCACTTATGACGACGTATCTGATTATATTTCTACTTATACGCCACTTTTGTTAGAAGAAGTCAAGGCTCAGATTATTCAGAAGAAGGATGACGAAGAAGGTACTTGCTTACTCTCAATGAGTGTTTCATTTGCTTCAGTAGAAATATGGCTGAAATAAAAATTGTTGATTCATTGCAAGAAATTCGTAAGGATTACTCAGCTTCACCACCTTTTTGTGAATAAAGTCTTTTCTTTTCTTAAACTGTAAGATGTTTTACAAATTGATCATCTCTTCCCTGGACCATTTTTCCTGGGTGCAGTCGAAGATTGGAAGTTCAGGGCGGTGATGGAGTGCAACGAAGTTGACGGATTTCACTTTCCAGAACTAGTGTATCTCAGAAATGATGAGGACAAGAATGTAACTATTGGAAGGGGGGAATTGGTCACATCCAACGATCTTTTTCTTCTCTCAAAGGAAAAGGTGAATTAAAATATTCATTCTAAAAAGATTTTATGTTTCATTTAAGTTTCATCGATATTACTGTTTTTGTTCTTCAACTTTTGTCAAAAGAAATTTGTGGCGGATGGAATTCATTATCTGGTGTTGTAGACTCCTTGAATTGACTTTGAACTTTTGAAAGTCTTTTCAAATGCTGTGTAATGAAATGGATTTTGCGGATTATGTGGCTGACTGGCTTAGGTTATTGCAGTTTCAGGAGAAGACAAGACTCCCATCGGCATATGCTTTTGCTATGGTTGAAAGCCGCCAGCATAATAAGCTAAGACTAAGAATGTATTTAGCTGGAGAAGTCACGCATATGAATGACGATGTTACATCTTCTCCAAGATTGTCAAAAATGCGATCACACATCACTTCTTCAAGTAAATCTGGGGTGCATATATACACTCTAAAGGTGAATCTTTTTTTTTGTTAGTTTTAGATTCTGATTCAGTGCAAGTAGGATGCAAAAAGAATCTGTTTCTGGTAGCTAAAATAGTTATATCTTGCCCTGTGGCAGTTTGAAATGATAAGACTTGCAGATCCGTGTTGAACATTTTTTATTTTATTTAAATCTTTTCATTATTCTAACCAAGGGATTGTACAAGGTCTAATTAGTGTCATAACAAAGACATGACTAATACCATTATTTTGGTCTAAGTTATTTAAACTTCTTTATATCAAACTTCTGTATCAGGGTTTCTTGGCTTTACTGTTTTGTGTTGTTCCGACCCTTTCTTTTTTCTTTCTTTTTTCTTGTAATACATAATGCAGATTTGCAGTTTATCTACCATGGTTCGTGAATATTTAGCTCTACAATCACTTGGATCCCTCCCTTTTAAGGATTTGATATTAACTGCAACAAATAAGAAGGTTGGTTCTGAAGATCAAGCCTGGAAAATTTCAAGACCTCTAAAAGAGTACTTGAATGAAAATCTTAATGAATCCCAGCAAGAAGCGTTGAAGGTCAGGCATGCATTAAAAACTGCTATGGTTGATGTTAAAACAATTTATTTCTCGTCCTCCTGACTTTTGTTTTTTTCAATTCTTACTCATACACTCTTTCTCTCATACCACTCTCTTGGGGGAATAGTTTTCACTTTAAAGAACCTTAAATTTGTTTTTCATTTGAAAATGTGTGTGCCGTTGCAGGCTGGTTTATCGCGTAGACCGTTCGTGCTGATACAGGTTCAACTTTTTTGTATTCTCTAGTTTATAATACGCAAGAGTTTATATGTTTGATATGCTATATGTTCCTATGCCTGAGAATTCCTTGTTCTAGGGTCCTCCAGGAACAGGGAAAACACAAACCATCCTTGGGCTTCTAAGTGCCATTTTACATGCAACGCCATCTAATGTGCTCTCCAAGTAAAACTAGCTTCTACGTTACCTCTGATTAATTAATCTTTTGTTCGATTGATGGTAGTTTTATGGATCTCTTCAACATTTCTCCATATGCACTATAATGTTCTCTCTTCTTTTTGCTTTCTTCTGTAACTCAGGGTTGGGTTGCTTGAAACGAAACATGGGCCTGAAATGCTTCTTCCCGAGAAGTATGCATTGTGCAAATTATTGTGTCAACTTCCTTAGGCACTTTATAATTTCTTCCTTCACTATCCGAGATACATTACTGACGAACTACATGTCACCTTTTATGTTACAAAGGTATAGTCACTGGAGACGGGCATCTCCATGGATGTGTGGAGTCAATCCTCGAGAAGCAATCATGCCTGTTGATGGTGATGATGGTTTCTTTCCAACCACTGGAGACGAACTCGTAAGTTGCATTCTTCAAATGTTTAGTCACATCTTCTGAATTTTCAAAACTTTTCCATCCACGGGAAATGAACCGGTAAGTTACAGTCTTTAATGGTTTTCTATAGGACCTTTGATTCATCTTTTAAATTTTGGTACTTTCAGAAGCCAGAAGCGCTCAATTCCAACCGTAAGTATCGAGTACGTGTGTTAGTATGTGCTCCATCAAATTCCGCTCTTGATGAAATTGTATTGCGTGTTCAGAACACAGGTAAGTCAATTCTCTGCAAATTCATATGCCTGTATCTAATCATTTTTTTTATTTTGTTGTCCTTTTGTTTGTATGTTCTCTTCTTAAGACATTCTAATTGTGCAAATATATGAATTCATAGTATGCATGCCATCTATGTTTTAATGAAAAATTGTTTTTACTCACATATGCATATACCTAACCATAGTAATAAATAAATTACTGATGACATGTGCATGCATGTATAACGAGCTAGTCAAGTACTTTAAATATGCATATGTATTCTGCAAAATTGACCATAATAATACATGCATGAATAATAAATAATTCAACTGTCTTATTTGTGCCACTTGAAACTTCAATTGATGTGCAGATGGAGAATGTAAAAATATACTGGTAATTATGTAATCTTTGGTGTTGGCTCTATGCATTTATGTTTTGTGTACGAAAGCAAAGATTATACCATCCGATTGGGTTTGTCCTAAAACTGTTTTTTGGTCAGTAGATAGTCGTCGATCAGTTTTACAATGTGGTGAGGGTGGGCCCATGACGGTGTAGAGCTTAGCTGACTGGTTGAGCTTCTCATGCAGTTTCGGGAGATTCACTAGTGGTCTTCCATTTGTTTGAAATTTGTGAAATTTGTAATTTTATAATGATCGAACAGTGCTACGTTTGTTTGCCATTCTTCGTTTTTGATAGTTGTGATTCTTTCAATTGCATTAACACAAATGTTAATGTCTGTTTCTTCTGACTTTTCCGGTATCTTCTGTTTATATGCAGGGGTTCGTGATGAAAATAATCGTTCATATAATCCCAAAATTGTACGTATCGGTCTTAAGCCACATCCTTCCATCAAGTCAGTCTCCATGGAAGAACTTGTATGTATCTGGAGAATATTTAAAAATAAAATTTGGAATTAATTTTCCCATCACTTTTACTCTTTCTCCCACTTACCATAAAATAGCTTATGCAGTTCTCTTTGGATTCTCTAAGAATGTGAAAAGTTTCAAGGATATGCCTAAAATTTCTGGATTTTTTTGGCACATTCACATTGCAGGTGGATAAAAAGAAAAGTAGTTTAGATTCCAGCAAGAACAAAAATGGATCTTCAGGAACAGATATGGATAGTATCCGAGGTGCAATACTGGACGAGAGTGTGATTGTATGCTACTCTAGTCTTTTCCTTGATGGTGGTTGTTGCTCAAATCTTCATCACCATCTTATGAAAATTGTAAATGGTTCAGGTCTTCTCGACTCTAAGTTTTAGCGGTTCATCTCTGTTCAATAAGTGGAATCGGGGTTTTGATGTTGTCATAATCGATGAAGCTGCTCAAGCTGTAAGTATCTGTATTGATTCTAATTTTGCAGCTAACTCGACGTTGATTTATGGTCACCAAAATTTATTCTTCTGCTGGAAAGATATTGATGAACTATTTAGATTCTTCCCCCAAAACACAGTCAATTGACCAAGGTAGTAGGTACTCATTTGAGCTTTTGCCCATCGATTTACTGGGACCCGTTTCTTCTTTCAAAATCTAAGATTGTATCTGGTTATATGGACACTTGCTCCGATAATCATGTATCACTTTGAGTATGCAAGTTGAAATTCAGTCAACATGTCGAGGACTGTTCAATAAATGATTAGTTTCCTGAATCTCACTTGGAAACAGGTGGAACTGGCGACTCTCGTTCCGTTGACAAATGGATGCAAGCAAGTCTTTCTGGTAGACTCTTCTTTACTTTATCTTTTGTTTTCTTCTTCTTTGTCTCACCACTCCATGCATTTGAAATTATGGAATCTTCTGCTTTTCAGGTAGGTGATCCAGAGCAACTCCCGGCCACTGTGATCTCTCCCGTCGCCCAAAAATTTGGGTTGAATACTTAGCCTTTGATGATTGTTTGCTCTAACTACTATCCTTCTCTTATCGATGAACTGACTTTCTATGATATCTAAACTGAAGATACGACACGAGTTTGTTCAAGCGATTTCAGATGGCTGGATATCCTGTTACAATGCTGAAGATCCAATATCGAATGCATCCTGAGGTTAGATCATAACTCTTTTAAAGTATGAAAATATTGAACCAACTTTCTGAAGATGTGGGTTGTTTCCCTCTCCCCCGTCTTGGTGAAGATCTGAGTGTAATTAATTACCTTTTATCTGCTGGATCTCTTTTAACTATGCCCCGTTCTTTGAGCAGATTAGGAGCTTTCCTTCGAGGGAGTTTTATGGCGAATCATTGGAGGACGCACCCGACATTAAATTACATACGACGCGGGCATGGCACGAATTCAAGTGTTTTGCACCTTTTTGTTTTTTCGATATACACCAAGGCAAAGAATCACAGCCCTCGGGAAGTGGCTCTTGGGTGAATGTTGCAGAGGCTGAGTTTGTGCTTCTCGCTTATCAAAAACTAATCACTAGTTATCCAGAGCTGAAGTCCAATTCTCAGCTTGCTATAATATCCCCTTATAGCCAACAAGTAAAGCTCTTGCAAGAACAGTTTCAAGAAACTTTCGGCGTGGATCCGGATAACGTAGTGGATATCACCAGTGTTGACGGCTGCCAGGTACATCATCCTTTGTCTTTTCTTTCTTTTTCCAACTCTCGGAGTCTGAAATTTCCCCTCTCATTCGCTTGAAATTCTCGTTTTGTAATGTATGATGATGAACTCGGTACAGATTATTGTCTTCCGTGTATTATGCGCTAATTTGGCTGTTTTGACAAATTGTATATTAGGGACGGGAAAAGGACGTTGTCATTTTCTCTTGTGTGCGGGCAAGCGAAGATAGAAGTATCGGGTTTCTTTCCGATCGTCGCCGAATGAACGTAGGGATCACAAGAGCAAGGTCCTCTGTTCTGGTATGATGCTCTTAAGAATGCAGTAATATATTGGAAGGAAATGCAGAGTTTAAGCTATGTTTTGGGGTGGTGTGATCAGGTTGTAGGCTCTGCGTCCACATTAAGAAGAGATGAACACTGGAAAAACTTGGTGGAAAGTGCTGAAACTAGAGAGTGTCTATTCAAGGTGAAATCTTCCTATTTTCAACTTTATAATTCTCCAAGACGATCATGGGGCTCTAACTATGTGTGATTCCTTGTCTGCACTAGATTTCGAAGCCTTACTCCAAGTTTTTCAGCGATGAAAACATGAAGTCAATGAATGTGAAGAGTGGAACTATGAATAATCAGGAGAGCAGAGAGATGGGCTCGGATGTTGCGGTCTACCCTATTTCGGGTGAGGGGGATCCAATGGATGCCGATGAAAATGAGTTTGGCTATGCAGATGGGGAAGGCAATGCGGATAATGCAGGATTTGATGATGATTAGGACTTTTTTACTTGCTATTTATTATGTACGATCATTGATCGGCACAGGCACTCAAAAGAATCATCTCGGCTTTTGATGTAGATGATGAACATGTGCTACTCTATTTGTACCATCACAATTAATTTGTTGATATCCAACAGAGTGATTGTTGATGCTATCTTTTGAGTTTTGGCAATCTCCCAACAGAGGATCACAGTTTCAATTGTTTATGCAGTTGATCCAGCAATGGTTTTGAGGCAACAATGGTTTGCGATATTGGTTCAAATGTTTGCAGCTGAAAATGGAAATGTCAATCAAGAAATAAGAAGAAATCACATACCCCATGGCTCCTTGCACTCAATCAAAGCATCGGCCAGGATTTCTCTGCATCGTCCTCTACCCGAAGATCATCTGGCACAGGCGACGTATGGCGGGCTAACTCCTTTCCATCAGGTTTCCTTTTATCCTTCTCATGCCTTTCAGTTATCTCTACAGCAATAGTCCTCGCCCATCCCATCACTGCCCTCGGTTTTCCGTCGGAAACCTCGTCTATGACCAGTGAAGAGGCTGAAATTGGTGAGATCTCTGGCGAGGATTCCGGTGCCTGCGTTGGCAATCGAATCGATCGTACCTCAGTCCTATCACTTCCTTCATTTCCAGGAGAAGGCGCTTGAGAGTGAGAGTAATCCCCAGCGAATTCAATAGGAGGAGATGCTGGAGGAATTATCTGACGTGCAGCTGGAGAAGTACGCGGAATCGCTGGAGCGGCGGGACTCTTTTGGCGCGTCGGACTCTTAGTGGAAGAGGTATGAGCGACGTCTTTATCACTTCTTGGCCGTGAACGAACTGAAGGAGCAGGAGAAGGAGAATCCGAACTGTAGACGATGTCGATTGGGGAAGTGAGAGCGACAATGCCTCCCAAACCATGGACAACAACTCGCCGGCCGCGATACAACTCAGGAAGCACAACTTCAACGCCGCCAACGAAAATGGCGGTGTGCTGCGACGAGCGACGTCGTCTGGTAACAGTGAGGCTCCGCGAGGGGAGGAGCGTGGGGAGCGAAGCGCCGGAGGGAAGGCTGCGGAGGTCGGAGAAGGAGAGGCGGCGAGGGACGAGGTGGTAGGAGAGAGTGTTCGTGTAGGAGGGAGCGGTGAGGGTCATATCAAGTGCGAAGAGGGAGGAATCGGTGGGGGCGAAGAAGGTGAAGGAGGCGTTGGAAGGCGCGGAGAGGAGGTGGAATTGGAGGTCGGAGGTGGAAATGGCGTTGGGGAAGAGAGTGTAGCCGCGAGCTCGGAGGATGGAGAGAATGGAGTCGAAGTCACGGAGAGGGATGGAGTAGCAGGGATGGAAAAGAAGAAGAAGAAGAAGATTGAAAGAGAGAGAGACGGCGTGAATGGAGGAAGCCATTGAAGAAGACGAAGAAGATCAAGAATCCCAGAACAAGAAGAAGAAGACGAACAGTGTTCTTGGCGCGATTTTTTTACAAGGTCAGCGCCAAGGTATTTATAGGAAACTAGCACGGAATTCAAAATCTCCCCTTGTGAAAGTGAACGAGGAATCATTTTTGAAGACGGCACATATTCCATCTTTTGTGGAAGATCCGATAATTTTAAATAGCGTGTAAGCTATTGTACTAAAAATTCACACTAGATAAATTCTTAAATAAGAGAGAAGAGTCACAAATAGACCACTTAAATACCAAATCCTACTTAAGATATAATTATCACTAGTAATTTAATATCACAATAAATCACAATAACTATACCCAACAAAATACAAAAAGCTTTTAAATAAAGCAATAAAAAGAACACCAAAATTTAACGAGGTTCAGTCAATTATGCCTACGTCCTCGGACACTACCAAAATATATTTTTAAAAGAAATATTACAAAGAGAGAATAAATAAGACTAAATATGCCAAAGATATATAAACAATTTCGAATGAGATGAGAAAAATAGAATGAGGAGGGATTAATTTATAGTGTTTACTCCCTCCCCCTCAATTCTTCCCGATGTAGGAGAAAATTAGGTCAAAAAACAACAAATCTCCACATTGACTTAATTTCAATCACACCCAAAAACAAATCTTCTCATTCAAACGATTTTTGCAATGTCTCCGAATTTGTGTCGTCAGACATCCACTCAAATGTGTAAGATATTGACCAAGTTTAAATAGTGTTCAAATCTGGTTCTCGTAACCACTTTAGTCAGCGTATGTGCAAGATTCTTTAAAGTATGAACCTTTTGGAGAAGTATCTTCTCTTCCTCGAGAATCTCTCGTACGAAGTGATAGCGAACATCAATATGTTTCGTCCGTACATGAAAAACTTGATTCTTTGCTAAATGAATAACACTCTGGCTGTCAGAATATACCTTAAGTTGTTTCTGACCAACTCTCAAGTTCTTAAGCAATCCAAAAAGCCAAATAGCTTCCTTTACAGCCTCTGTAATTGCCTTATACTCTGCCTCTGTTGTAGACAAAGTCATTGTTGATTGTAAAATAGACTTCTAACTAACTGACGCATTTGTAAACAAATAGACTGTAGATCGTCGCTTATCCAACTCTCTTGCATAGTCAGAATCACAATATCCAACTGCACAATGATCAAAAGACTTATCACGCTCGAATTTCAATCAAACATCTACAGTATTTTGAAGATACCGCAAAATCCATTTAAGAGCTAGCCACTGTCCCTTGCCCGGATCATGCATATACCTGCTGACAACACTAACAACTTGTGAAATATCTGGTCTCGTACACACCATTGCATACATCAAGCTTCCAACTGCATTTGCGTATGAGACTTTTGTCATGTATTCTCGTTCTTCATCTGTCGTTGGAGATGACCGACTACTCAGTTTCAAATGAGGAGCGATTGAGATATTAACAGGTTTGTATTTTCATGAATACTAAAACACTGTAATAGCTTCTTCAAATACTGCTTCTGAGTCAGACATAACTTGCATTTCTCTATCTCTTTGTTTATCTACATACCGAGAATCTTCTTCGCTTCCCCTAAATCCTTCATTTCAAACTCTTTACTTAACTGAAACTTCAATCTGTCAATCTCAACTTAGTTATTTGATGCTATCAGCATATCATCAACATACAAAAGTAAGTAGATGTAGGAACCATTTTGAATTCTTTGCAAATACACACAATGATTGTATTTTACTTCTTGTATACTTTTGACTCTTCATAAACTGGTCAAATCATTTGTACCATTGTCTAAGGGATTGTTTCAATCCGTATAACGATTTGCTCAGTCTGCAAACTTAATCTTCTTTTCCATCAATCTTGTATTCTTCTGGCTGAGTCATATAGATTTCCTCCTTCAGATCACCGTGCAGGAACGCAGTCTTCACATCAAGTTGAACTAGCTCCAAATTCAACTGTGCTACCAAGGTGTTGCGCGTAAATGTAATCGCTAAAACGCAAGTTCACATGTCGCAACTATAGTAATAAAAATATTGATCTCACGAGGACAAGTCAACTCTCAATTTAGAGAATAAATTGCAAAGTAAGAGAAATAAACTAAAAATCTTAATTTAAATATTGACAAAAAGAATTAAAGAATAAAGAATATGTTTTTCTTCATTTTGATTGAGTTTTTATCTAATCTACTATGCAGAAAGTAAATTGCAGAAAATAAAATGCAAAAAAGTAAAGTTTGTGGTCAAATCGAGAATTATAATTAATATAGGAAATGATTTCTCGTAAATCGAGTTCATTTGAACTGCTCTTTACGAGTGGTGCAGCAGCCTCCACAGCATCAAGTAAGTCCGGTCGGAACTCTAAAGAACCAGGATTGGTGTTGCCTCTGTGGTTGATCTATTTCACACTCACGACTTAAACAATTAAGCCGTGAAGTGTTACTCCAAAATGGGTTTAAAACTTGTTCCTTTTGACCGCACTAGGTTGGAATGAACATTACGAAAACACTCCTAGCTAAACCATATCACTCGGTTTAACCACCTAATGATTTTAACACACGTCTTAACAATCACGTAACGGTAATTACTGTGACGTCCTAGATGATATCAAAGCAAGCTAAGATATTTAAGCACTTGTTAAAATACAGTTTAAACGATTAACTATGATCGACTTAAGCAAATCAACACATGAAAAAATCCAAACTTTAATTAAAACTAAACAACTCATAAACGCATGCTGTCAAGACTTGTAAAATCAATGAAAATGAAAACGAAAAGCAAAGAGAGAGAATTTTGGTCCTTGCCGTCGGAAACCGTTGTTCGCACAGCTCTGTTCCCTCGCCGCCGTGATCACCGTCACCGACCTCCTCCTCGGATTTACGCTCGGGCTCGATCGCAAGCTTGTTCTCTAATTTGGCACAACCAATTCGTGGTATTCACGTTCCTTTATATAGACTTCGTGCAGCTTGAGCAGATTTGAGAGGCTGTTATGATTTGGGGGAAGATCTGGATCGGTTTGGAAAGTAGTTGAGATTATGAAAGATTTTCAAATCTTCAAAGATATTCTTGTTTCTAAATTTGAAAATTTGTTATTTCGGTTGAGATTTTCTCTTTAATTCTGTGATCTTCTAGCTTCTTTCTTGTGTTGCAATCCATCTTTAATCTTGGCAACTGCATCTGAACAAAATACTGTGAAAATACAAAATCTAGAAATATCGTTAAAAATCACGTAAAATCTGCGTTTTTAGATGTTGTTGCGATGCTGCGGCATTTATGCGATATTGGCCTAAAAATCTGATTTTTGAATAAAACATTATCTGATCACAAGCAATTTATCAATAAAATCCCGTGAAATATTAGGTCTTTTGAAGGCCTAACACAAGGCTAACAAAATTCTAATGGATGAATGTTTAACAACATGAGAAAATACCTCATTGAAATCAATTCCTTCATTCTGAGCATAGCCTTTAGCTACTAACTTTGCCTTGTAGGGAACATTATATTTGTCAGGAAATCCATCTTTCTTTGCAAATATTCATTTGCATCCAATCGATTTTTTCCCCTTTGGTAGTTGCATCAACTTCCATGTCCCATTCTTCTCGATAGATTGCATTTCTTCTTCCATTGCATCTGCTCATTTACTACTTTCTGAACTTTGAATAGCTTCTGAGTAGGAGGATGAAATATTATCAGTAGCTGGAAGTGCATAAGCTACCATGTCAGTAAAGTGAGCAGGTTTATGAATCTCTCGCTTTGTTCTTCTAATGACAATTGTCTCTGATTGTTGTAGAAGTTCTTGAGTCGAAACTTCTTCCTCACCTGACTCTTCTTCTGCCACCGAAGAGTCATGAGTGGTATTACTTGCTGGAATCAGTATTGCTTGTTTAAACTTCACCTGCTTCGTAGTACACTCCACCTGTTGCGAAGTACTATCGATTTCTTTTATATCTACCTTATTCAACATGACATATTCATTAAAGGTAACATCCCTACTAATTATCGACTTCTTGTTCTGTAGACACCACAAATGATATCATTTAACTCCAGCATTGAAGCCCATAAATAGAGTCTTCTTTGCTCTCGGATTCAACTTTGATTCTTTCACATGACAATATGCAATAAAACCAAAAATACGTAATGTGTCATAATCAGTAACAAGTTTTCCAGACCATATCTCCAAAAGAGTTTTGTCATCTACAACAGATGATGACAAACAATTGATTAGATGTTGAGCGTATGTTATAGCTTCAACCCAAAACTTTCTGTCTAACCCAACATTAGATAACATACAACGAACTTTCTCTACAAGTGTTCTGTTTATACGCTCTGCCACCCCATTCTGTTTTGGTGTTCCTCTAACGGTGAAGTGCCGAACAATTCCACAATCTTGGCATACCTTTAGGAATAGATCACTCTTGTATTCTCCACAATTGTCTGATCAAAGAACCTTTATTTTCCTTCATGTCTGGTTTTCAACTTCAGCTTTCCATTTAAGGAAAACTCCCAGCACATCATCTTTGTTCTTCATTGTAAACACCCAAACTCTTATAGAAAAATCATCAATGAAAGTGACAAAATAATGTCTACCTCCGAGTGACAGAGGTTTGGTTGGTCCTCATACGTCTGAGTGCACATAATCTAGAATGCCCTTGGTATTATGGGTTGCAGTACCAAACTTCACTCTTCGTTGTTTTCCTATAACACAATGCTCACAAAATTCTAATTTACAAGTCTTCGAACCTTTCAGCAATCCCTGCTTGGCAAGCATTTGCAAAGATTTCTCATCAGCATGTCTCAATCTCATATGCCACAATTTTGTTACCTCTGTATCTTTCTTGAGACTTGAAGTTGCAGCTGCGACTGTCCCAACAACTGTACTACCTTGACATTAATACAAATTGTTTTTCCTCACACCTTTCAACATCACAAGTGCGCCTGAAGTTGCTTTAAGAACTTCATCTCGTATCATCACAGCTACGCCTTTAGATTCTAGAGCTCCAAATGAGATGAGATTCTTCTTTAGCATAGACACATATTGTACATCCCGTAAAATTCTAGTGGATTCACATGATTTTTTTAGCTTGATTGAACCCATCTCAATAGTTTTACATTTATTATCATTGCCAATGTAAACAATTCCCCCATCGATTTCTTGAAATTCAAAAAACCATTCTCGAATGAGACACATGTGATACCTGCAAATATAGTCCAAAATCCACTCATATGAATGTGATGATGAATGTGAAACACTTAGAGAAAAATCAGATTCCGCATCACTTTTACTTTCTCCAATATTTGAATTTGTAAATTTTTCCTTTGTCAGATTTTACTCTATGCTTCAGTTTTGAGCAATCTTTCTTCTAGTGTCATTTTTCATGACAAAAAATACATTCATCTTTGCCCACTTTGGGTCTCGACTTTAATCTTCTTTTCTTTCATTTAATCTGGCTTTGCGAGCGACCTATCACAATTAGAGCTTCTGTAACTCAACTGAGCTTCCTGTCTTATCTTTTCTTCTCAGTTCATAACTGTACAGGGCAACACAAACTTCACTGAGAGTCACACCAGCCTTCTCATGAAGTAGAGTCGTTTTAAGAAACTCAAACTCATCAAGAAGGGATCCCAACAACATCAATGTTAGATCCTCACCTTTGAACATTTCATCCATATTCATCAAATCAATAACTAGCTAATTGAAACTCGTGATGTGTTCATTTGTAGTAGTACCCGGTACATAAGTGAAGCGAAATAGTCTTTTTTCATGTGAAGTTTATTCTGACTGCTTTTCTTCAAGTGCTATCCAAAATTTCCTTTGAGAATGCATATTTCTGCTCCTTTGATAGACACGATCGAGTTGTACCACACGTTAAACGATTTAGCATAACTCAATCTCTTTACTCAACATTATATGGTTTCTTTTCTTCAATGGCAATGTCTAAACCTTGTTGGAATAAAATATCTAGAACTTTACTTTGCCATATGCTAAAATGACATGTACCATAAAAAAATTCCACAGTAAATCTCGCATTTGACAATACATTTCTTGATGGTACTGAGGAAATGAAATACTTCATTTCTGATGAGTCTGTCATTTTTGCTCCAAATTTATTTAATAGCAAAAAAACCAAAGCTTAAAGAATTGTTTCTGATGTGAAAGTTCAGACAAAGCTGCAACTACATAGCATACTACAAAATTTGGCTCCGATACTAATTGTTGCGGAAGCTTGGGCAATTTTAAATAGCGTGTAAGCTATTGTACTAAAAAATCACACTAAATAAATTCTCAGGTAAGAGAGGAGAGTCACAAACGGACTACTTAAATATCAAGTCTTACCTTAGACAGAATTATCACTAGTAATTTAATACTACAATAAATTACAACAACTATACCTGATAAAATAATAAAATGCAATTAAATAAAATAATAAAAAAATATTAAAATTTAACGAGTTTCGGCCTATTACAATACGTTTTGAGATAATATCAAAATATATTTCTAACAAAAATATTATAAAGAGAAAAAAATAATACTAAATATGACAAAGGATATAAGCAATAGAACCAGACCAGTTTTCAAGACGGCGCATATTTCATCCACTTCCGCGGCTCCTCCTCCGGCCTCCAACGCACGGGATATTCCTCCGGAGGATGCACCTTGCTAGAAAGGAGAGTGACTTGCCGAAGTGACCTCCAAGGGATATAAGCCATCATCTCTAAAACCACCTCGTCTTCGTAAAACCAATTCTTCAAGCTCTCGTTACTGACAGAGTAGGAGAGAGACGAGCATAGAGACAGGGAAGCGAAGAAGAGCGAGAATGGAGGCGAGGAGAAGCAGCGGAGAATGAAGGCAGATCAGCGAAGTGGATTAGGGTAATGGGAATTGAGATATTTATGGTTCAGGTAGGATGAAAGAGACTGAGTCCCATAAAACAAAAGGGACCCATGTCTCGCAGTCTGGTGCCGCCCCCTTTTCCATCTTCCACAAATCCATCTCTCTCTCTCTCTCTCTCTCGAAGCCGCCGCGGAACTCTGGGGCAGTTTGCGTGGCCTCTGATCAAAGGTTGCAGAGGAAGTTTCAGAACATCTCTTCCGTTTTTCACAAGCTCCACCAACTGCGAGCCTGAAGACTCTTTCGTGTCTACGAAGTCTCTCTCTCGCTCAGGAATTTGAGGAAATTTCTGCGATATTTTTGGCATGGCGTCGCCAAACTTGGCAATGACGTCATCCCCCTCGGCGAATCCGGATCTGCCATCGCATCCTTCTATTTGCTCCCTCTCATCGCTCCTCGCTGATCTCCACCACTCGGATCCCTCCAAAAGCTTCACCTCTATGAGCATGGACGACCTGCTTAAAACCATTTATTCCGACTCCCAAGACCAAACTCTCAACCAATTCAACCAAGACGGTTCCATTTCGCGCCAATTGAGCTTCTCCCTGCCGAAAGACATGGGCGAGAAGACGGTCGACGAGGTGTGGAAGGAGATTGTGGCCGGCAGCGGGCAGAGGCGAGCAGCCGCTGGCGACGAGATGACTCTGGAAGATTTCCTTACCAAGGCTGGGGCTGTGAGGGAGGAGGACGTAAGACTCCCCATGGCTGCTGCACCAGAGGGATACGCGGTGGACTCAGCCATCACCGACCAGTTTCATATGCCGTCGCAAGGATTGGAAGCTCCGGTGATGGCCTATGGAAATGGGATCGAAGGGAGAGCCGTAGGAGCGGGGCGAGGGAAGAGAAGAGCAGTTGAAGAGCCAGTTGACAAGGCCACGCAGCAAAAACAGAAACGGATGATCAAGAACAGAGAATCCGCTGCCAGGTCCAGAGAACGCAAGCAGGTGCTTCCACTTTCTTCTACATTTTAAAAATGCAGTGTGCTATCTTTTAAGGGCATCGTTGATATCAGCCATTCACTCAGTTTCGATGGATGAATTCTTTCGACAAATTTGACGCCTTGATTACTTTGCATGTTCTTATCATCTGAAATTAGCGCACCATTTCATTTTCAGGCTTACACAGTAGAGCTAGAATCTTTGGTGACACAGCTGGAGGAGGAGAATTCAAGGTTGCTGCGAGAAGAGGTATGCAGTTTGAACTCAATTTTCAGCTGTTCTGTGAGTTTAGCTCTCTTTGTGACGTGATGATCTCCTCTGAAACATAAGCTTGACTGAATCATTTTCACTGTTGTCAGAAGATCCCCCGTTTGTTTACGTTGTTGATACAGAAATGCACTAGGAAGAACAAGATATTGTTTAGGTTTTCCATTCAAGTCCTTTTAAAAATATAGAAAGGCAGTGCTATTTAAAAGAGATTAAGGAAGAAGGCAATGGAAGAGCACAACTGAACACAAATAGACTGCACTAGTTCGATGTTACCAGTTAACAGCTAGTTTCTTTATCCTGTTTATTTATCTGTTTCTAGGAAATCAAGGATTCCAATCACTCTGTTCATTGATTTTTTTTGGAAAGTGAGTCTGCCAAGCAAAAAGAAGAAAACTTGTTAGAACTTTTTGTCTCTTCGAGAATCATCGTCCAGCTATGTAGTTGTTTTAAGCCCAATAACAACCTCAAATTACTGCTCTGAACATATGTAAGCCTATTCAGGTTCTGAGAAGCTCAATTCTGATTGCAGGCTCAGCAGATCAAAGAAAGGTGCAAGCAGGTACGTGCACCTGTTGCTCCTGTTTGATTTTCAGGACTATGATATTTGAAAATTGCAGTAAACTTAGCATGCACCCATAACACACTTGGAGTTTCCTATTTTTTTTTTAAATTTCCGACATGTTAAATCGGTTCCTGATTCATTGGACAACATGGTTTTACACATTGACTATATACTACAGTAGCCAGTAGGTATGAAGCACCATTCTCATACGATGTAAAATTGAAAGCATGATAATTGCAATTCTTTTGACTCAGCTGCCGATGACTTCATATTTGTTCAAATTGTTTCAGCTCAAGGATAACCTCATTCCAGTGGCGGAGAAACGAAGACCACCAAGGGTTCTTCGAAGAGTGCAGTCGATGCAGTGGTAGCTCTTCTGTTCCCCTCCCAATCGCTGGATATAAAAGGATGGTGACGGAAGAGAGTAAGGAGAGGTAGACATGAAGAAGAAAA
This sequence comes from Begonia fuchsioides, assembly GCA_003255005.1. Classification (NCBI taxonomy): domain Eukaryota; kingdom Viridiplantae; phylum Streptophyta; class Magnoliopsida; order Cucurbitales; family Begoniaceae; genus Begonia; species Begonia fuchsioides. The sequence continues at coordinate 289,292 of QAOC01053057.1, read as the reverse complement.
GGGAGTCCAAATTAGCTTCACTTGGGCATCGTAGAAGAAGAGAAGAAAGTGAAAAAGTGATTAGAAATGGTGGTGGTCTACTGCACCCACCAGCTTGACGCTGACAGGAAGACCCTCCTCAGGTAGCTTGCTAATTTTGACAGTATTATTACAGAACATGTAGTAGGAATGCAAATGAATCGAAAGACAGCAGCTGAAATGATTCTACGAATACAAAAAATGATTCTGTGAATACTCTGAGATGCTTTGATCTGGTAAATTATGCATGCTGATTGGTGATCTGGTAACATTACAAGTATCGAGCTCTCTCTGCTGTAGGGGGTAGGATTGTTCGTTGCTCGGTTCGTTTTCTCGGTGGGACGGATCCCACCGTTTTATTTTTTTCATTTTTCCGGCAATTGAAACCGAAGCACTGTGTTTTTTGCTCTGTTTTTCTATTGCATGTCTGCAATTCTGGGTATGTAGATTAGCTGGAATGTGATTGATGCAGAAATCAAAAACCGAACCGAAACTGTCTCCAGTTTGTAGCATGGGTTTGTTGAATTGGGAGACGTGGATGCTCCTGATTGGAGATTGGATAGGGCTTTTGTTCGGTCTAAATAGTATGTTTCATAATAAAAGGAGATGATTTTTCACCCCCTACGCCATTTATAAACCTCCCCTTCAGAGGAGCTGATATTACAATTCTGCCCTCTCTCTCCTCTCTTCCCAGATCTTCTTCTCATCATAACAGCTTCTCTTCCGGAGCGTTAAGGGCATGCAGACCTGCAATTAACTTTTCCTCCCCGGGCGGCGGCTGAGTTTCTTCCTTCTTCTCACCTTCTGCCACCGCCGCCGCTTCTTCCTTCTGCATATCCATTTCAGCCATTACAAAGCGTTGGAGGAAACAGGAGAGATCAGAATACCAATACCTCGTCCAGCAATGACCCAAGGGACTGCTCCTTGTTCGCCTCTTTGACGACCTCGCCTTCTCCGGTGGCCGGGAACGGCTCCTCCTTCACCGGCTCCGGTGCTGGGACCTCTTCGCCCTCCCTGGTCTTCGGCCTGCTACCGCATCCACCCATGATTCTTTTTCGCTCTGTGTTTTGGAGAGAGAGAGAGGAGGAAGATGAGCGGTGCGGTTAGGAGGAATGGAGAGGTGTGTATATATAGGCAAGGAGTCCTTGTTTCAGGGCGTTTTGTATTTGGTGGTAGCGGTGCGGAATGTTTGGAGGAGACGTCAATGGCGGCCACTGATGTGTAGCCTGTCATGGCGCAATTCCTTGGCCATTTTTAGGATTTAGCTGAGAATCAAATTTATAAATAATTAAAAATTATGAAAATATAGATTTACATTGATAGCAAATGTAACAATCTTATCGGCCCTGATGAGGAACGAAGGATGATTGAAGAATCACTCAAATTCTGAAGATAATTGAGGAATTGCCATCTTTCTTTCAAGAGAATTGCCATTTATACAATATCAACGCTAACGTTTGAACTGAAGCTCTCATTTGCTTAATATCAGTTTTCTCTGCCTTCTTCACTTGCAACAATCTCATTTATTTAATGACAACGAGAAGCTGGTTATGCTATTTCTAGATTTCGGTCAGTTCGTTTGGAGAAGCTGGTTATCCAAAGTATAGATGGTTTTTAAAGTAATAAAATCTCACTAATTTCAATCACCTTGTGTTATCCAGAAACTTAAAGTTTTTCAAAGCTGTGTAGCCTCTGCTTTTGCAGAACGAGATCATTCTATTATGGAGGTGTGCAAAGAATGCTAGTTATATGTATTTTTTCTTTTCATATGATAATTAGCACTTTTATGCGTGCAAATAGAAAATAACTCGAAGGTGTTGTTGTGGGAATGATAATAGGCTGAGAAAGCTAAGGAGAAAGAGGAAGTTTTGTTGGAGAAATATAATGAAGTACAAAAGAGGTAGGTCGTCCATAAATATAATGAAGTACTTTTATGCTAGTTTTGTTTGACATAAATGAGTAGCTTTTTTCTGCTTCTAAATGGAGGAATATATGTTTCAAGTAAATTCATAATATGATCTCCATTTACTCGAGGAACAAAAATCCCATATCAGTTCAATTATCAACTCCATTGGTGAAAATAATGAGTTATTTGATGGGAGTAAGCTCGTAAGATCAAGGGATTCTAGGAGAGATCAGAAACCTGATGAAGATGATGGCGAGGTAATTTCAGTGCTTGAGGCCCTTTTTAGTAGAAGCTTTTGTTGTTTGCTACCATCTCCATGTGAAAGATGTTGCCAAATGAGCTGTACATTCATATTATATTGTAGATTTATACACAACTTTGCTTCTAAATCGCCAATTCGAAAAAAGAAGAAAGTAACTCTTCTGCCATACATTACGAAAAGTGAACATAACTATACAAGAAAATCAGAAAGTAATATTTATATATTTAATTTGAAATTTCATAAAGGGTGGTAGTCACTGATTTTGCTTTATATCATTGAGGTCAGAGGTGTTCGGAAAAAAGTATAGTATACTGTGAAACTGCTATGTAGTAGCTATATTATTGTTTTTGAGTTACTATGTGCATACTTTGGAGTTTTGTTTATCATGGCCTACCTTGGCAGGTTGCAACTCTATTACTCCTCTCACAGCAGGAAGAGAGACATTGATTGGAGAGAAATGTGGCCGTAGCTCTTCGAAAGAAAACAGAGAGGCTCGAGAGAAATTTATTGCAGGTATTGCTTTTTTTTTTCTTTAAAGATGTCACTGCAGCACTCAAAATATGCAAGTTGGATAAATGCGAGGAAAGTGACTGACAGAATTGGGCATAAAGGGCTTCTAATCGTATCATTCTTTTGGGCTTTCCATTTGTTATTATCTTAGGTTAAAATTGATAATCTGGCTTACTAAATTTGAGTAAACCAGATATTCTTTTAGTGCCCAATATTTGAGACGTTGGATTGGTGCCCAATATTCTTTTAGTGCAAGTGAGGATGGAGGTTACCTCGACTCCAACAAGAAGTGCAATAATTTAGAATTGGCCAGGTCTGAAAAACTTACTCTTCATTTTCTTGTTCGATTCAGGATGCAGATGGAGAATGCGAGTCTGAAAGATTCGATTGAGAGTATGGACCATTTGACTTCTTCAATTCAAAGGCTTCGGCTTTTGCCTAAAAAGGTTGGTCTTAGAAACACTTGAATTATATCCTCGTCTACTCTTTCTCATTATTTTCCAAACAGGCTGCAGAATTGGCAACTTCTGGGGATACAGTTCCTGGTTCGGCAGAAGCTCTTCTTGATGATATAATCAACAATGCCAAGCTCATAAAGACTGCACTCGGCTGCTCTCTCCCACTCTGCTGGTCAGCAGAAGCAGATTTCGGACCCCACAGTCCAAGTGACATTCACGGAGATTCAAGCAGCAGTAGGATTCAAAATGGTGGAGCTCTTGAACTTCGCAGCTCAGATCTTGAGGAATTATTCCATTAGAAATGATCGATGATCGGTTTGCATCGTATGTCAATATCGTGTGCATTGTTCTTCGCATAATGTCATTCGAAATGGGAATCTTACTCTTGTACATCATTAATTTGAGACAGGTTTTTTTTAAGGAAGCATTACTTGATAGTCAATTAACTTGGTGATTATTATTTTTTATTTAAATGAGCTAAATTGTAAAATTGATAAAAAAAAAGAGAGGATCGAGCCAAAGTACAGGTAATATGAGCAAAATAGTTCCAGTTACGAGTGACCGTGCCTATAATATCAAGAAACAATGAGTCAGAAACACAAACTGTAATGATATTGCCAAGGCAAGTCCACATGCAAAGCTCAAAATCTAATAAGAGTGATAGAAAGAAATGGGCATTCTAAAGTCAGCATGTTTCACATATTCACTATATAGATTTGTTTGAATTTACTCGTCATTATTTTACAAAATTTAGGTAAGAACTTGACTTTGGGTCAATCATAATGTCATAATTATAGAAGCAGGAATATTGCACATAGTTGTTGTGTTGATTAACGGGGAAAATGTTAAAAAAAAGTCAATGACGGGTTCAATGGATATGCAAAAAGGAGATCTAGAAATTTACCTGAAAATCTGAACATCTGTCGGGATTAAGGAATATGAAACATTCCCTTCAAGTGGTACATAGTGCAAAAGATCTCTGGTTAAATTCTAAGAACTGCCATATTGAATCCCAAGACACTAGTTATAACCAAAACAAAGCAAGCACTTATCCTTAAGTCAGACATTCACAACAGAAAGTAAAACAGCAAATGAATTGCAAGAATTAACAAAGATGGGCATTTGGTCTAGTGGTATGATTCTCGCTTTGGGTGCGAGAGGTCCCGAGTTCGATTCTCGGAATGCCCCCTATGGATATCTTTTGTCTTCTTCTTTTTTTGCATACTTTTCCGTTTATTTTTAATAAGCTATGCTCATATGAGCCATAGAGTTGACCATGCGACATGCAACACCAGACAGAATAGTATACTACAAATCAATGAATGCATTAACCCAGGAAGCATTTCACTAAGTAAGAAAAAGCAATAAGAAACATGCAAATGTCGTGAACTGATCACCACTACCCAATCATTGAAAGAAGACCTCGCCACAAATTACACATCACAGAGGCAATAATACATCAATCCCATTACATGTGCAGTCAGGAGATGGTGAACTACAGTAATATACTACACACATGGGCATTTGGTCTAGTGGTATGATTCTCGCTTCGGGTGCGAGAGGTCCCGAGTTCGATTCTCGGAATGCCCCAAACTTGATGTTTTTAATTTTATGAACAAGACAAGACATGTACATTAGGCCTAATAGTGGGACATCAAGAGAATCAAACTTGTTGTGCACGGTGTGCATCAAGGGGAGTTTCAGAATTTTATTACAAAAGAATACGATTTTGGTATTGACTGCTTATTTCAATAAATCAGGCAAAGATTTTAGAAGTGAGTCATAGGGGATTTGCTCTTTAACCAGGCTTCAATTGAAACAAAAAATTCAACAAGTGCTTCTCATCCAAATACCGCGCTGAATTCATAAAACGGGCATCACTTAATTTGCAGTCAGGCATTCGTTTATACTCCAGAAAATTAGAATCGAAAAATACAAGGTGCGCCACTTTTTCTATTCAAGATTTATGGCCCCAAGTGCAAAGCAACCTTAAGATGAAATAGACGGACATATTGTTCTAGAACACCTCTTAAGGTGTCAGGAGTTTTAGTTTCAACTTCACAAAAGATGCATACCAGCATCGCCCTCATCCCCTTCTAACTAATCTTGCCCACCCTAATGCTTACTTCCAACCTCCTACAATATATAATCCCATATAGCTTCTCTCTTCTATCAATTATGTTGCATAGTAAAAGTAGAAGTCACTTTAGCAATTAAGTATCAGTAACCCCTTCAACTACACATCCAAAGCAAACTAGATTACCACCTAGAAAGGAACAGTCTAGACTCATACAACTTCCACTTATACAGTTGAAAGTAATAAATTCTTTTGCATGCCACAATTTAACTAGGACCTCGAGTTATTTTTTTTCCTCTGTCATAATCATTTGTTATTTTAACAACCAACTAATTGTCGTCAAGAAAAACAAAAGGGACTTTTAGTTTGCTTAAATAAAAAATAACAGAGGAAGTCTTGTAACTACGTCAAAATTCAAAGAAAATAACAATCATAATCATACTATGCCATTATTCAAAAGGATTCATGGTGTGTTACAACAACCCAACACCCAAATGCAATTCAAAATATCATCAGACCTACTGTCCAACCAAACTGACATTTTCATTTTCTTGGTGGTTGACTGACATTAAACAGCCAACTCATGGGCATTTGGTCTAGTGGTATGATTCTCGCTTAGGGTGCGAGAGGTCCCGAGTTCAATTCTCGGAATGCCCCTTTTTATAATCATCATGTTTAAGTTTTTTTGCACATTATAATGCATATCCAGTGTAATTAGATGATGAGTCAACAATTATTACTTTTTGTTCTAAGTTAGGTAAAATTTAACTTTGAGGCAATTGTAATATATAATAATTGATGGACAATAATGCACATGAATAACTAGCACGTGGTCATTATTAATGGTGGCTCAAGCTTAATCAATTAAAAGAAAAGAAGACACATGAGCAATTTCGAAAAGAGCATTGAGGACTTTACCTACAAATCTGAACGTCTCCAAGGATTAAGAAATATGAAACCCGTTCCTTCAGTCATTCAAGTGTAAAGAGGAATGAGTTGCATTCACACTGAAAAATACAACCAAAAACCGCAATACATTATAACAAATACTACCAATAAATATGATTTATTGAATAAGATAGAACAGAAAAAGCTAAATTCAGTTTGGAAAGTGGAAGCATTGGTAGTCTTGTTCTAGTTGTATGATTATTGCTTTTGGAAGCGAGAGGTCTCAAATTCAATTATAAGATTTCTCATATTGAATTGCAAGACACCGGCTAAGCAAAGCAGGCAATTAGACATTCTTAAAATGACCTTATGAAAGCAGCACATATATTGGTTAGAGAAAAAGTAGGCTAATCAAAATTAATAATGAAGAAGAAATTGCCTAAGGATGGGCATTTGGTCTAGTGGTAAGATGTTCCATAAATTGCAGTTCCAATATGACCATACGATTTTATTAATCCTCTTCACAAGCACTATAACACGGGTTCTGCATTACAGATGGGAGACCTCAATCATGTTCAGTATAAAAGAGCATGAAAAATGTAGTGACATGAAGCAATCTTCTTTCAACTATATTGACCACAACAAAAATGGTTCAGGTATCACTTAATCGTTGAAAGGAGAACTTAGTATTATTGATACAACATCACATAGCCAAAATCCGCAATCTGAGCAAGATATCAATTCTACAAATCATAGGTGCAAGTAGACAAGTATTACATGAATTGTTAAATATATTATACAATAAATATAGACTAATAAGCATAAGGGCATTTGGTCTAGTGGTATGATTCTCGCTTTGGGTGCGAGAGGTCCCGAGTTCGATTCTCGGAATGCCCCAACCTTTCATACTTTTAATTTTCTGAATTGAATGTATGAAATATTGGTCTGAGGATTGAATTTGTTGAGTCCTTTTCTTTAATTAAAGTTTTAAAATTTCATTTTGATATGCTCTCATTATATAAGAATCCGATTTTGGCTTTGACTGCTTATTTCAAGAAACGGGCAACAATTCTAACCAGGTTTCAAATGAAATAATAAATTTAAGATATTGGGTTAAATTTATATTCGAATTTCGGCCAGTTTTTTTTTTTTTGCAAAAACGATTGACCAACCCAATTAACCATTTTTTTAACATTATTAATTTTGCATTTAATATTACCTATGATTAAATAAATAATACTGATTGTTTTCTAGTTCTTTACACATTTTTATAGTTAGATGAACTTGGAAAGATTGAATAGTACTTGTTTTGGAAAAGTTTGTTAGATAGCATTGAAGTCAACTGTTTATTTAATGAATATTATTTTGGGAATAATATTATTTTGGTCTAACTACTAGTAAATTTATTTTGGTCTATATTAGTTGATGTAAGTCAATTAGCAAACTATGGGATATTTTACTAATTTGGGCTTCTTTTTGGGCAGTTAGTTGGATGTAATAAGTTCTTTTGACACAATATAGTTTTTCAGTTTTTTTATTTTATTTAAAATAATTTTTTAAGGAATTGACCCGAAAAAAAGAACTTTTTCGGGTTCGTCTTTGATTCTGACTCATGAACCGCAGACAGATTGGGTCCATTATGGTCGTTTAAAAAATTGACTCAAACAGACTCATAGCCACTCCTACCAACGATCGTATTGTTCGAATTGCCCAACAATTCTTTTGAATCATTGTGCGATGATTTCAAATTGTCATCAACAGCATATTTTCCACTCAAACATTCATCATCCATCAAATTGAGGTCAAAATATTTTCCCTTATACCAATATGGTACAACATAAATTTGTTTTGTAAACGAAACAAAAAAAATTGGTAAAAGTAAAGAAAATTAAAAAAAATATCCTCAAGTGAATTCGATAAATCAATAATAATGAATTAGGGTTTAATAGCTAATATCACTGTTAAATAAAACAAAAAATGAAAAATTAAAGTATAATAATAATATGAATTAATAAACAACTAACAAATGATGCTCGTGGGATCGATTGGATCTAGGGTTAATCTACATTAACATCTCAAGTCGACCCTGATGCACCTAGATAACAAAGCTCGTGGTTTATGATTATGTGAGTGTAAGTAAAGACTTATGATTATTTGAATGGATCACTAAGGAATATTAATGAAGTTAGTCTAAGTTGATAAGAAATTAAATAGCCAGAGTTTAAATCAAACAAGGAACATCTTATAGGCTTACATCAATCCAAAAAAGTTGAAGAACATGGAGAGACTACCACTTAAGATCCTTGCCGGTAACATTCAAACAACGGACCTCCACGCTCATGATTGTTACGGACTCTTTCATAGGAAAGCAATATGCTAGACGTGGCTAATGATTAGATTATTATCTTGTTATTTCATTTAATTGTCTTTTATTAGTCAGAAGGATATTTAGGTAATTTATAATTAGTTAGGTAGTTAATCTAATCTTAGTTAGTCTTATCCTAATTTACGGATAAGTCTTATCTTAGTTAGTCTTATCCTAATCTACGGATAAGTCTTATCCTAATCTACGGATAAGTCTTATTCTAATCTACGGATAAGTCTTATCTTAGTTAATCTTATCCTAGTCTAAGGATATTTTGGTAATTAATCAAGTAGGTCATCGAGTCTATTTAAAGGGGCCTTAGCCCTTAGAGTTTGATCATCAATAAACAATTCAGTTTTCAATTGTTTTCTTTTCTTTCTCTCCCTGCCATAGTTCCCAATGGCCTCTCGAGGGATGGTTACCCGATCTCAGGGTAAACAACCCGAGAACGATCTTAACAATGATGAACACTAAAATTTTTTCATAACGTTGTTTGATCTAACTAACGCATTCAGAAGTATTAAATAAATGGTTGAATCAATCTCCCGAAGAGGCCACATGGTAACCAATATCAAGCATGTGTGCTCGTTATCCTGAATTTGAACTTGAGGACAAGGTCTAATGGAGGGAGAAAAAAATTATGCACTAACACCCTCATGTAAAGGTTTTCTTTGTAAATATTACAAGATGTGGGGTAAATAATGTGATTAATGTGTGTTTTGTAGCCATAGTTGTCTTAACTTCCATTGATGTTTGATTAGTTAGTTAGAAGGTAATCAAGGCATATTGGACGTTGGCAAAAGGGGAGAGATATATAAGAGGAAGACAAAGAAGAACAATGGGTTTAATATGTAGACTACTTTGTCAACATTTTGCTTGTTTTCATGAAATCTGAGTCCAAGGAAATTTCTAGACAATGTGTTCAGTGTGGTGGTTGTGTTTTTGATGTTTTTCGATGACGCAAGTTCTCCGACAAAGAATATGATACTATTTTCCAAAGAATTATTAGTCCATAAAACAGTTACATGGAGGAGAATAAATGAGAGGGAGATTACTAAACTATTTAAGAAAAATTAAGAAGGAATGATGTCGCCTGGCAAGGTACATTAACAATAATTACATTGATAAGTACGAAAAAAACATGTTTCAATGTATGATTGTTTGAATGTAGAAGTAGATGCAATAGCCTAGAAAACTGTTTGAAGTTAATTTCTTATATTTAATCCTACCAGCTAAAGGTAATATGTTTTTCATGCAAACAAAAATACGCACTACAAACATTCAATAGCAGCAGTCTATTTCAAAATACCTAAATTAGCCATGTATATTGATTAGAAGTACAATTCAAGGAAAATATCATTAACTTTTTTGAGATTCAAAGAATGATATGGGATCGTCAAAGCCTTAACGATCCGTCAAAGTTTCTTCCATAAATTTATCATGCTTTCCATGGAAAACAGAGACGGGGAAGAGGTACTTCAACCCATCAACAAGCATAGAAATGCTCACTGTAACAGTAGACACATTACGAATGACATGTACTAAGATGATAACAGAATTTTGTTTTATCTCTAAAGAATATCGAGGCAGCCTCACATATCAGGTAAAATCATCTAAAGTTTCCTTTTTCTTGTGATATCATCTAAAGTTTCAAATGCAACAGGCGTCATCTTAAATCGCAAACCATCCATTCACTTCAATTAACTACTCTACAATGAAAAAAGATTGCGAGACTAATTTTGAAAGAGCTCGGTACCAAATGAAACATATAAAATCCGACATTTGAACAGATACTAGAAGGATAAACTGGGATATCAATCCTAGCTGCGAGTAAACTTTACTAGTTAGTTGCCATCACCTTCCTCTTCCAAAACCACGCCAAGAACAGTAACATCTAAATCCATGCCACGAAGAAAGTAGAAACCGAAAATAAAATGAAAAATAGGACGCAATAGATAAAAAATCACGAACACCATTCGAAAACTAACCAGAACTCAGCATCCTCGCTGATACAGAGGAAGAACGCGTCCTAAGAACGTTCCACTGTAATCTTCCATAGGTTCAAACAGATTGCAAAGAACGAAAAGCGATTTTCAGCTTCGGTTTCCGAGCAGCCAAAAGACGGGAAAGAAAAAGAGCGGGGGCCATGACTGAGGCGGGCGACTCCAACGATGTAGCAGGTCTGTAAAATAATTGAAATGCGTATTTATACCTAATCTTAAAAAATTTAGAACCCGACCGTAGAGACCCGTATTGAACCGGTGTAGAACCGAATTGGATCTTTGCAACCCCTATCTTCAAGACTTCAATCCCTTTCTTACTCTAGCGTTGGCGTAAATAATTGAGTCTTCGTCGTCCAAGTTTGTCTTTTTATTGCTAGTTGACCGACCCTTTTGCGTCATCGTTTCAAGTCCTGATTTTTCCGACTTCGCATTTTTCTATTTCCCTAATTCATTCTTCAACTCCTTGCATTAAATGTTAATTAACTCTATTTTCAAATCATCTTTACGGGTTAACTATTGTTCTGAGATTCTTTTTTTTAATTTGTGAAATTGAGAGCTCCATCTTAGCTTAACTAGGAAGGTTTTAAGTTGCAATGATTTAAAGAGCGAGATCTGCCACTGTTTTCTCAAGTTTCATTCATTTCACCCTAGCCCATATCGATCTTCTGCTATTTTCGGGTTTTGTCCTGCGGTTCCATTTTCGTTTCGGTAAAACCGAGGCTTTTTTTGTTTGATTAGCTTTGTCGTTCTTCCTGTCGATTCGGAAATGGAAACCCAATTGGAAAAGCGGCGGAATATTTCGTTTTATCAACTCAGATTGTTTAAAGTAGGTTTATCTGAATCTGGGTTTGGATTATTCATTGGATTCCTGCTGTTGTCCTTTGCGCTGCCATGTTTTGGGAGATTTGTAGTGGAGAAAAACAGCATGACGGTGACTTCGCCGGCCAAAATCAAGGGAACTTATGATACTTCGATTGGCAACTTTGGAATTCCTCAATATGGAGGTAGCCTTGCCGGTACTGTTCTTTATCCAAAGGAGAATCAGAAAGGATGCAAAGAATTTTCTGATTTTGGGATTTCGTACGAATCCAAACCTGGAGCTCTCCCAACTTTCCTCTTGGTTGATCGTGGAGGTGCTTTTTTTTTTTTTTATGTTTTTCCCTGATAATTTGATGATATTTCTTCTCTGTGCTCTTTCTCCTTGTATGTCGAGATATTTTTCTGTGATATTCATTGGTTTGCATGTTGGTTGGCTGACGGTTGAATCTTCTTATAATTCTATTAAACTTCTTCTGGATTTTAGTTCTTTTAGACTTAAAGTTGTATCAGATGTATGATTTTTGAAGTTTCCCCCTGCCTTTGTTGAATGATTCATGGAACTGATTTCGAAGTTATACTTTTGGGAGAGTAAAGCTTCTTCATGATTATTTCTGAATTCGTTACTTATTTCATGAGAGCAACTTAGATGACTCATAAAAGGAGTACGCATAGATGTGGAGGAAATGACATTGATAGTGTGAGAGAGATGTGGAAGTTGTTTTTATTCATTCCATAAGTTCAATATTCAAGCATTAATATACAATTCAATTTGTTTTTTTTTTCTTTTATGGGACAAATGCCGTGACAGATTTGTGGATTTTTTAGGTGAAATATAGGTAAAATTGGAGATATTAGACGAAGAAAATCAGTTGGAAGTATAGTCATTTTAATCAATAATGGCTTCAATTTCATTTATTTGTTGTTTTTTAGCTGGAATTCTTGTAAGTTTAAACGGCTAAACACATTTGATTTTGTGGTGTGTGGAACAAGTTGGAGATCAGCCCTTTGCAATACACACCTTGATTTTTTTGTATACCTGAAACAAGTATTTTTTTTTTGTTGGATGACACTGAACTCATGATATAATAGTGATCATGCGTTCAGATTATACACTGTTGGAATGAATTTACGTGTTCTCATTACTCTTCTATTAGATTGTTTTATTTTGTTGGGAATTTCAGAATTTGGTTTTGTTTATTCCATTACCTTTTTGCATTGAAAGTATTTGTTTATTCCATTACCTTTTTGCCTTGAATGTAAATTGGTTGGGTCTTAATGATGTTCTTGATCTTCACATGTATCCTTTCCAGATTGTTTTTTCGCGCTGAAGGTTTGGAATGCACAGAAGGCGGGTGCTTCTGCAGTTCTAGTTGCGGACAACATTGAAGAACCTTTAATTACAATGGATACTCCTGAAGAGGATATACCATCTGCAAAATACATTGAAAACATAACAGTCCCCTCTGCACTCATCGAGAAAAGTTTTGGACAAATATTAAAGGAAGCAATTAGCTCTGGGGAATTGGTCAGTGTCAATCTCGATTGGAGAGAAGCCGTTCCTCACCCAGATGATCGCGTTGAATATGAGCTCTGGACTAATAGTAATGACGAGTGTGGAGTTAAATGCGATATGTTAATGGCATTTGTGAAAGATTTTAAGGGTGCAGCACAGATACTTGAGAAAGGAAGTTATTCTCAATTCACACCACATTATATTACATGGTACTGTCCTCAGGCATTCACATTAAGCAAGCAGTGTAAGTCGCAGTGCATTAATCATGGCAGATATTGTGCTCCTGACCCTGAACAAGACTTTAGCTCAGGTTATGAGGGTCGAGATGTTGTGATTGAGAATCTAAGACAGCTATGTGTTTTCAGAGTGGCAAATGAAACGAAAAAACCATGGATTTGGTGGGACTATGTTACTGATTTTCAGATTAGATGTCCCATGAAAGAGAAGAAATACAATAAGGAATGCGCTGACTCTGTAATCAAATCTCTTGGTATGCTGATTCTTTGCTGAGTTTTTCCAAGAGTTAAGAATTACAAAATTTGTTAATTTTTTCATCTGATTCTCGACAGGTCTTGATATTAAGGCAATTGAAAAGTGTATGGGAGATCCAGACGCTGATTCTGAAAATTCTGTTCTGAAAGAAGAGCAAGATGCCCAAGTAAGTTTTTTTTTTCTGATCCAAATATTTCTAAAGATTTTATTTTTTTTATAATTTAGTAATTAGAATATAACTCTTTGTAGGTTGGCAAAGGATCAAGAGGTGATGTTACCATATTGCCCACACTTGTTGTCAATAATCGACAGTATCGAGGTAAGCTCACACCATCTTATTGATGATGAATTCAGCGACTATCTTTTAGTTTTTGAATCAAGTTCTTGCAGGTAAATTGGAGAAAAGTGCTGTTCTAAAGGCCATCTGTGCAGGATTTGAGGAAACAACTGAACCAGCAATCTGTTTGAGTGGTGGTGAGTATTTTCTTCTACTCATTGTTAGAAACAATGAATTCGTCTAATCAACATGAAATTTTGGCCTTCATGGTAGATGTGGAGACAAATGAGTGCTTGGAGAACAATGGAGGCTGTTGGCATGATAAAGTGGCCAACCTCACTGCTTGCAAGGTAATTATTCATTCAGTTATGTTTGAAATTGTGGTTTTCTTTTTATCAAAAATTGAAGTTAAATGTTTTTTTATCATAAAGTGAAGTTAGATGTTTTTTTTTGTTAATATTCATACAGAGTCTTGTTTATTTTTCAGGATACATTTAGAGGGAGGGTATGTGAATGCCCTCTAGTTGATGGTGTGCAATTCAAAGGAGATGGTTATACAAGTTGTGAAGGTAATTTACCAGCTATATTTTTTCTATTGCCCATAAATTATGAAAATATAGTCCTGAGGAAGTTCCTGAATCTTAGTTTTCAAATGAATAAATTTGATCTCAAACCTGTCGTCAAGCTTTTGTGATTTATGAATTAATGTAAACGAAAAAAAGGTAAATAACCCCGAGCATATTTTCATTTACTATTCAAAACCTTCCATCCCTCCAGTTTTCTTGTTAATCTCCTTTTTTCGTTCGTCAATTATTCTTTTCACTACAATCTTGGATAGAGACTTACAACTGCCTCACGTTCTAACCTAAAATGAATGTGGAAAAAATATGAATATATTGATTAATTGGACAAGAATTGAAGATATAGTTACCATTGATATAAGTAAGGCAACTTCATTGTATTCCTCTCCGTATGGTGTATGGTAGTCATTTTATCTTTTGCAAAGATGTCTTGTAGAAGTAATCTTTTTCAATGAAGCATCTTAATGGAGTAGGATATAGGCTCATTTTATTCGTTGTTTGGCTCTGAACCATTATCTTATTTTTCTGTTTGTTGTTTCTTTCATACCGTTGATTCAGGCCGACTAACGGCTCATAACTTCTAAATTTGTATTGGCATCAAATCTGCGTTTAACAACCAATATCTGTATTTGTTCTGGCAGGATACAAAGAATTCTGCATGAATACTTCGTTAACTTGATTTTGCTTGATATATTTATAACTTTTAATATGTTTTCTCCTGGTTTCAGCTAGTGGACCTGGGAGGTGTAAGATCAATAATGGAGGTTGCTGGCATCAGTCTCGAGATGGACATTCATTCTCTGCTTGCACAGTTAATCGTTGTCAAATTTATAACTCTCCTTTTGTCAAACAATGTTTGATTCAGATCTAAATTCGAGTTAGTTATATGAACAGGATGATGGACAGATGAAGTGTCAATGTCCTCCTGGATTTAAAGGTGATGGTGTCAAAGTCTGTGAAGGTATGAAATGAATGATGATTCTGTTCTAGTGTTCTTGTTTGTTTGTTTTATGTTATAGCATGTAAGAAGACGATGTAAGGAAATATGATGTGAAGCTGGACTTTACCTCTCTTACTCTAGGGAGTTCTTACAAATGTTGATCAATTTTCTTACTTGAGATGGGAATTTTGAATTAAAACTACTGCTGCTCATCCATCTCACGCACTTTTACTTTTTCGCTGTTATGTAGTGCCTAGTAAAAGTTTCAATTGACTTGCGCATTTCTCTATTGAAGGTTTAGGAATCTAGATTGTTTTTTGAACCCTCGGTTTTCAATTGATTTACTAGTCTAATGAAATGACTAAATTGTGAAAAAGCTGTTATATCAGTTATTTATTAATCTTGTAGTTACAAGTTTTTCATTCTTGATTATCACATATATTTTAAGGCTTAATTGAAACTTGTCATCAATTTGTTGGGGATATTCTGATTAGCTTATGGTGAAAATCACAAAACACTTTGAATATTGGGAATTTGACTGTTATCTTCTTTAATCCCCTCTATGTTTTTCAATGCAGATATTGATGAATGCACGGATAAGAAAGCTTGTCAATGTCCTGAATGTAGCTGTCAGAATACATGGGGAAGCTACAACTGCAGTTGTAGTGGAGACCTTTTGTATATGAGAGATAATGATATTTGCATAAGTGAGTGCATGATGCAAATACCATTTTCTTTTTCTCGTAGTGTTGCCCTGGTTTTTAGCTCAAAGCACAGTTTTTTATTTGGTTTCTGGGGAACTTCGTTTGTGATGAACACGAGCAAATCCACCAATATAACGCCTAGAGACTATGCTGTAGACAAAAGAATATAAACTATGGGGAAGCTTGGATTATTTAAACTTGTGTTTTCATATCCTCTCTTTTGTAATATACAGGTAAGAGTGCTAGTGAGGGGAGATCAGCATGGGCAGCAGTTTGGGTGATATTGATCGGCTTGGCTATGGCTGCTGGGGGTGGTTATCTTGTCTACAAGTACAGACTAAGAGTAAGTATTCTTACTTTTGTTTTTGTTTTCTTTTGAGGCTTTGAGTAATCTTGTTGTGGAAGAACGTCAGTTTAAGTTATATGCATATTTTCAGAGCCTTAAGCTTTCAAAAATGCCGAAAACTTGTAGAAATCATGAAGCATTGGCCCTGCAGGTCTCAAAAATAAAAAGCTCAAGCTCCTTTGCTTCTTAGTTGGCTAGGAAGCAGAGGACCTCGTAATTCTGTTGTTTTTTCTTCATTAATGAAGGAACAACATGCCTTTTTTCGATAATGTTTTTTTTTTTTTTTTTTTTTATATGAGAAAAGAAAAAAAGAATATGGGAGCAGAGAGCTCCAACCGATCAAGAACTACTTGGTGAAACCTGTATTGACATTATCAGGACCATTTTAAGTTTTACGAAAAAAAACACATGTCGAGCATCTTCGATAACACCAATTTTGGTCATTACTTTGTTTCAACGAAGTGTTTTCTATGCGCCTGTCTTGTTGATTTGTTATTGGGGAAATCAAAGAGATGGTTTGGTAACCTTGTTAAAATCCCTTGTTCTTGACTTCCATATAGCTAGTTTTTGGTTTCTGTTTTTGGTTTATTTTGGAAATGGAAAATAGTTGTGTTGATTTTCAACATAGCATAAGTGATTACTCGGAATATTCTGTGCAGTCTTACATGGATTCAGAAATCAGAGCGATTATGGCTCAGTACATGCCGCTGGACAGCCAAGCCGAAGTTCCAAACCACGTGGGCGTAGATCGAGCGTGAAAAAGGAAAGCGACTAATAGTAATCTTTCGACATGTGGCAACTCTAATCGTCCAGCTTAGGAATTGTATTCTTGTGAAATATGTTGGAACAATAAACTTGTGCAGATTTGAACCTGGTGCCACCTTTGTTTGAGACCAAAATTTACTCCGCATTTTGACGCATGAATTGGGTGTGGACAGAATTGTAAGAACAATAGCTTGTAGCATGTAGGAGATTGCACTTCCTCAAACGTTTGGTATGCTAGTTACACTATTCCTTCTCACAAATAAATTTAACAATGGTGTATCATGGCAAAAGCTTGTTTATTTTTCAAGAGGCCAAGTTTTTCTAGCCTCCAACATCTTTTCTTAGGAATTTGGACTCAGATTTATTGAATTATTGACTATTTCCGGTTGATGGGCGTCGTTCGTGGTTATTGAATTATTTATATTTTAGTGATTTATTTATTCTTTAGGCAAATATATCCATAATTTGTTTTTCAAGAAATAACACACGCTTAAGGTATTCATATGGTAACAAATATGCGTTGTGTTAGGTGAAAATAATGTGAGATTGTACACTCTATTGGGTCATAAAAAATAAAATCTCATGCCATTGTTGAGCTCGGACAATAGAAGGTTGCGCATATTTGATAGTAGCACCTCATAGGTATACCACCCAATCATGCTGGGACGAAATGGGAGGCACAAGAACGAGATTCAGGTACATTTTGGTTGCATGGATCGACCGACTTGGACGACAGTTGACCGATCAAGATTTGACACTTCAACGTTACATTCACACTCAAATGCAAAGTCAACTGATCAAAGTTATAAATTATGGGATCATAAATATGTAACTTTCGTAGCAGCAACACAAAGCCAAATATACATTGGTATCTGATAAGAGGGATTGATCAAGGGACACGAACCGGCAAATGTACTGAGCAAAGAGCCAGCACAATACACAATTGAACCACATTGGCTAGAGAAATACACATACTTGCCTCAGCCTCACAATTTCAGCACCCATGGTGTGCCACCTTCATCAGCTCGATTTGAGGTGGAAGACTTGGCAGGCTGGGGTGTATGCCCTCTTTGCCGACGCTTGCTCGAACTTCTTTGTCGCTGCTTCGTTCTCTTCTAAGCTTGTTTGAATAAAGAACCTTATCCACCAGGATGAACTTCTCAATTTGGCCTTCACAATCCAAGCATTTCAGAATTATTACTACTGCGCAAATTAAATTCTATGCATGCATGCAAAGAAGCCGGTTTAAGACAGCAAATGCCAGCCTCATTGATTATGATCTTCACTTGTGTTTTCACCAAACAAAAGAAATATGTTCATCATTGTTCATCACATAAGCTAGTAGTGCACATTTTGTTTTGGGAGGTCAAGTGGCCGTTGGTATTTGTCCTTTTACTCACAGTATGGCCATTAAGCATGCATTACTCATTATGACTTCTTTTATTTATGGCTTTGAGTTTCCAATATCTAAAAAGCTGAGACATTAATCTCAAAGCAACAAAGCAAATACCAAAATTGCAACCAATTGGATCACTACTTGTGTTTTTTCTTTTGTATCAAAATCAAAGTTATGCTCTCAAGTTCAATCGCCTAAATGAATCGAAATGCTGAACAACAAACTTGAGCAAAAAGTGGACACTTACAGGACGGCCAAATTTTGACAGCTCTACAACTTTTGTTCTTCGCTGACCTGGATATCCTGCATAAAAATTGAAACATGTCCCTGAGTTTGTTTATTCCCAGATGTTAAATAGATATTGTCTTCGAATGCTTGTATAACAATTGAAAGTAAAAACTGACTTTTGTAGTCATTATACCATGAGAGATTGATGGGGACAACAAATACCTTGTCCACATGACAAGGTAAAGCACTACACTAAATAACATTGTAGCACTGTTACATAGCGCTACACTACTCAATAATTTGCCTCCAACACAGAGACTCAGCACCAGAGTCCCAGCACTGTTCCGCCTCCTTGTCTCCATCTTCAGAAGGTTATTCGCCTCCATCTTCTCTCAGCCCTTGAAGTCTTATTATTTCATGGGTTAACTTAAGTAGAAGCCTACCAATACCCCGGGTAGAAGAGTCAATTTGTCCTCAAGGTAATCCTTTCACACGTCCATAATTCCTTCTAACTATTCCATAATATCCATCAGTAGTCCATTAGGAGCAGGTTCCCAAAATCATTACAATCTTATGCTAGAGTCCACGAATGCATCCTTAATCTCTATACTTTATTTCACACAAAATATTACGACCTAAAACTCTTGTTGTAGTGCTGTTATACACTGCTACAACACTCAATATTGGCCCCCAACACAGAGCCTCAGTGCTGGTGCGTTGATGGTTCTTTTTCCAATGCACTACCGCTGGTGCGTTGCCTGAAATCTTATTATTATATAAGTTGACTAGAAGCCTATCAAAGTAATGAATAAAAAGTTGTAAAAACGAACTACTCAGTTATATGTGTTCCTAAAATAAAATTCAAGACACATGAGCTTGAGTCAAATACTTCCATTCAATAAATTAAAAGATTTCCTAAGTCGCATACTTGAGATAAGTAACATAATTTGCAATTTATAAATGAAATAAACTTAGTAAGATCATGGGAGGCATACCAGCAAATATTACAAGACCATCGGAAGATACTCTGGATAACTCTGGAAGACTCTTGTTAAGGTACCTCGGCGACAAGTAATCTAATGCATCCGATACTATGACAAGTGAAAATGACTTTGACTGATAGGGAAGAGGGAACTTGATGTCAGCAACACGGATAATTCCTTTACGTATGAGTGACTTGCACTTGGGTTCTGCATCATCCAAGTCATATGGTTCCACCCCCCACGCATCAGTGTCCTCTTCTTTTAACAACTTGGATACCACTGAACAAGTATCAGGGCCTACATGCAACACTTTATGCATGGCATCTCCATATGTTTTTTTTAAAATTGGAAATGCTCTCTGAACTTCCATTGTGCATGAAACTCCACCTGTGAGAATACATGATTTCTGCACATCATCAAACCTAGAAATGTTCTTTAAATTTCAGTAAAGACTAATAGTCTAATAGACTTGGAATTTGAGTACTCACAGGGGAATAAACCCTATACATATTTTCTCTGAAATTTACAACACAAGACTTTTCCCAAGAGCGTGTTTTTCAATTATAAACATTCTTCCATCTTGGGACACAAAGTATATTCATCATTTTATAACTTCACCTAATACCACCAAAGATCCCTCGACCTAATTTTGTTTGCCTTATGCAAGAAAACAGAACTCACACTCTTTAGGCACAACGATAGAGAAACACAAATGATAGAATTATATCAATGATAAATTATTAATAATCAAAATAGTTTCTAGATTTGTTGGTATTTATTATCATGGTATCAGCTTGTACTAAAAAAAAAGAAAAAACTGATTTAGAAGTAAGGGGGGCAACTCGTAGTAAAGTAAGAGTGACAAGTTGCTGATCGATAAAATAAATTATACAGAACAACATCTTAGTTACGACTTCACTAGTTTATCTGAAAAATAACATTAGAAAAAAATTGCAATCCTAAGGCCAAAAGTATCAGCACTATCACCAGCAACACCTTCTAATATTTGTCAAAAGATTTTACAAGCAATCTATGATCACTTTATTAGCACTAAGCATGTTAAGAAGAAATATAATACGAGTATTCAACTTGTAATTTACTCTGACATGTAACCTTTAAATGCTCAAGTTATTTCTGCAGTAAAAAAAACTTCCCAAATAAAGAAAAGTATGCATTATAATGCCACCTTCAACCCTACGCCGCATATCTAAATCACTTCCTTGTCCACCTGCCAGGTAATACAGAAAACATATTGCTCAGTTAAAAAAAAAAGCTACTAAACGATGCGATGTGTAGAAGCTAAAATCACATTTCCAGTATCTTAAGCAAATTCCCTTCATTTTTAGATTCAGAAGCTCATAGGGCTCTCCATGCTGGCATGGTTTATAACTCATAAGTGTCCTAACTCAGATGCAAGTTTCTTTAATTAGAAGTAAGTAGTTATAAAGTCCTTGTACGTACCTGATCCATGGAAGCAATATCCAATAAAAAGAATTGTTCCCTACAATTTTCAACGACCAAAAAATAGTCAATGACTCTTTAATTATTTGTGTATGGAGAGATTTTAGTGGATAATTTAAGATTGAATTTGACCATAAAAATTAAACATACTTAAACAGAGTGAGGGCAGATTTTGTTCCTCATATTTGATCACTGACCCAAAAAAATAGTATGAATAAACAAGCGAAGATGAACAAGGAAACAAGTAAAATACCACAATTAGCAGCCCTATTGATATTAGAGAAGATGAGCGTGATTTAGAATGCACCAAACCCACAAATGGAATCGTTTCACTATCAGTGATGCGCCGAGCAGGATTCGGTCTTCTTGACATGATTTATAAAATAAATGGCCTGAAAGAGACCATCATGGTCGTAAAATTAATTACCAGCACTTAATCTTGTTAACTTTCATAAGAATTTCTTCGAAAATATGTCATGCGTCATGAAGAACAACGAGGTATACAGCTTAAAGATTACCTATTAAAATGAAAAACAGTAGCTATCACTGTAACAATTATGTTCGGTCTGTCACACATTTTTTTCTCACAGTAGAAACAATCTATTTCGATGAACTTTAAAAAGGAGTTTCACATGTGGTGAGTTCTTCAAAGTGGGAACCCATGAGAGACTGGAAAAAGAAGAAAAGACGGAATTTTGGTAGATGACGCATAACATTAAGCTGTCTAAAGCTTTGTTTTTTTCTTGAAAGACAAGTAAGCCCAGCCTTTTACGGCTCTTCTTTCTTCTGTTATAATCCAAACAAGCTACTGACATCTCCTAGTGACTAATTCGTCATTGCGTAGCACGAAAACATTTCATTTCTCCACATTCAGATCTAGTTCCATAAAAAAATTCCAGATGATTTAATGGAAGCAGAAACAAACATTGGAACGTAGAAAACACAGATAAATTACAAAGCATCCGCACTCTAATTCGTTGAAAAATTATAAACTGGATAAAAAAAGAAAGAAAATTAAAACAAAAGCAGAGGCAGGTGAAGCGGGAGTAAAAAAAGTGCTAATTTAAGGAGATAGAGAGGAGGAAGATACTCGAAGAAGAGGTTTCTATGGCAGGGAGAGCGCAGATCTGTGCTCAGAACCTCAAAGAGTAGCGTGTCAGCGCCGATGGAGAAGTGGAAACAGCAGATGCGAGCTTCTGTCAAACCCCGTCAACAATTCTTCAACTCTCGCTCAGGCTTTGCAAACCCGCCATAACTTCTCCCTGGCTCTCAATTTTAGTTAATTTATGCGCTTTTTTAGCACAGTGCTAGTTTTACAATTGTTTTGGAAAGATGCTATTTTATAAAATAATTTGTTAGATGATTTTTAAAATATAATTATTAATAAAGATTAAAATATTGATAGATGATTTTTAAAATACAATTAATTAATTAGTCTACAGAAATTGTAATTAATTTATTAAAATATAATTATTATTACGTTGATTGCATTAAGTATCAGTTGACGTGTCATCCCATGTACAATTAAAAAATAACTATTTAACTATCACATTATAATAAGAACAAATTCACTTGCTTAGGGAGCCCTAAGCATTGAATTTAATTTTATCGTTAATTAAAAATGATTAATTAATTTAATTTTCAGTCACGATCAGATATTGGCGGGGGACACGTCAGCAAATACAGGAGCACACGTCTCTACCTACCGTACGTCGCCGTGTCTCTCTCTTCCTTTCCCTCTCTAACCAGGGCAACGGCACATTCAGATTGCCCCTCCCCGCCCTCCTCCTCTCTCTCTCTAGCTTTCTCTCTCCTTAGATTATTTCCTCATGGCGCGCGCTGTCAATCTCTGTTGTTTTTCTTCTTTTCTTTGAGTTTTCCCATCGGAGGGGGCGGACGAGAGCTGAACAACGTTCTGTTGATCGAGTTATTGTATGTTTCCGTGGGTTCGTGTTATTTAGGAGATTGGATTCTGCGGAGCTTGGCCAGGAGGTTTGAGAGGGACAGAAGAGGAGAGGCTTTTGAATGGCCGTGGAGTATGAATGCTGCGAGTCGGGCTTCTTCATTCGCATATTGATTGTCGTGCTTTTGGTGCTTTTTGCGGGGATGATGTCTGGTCTTACCTTGGGCCTGATGTCTATGAGCTTGGTCGACCTTGAAGTTCTTGCCAAGTCTGGAACTCCTTCGGATCGCAAGCATGCCGGTGATTTTGTGTTCTTCGTTTTTTTATTTTTTAATTGTTGCTGATTTCTGTCGCGATTGGTTGGGGGAAGTTGGCGGAGGAGTGAGGGTTGCCGAACCAATTATTACGTGAATTTGTCGCGTGGTAAGGAGAGAACGTTAAGTTGAAACGTAGATCTATACAAGAACAACAAATTGAAATTTAACTCAGAACTCGAAAGAATATTTGAAGTCATAACAATATTCATGTCCGCATCCATCTGTCGCATATAATGGCAAATTTCTTTATTTGATTTTTACGCGGTACACGATATTCAAATTTGAGATTTCTTGACTACGATACTATGATAAACCACTAAGAATCTCAAAAGGTTAAGCTTTTTCGTTGATCATGGTTTAATCAACTTTTTAAATGTTCAGTTTTGTACTTGCTAAAATGGTTATCTTGAAACCATTGGTGTCAGTTCGTGTTTAATGAAACTTTTTAAGATTTGAATATCACAAACGGAAAACTCATGGTTGGTTATTTCATCAGCTGATTACATTTTAACAAATGTCATTGCCTTGTCTACGTTGTTGTGCATTTGATTAATTCATCAGTGACTTGTAAAGTTTATTGATACTTAATGATGCACATCTCGAATTTTAGTTTGGTAATTTATAGGTCAGTAATTCCATGAGTTTAAGTTGTTGATTATGGTACTATATTAAATATTTCATGAGTGAACTTTTGAATTTTATCATCACTACGATTACATATCTGCTCTCTCTTACTTTGTTAAAAAGCTAGGAGAAAATGGGAGCGGAATGGAGATAACTAACACTGACTTGCTAGAATCAGTTGCTGAGCATTGAGGAAATATGTTGATAAATCTCATTTTAATCTTTGACATATTCTTAATCCATGATTAGTAAAACAATTGGGTGTCAGTATCTTTTTACCTTTCATTAGTGTTGAGCAAAATTATTGATGGCTTTGTTTGTGGAACTGTTCTCACTACTAGTTATTGCTATTCATAAATTTAAAATAATTTGATTAATTATACTTGTGTATGACAGCAAAGATATTGCCAGTTGTAAAAAATCAGCATTTACTCCTTTGTACCCTATTAATATGTAATGCTGCTGCAATGGAGGTATAGACATTGAACCGTTGAACTTATTATAGCTGACTTTATTCATTGATCATCTGCAAAAAGAGTAACTAAATTTGAAATGGTCATTTTCTTGTCAGGCACTTCCCATATTTCTTGACACTCTTGTTACAGCTTGGGTTGCTATTCTGCTCTCCGTGACTTTAATTCTTCTATTTGGAGAGGTGAGAAGTATTTGAAATACAGTATTTTAAAATATATATGTGTGTGTGTGTGTGTGTGTGTGTGTGTGTGTGTGTGTGTGTGATAGTTATGTTGGGGTGTTTTGCTGGGCTGTTAAGATAACTCTACCATGACTAGATCTAATTAAAAGGGTCCTCTAATTGAGATCACATGTCAATAAAAGTGATCTTGAAGAGGACCAAAATCTGTACAAAAAGATAAAATTACCATTCCAAAAAAGAAATTGATCTCTCTAGTTTAAGTCTTCAAACGTTTATTTGGATATTTTATCTGTTTCATTCTTAATTGTACAGGGCTAAAAATTATTGCCTGGGATATAATGCAAAAAAGATTCTTGGCATATTTAATTCAAAGTAATTCAATTTACAATGATCTTGATCTTACATTGAAATCATTGGTCTTGAAATGTGATAATATGAACATCTTCTGTACATGATATTTAACAAAAAAATTAAGTTCTTAAAACAAATCAAGAATTACGAAGCAGTTGAATAGCACTATAATAGACTGAAGTTGAAGATGATAATAATGGAGAAGACAATGTTGATTAGAAGTAGAGTGTTAGATGACAAGGAAATAACCGTGGTTTAGATGTATTTACTGTGGTACCTAGGAAAAAATGAGAATGCTGTGCAAATTTTTTCTATACTATCAAAGTTGGTGTTCAAGTAGATCAGGTTGATTGAATGTTTAACTTTGTTTACTTGTGCTTACAGATTATACCACAATCTGTTTGTACACGTCATGGTCTTACTATTGGTGCCACAGTAGCACCTCTAGTCCGAGTTCTTGTTTGGATCTGCTTTCCTGTAGCATATCCAATTAGCAAGGTGATATTTGTTAAGGTCAACCACTGTGTTTTGCTCTTTCTAATTTTCATTTCTTAACAAGTTTTCTTCATGTGTCAGCTGCTAGACTATCTTCTGGGTCATGAACGTTCTGCTCTTTTTCGTAGAGCTGAGCTGAAAACACTTGTAAATTTGCATGGTAATGAGGTACGCACTAAATTATCGCGGAAAAAAATGCCTTACTTGTATCTCGACTCTGATTTTCGCCACCTGCCTTGTTGAGACAGTAGAGACACAGCTTTTCTTTCTTTTACTTTCTTCTGTTACATCATGATTCTATACATTTGATTTTCCTTATGGTAAATCCTATAGTTGACGTTTTATAGGCGGGAAAGGGCGGTGAACTGACGCATGATGAGACCACAATTATCGCTGGAGCACTTGAACTCACGGAGAAAACTGCTAGTGATGCAATGACTCCTATATCCGATACTTTTTCAATTGACATTAATGCCAAGCTTGACAGGTTTGATACATAAAAGCTAGAGACCTGAAGTGGTTGCCCTATATTGTAAATGTACTGATGATTCTAATCATCCAGAACGTTGATGAATTTGATTATGGAGAAAGGACATAGCAGAGTGCCTGTTTATTACGAAGAACCAACAAACATTATTGGGCTCATTTTGGTTAGAACGTTTATCTTTGTCCCTTTTTTACTCTGCTCTTGTATAGTTGAATTTTACTATATTTACCGTGGTAATCTGTTAAAAATCAAACAATAACATGGAAAAAATTATTGAGATACGGATTTGCATGGAAAATAATCTTGAGAAAAAAAACTAAAATAACTATGTGAAGATCCAACCAAACTTTGAATTTTACACTCCAATATACATGAAAATTTTCATATGGGATCTAAGTATCGAAGCCGATTGGCTGAGCCCAAAAGAATCGGGGTCACCCAACTCTAACAAGCTACATTTGATTTGTTCTCTGACTTTGTATCTTTCCTTCATATTCCTGAGTTTTTTTATCAAGGTCAAGAATTTGCTGACTGTTCACCCAAATGATGAAGTACCCGTAAAGAGCGTTACAGTTCGCAGGATCCCCCGGTAAGGTAGCTGTATGAAGGCTATATTCGAGTGAATTGCTGCACATAACTGTGACAAATTGCATTATTAAAACAGTTCTCTGATGATAGGGTTCCAGAAAATATGCCATTATACGACATATTGAATGAGTTTCAGAAAGGTCATAGCCACATGGCAATTGTCATTCGGCAGAGCAACAAAACCCTCGAGCAGGCCGAGACTAAACCTGCAGATTGTGAGTAAATCTCTGTAAACTTAAAACTTGATCGTTTAGGCTGTGATTTGAACGACGACTGCGGTCTGATACATGAAACCTTCGATAACTCCATTGATGATTTTTTAATTCTCTCTCTACAATTAGATTCTTTCAGAGATGTAAATGTTGATGTTGATGGAGAAAAAACTACTCATGAGAAGATGTTAAAAGCCAAGAGATTGCTTCAGAAATGGAAGAGTTTCCCAAACAGTGCAAGTAATTCTTACAGGAGTGGTTCCAAGAGCAGAAAGTGGAGTAAAGAGATGTACTCCGACATTCTGCAGATCGACGGAAGCCCTCTCCCAAAGCTCCCCGAACAAGAAGAAGCCGTTGGGGTTATCACCATGGAAGATGTCATCGAAGAGCTTCTGCAGGTATTCAATCAATCAACTCCTCTTTGTTCTTGCTGGTGTCTCTTTCATGCTCCCCTTGCTTTAACATTCTATTACGACTCCCCCGCTCCCGCACTTCACTTGGGGGCGCTTCACTCGGGTCTTCTCTCAGTTAGTTCCTTTTCTCAACATAGTGCAATTATTTAAGAACTGAATCTTGTTGTCGAGTGAATTGTGTCTCTCTATTACGATTCTCTTGGTCAGCTCCTTTTCTCTGGTCAGAACCTTCGAGCTGAGAAGAATCGTAATAGAGAGTGACACAATCCACTCGACAACAGGATTCAGTTCCTAAATAATTGTACTATGTTGGAAAAACTAAGAGAAGTTCCGAATGAAACACCTTGAATCATCTAAGAATGGAAAAACGTTGAGAGTTTGATGCCCGAGTAGAAATTGATGTTGCTTTTTTTCCGAAATTTCACACTGGTTTTGGACAACGCAGGAGGAAATCTTCGATGAGACTGATCACCAATTTGAGGAGTCGTGAGACCGGATAAAGGCGACGAAAACTACAACGGGTATGAGAAAAATTCATTAATTTTTTAAGTTTGTTCATAAATTGCAGCATTAGCTAGAATTGATAATTCCATGTTATAAATTTCTTATTTTTTAAATTATGTAATTAAATGGATTAATTCTTGATTCAATGCTTGTAATTCATGGTGCTAAGGCAGTTCGTTCGCGTATATTACGTTAACTCAATTGCAAGTCGTCGGTGTAATCTTGTTTTAGTTACCTTTAATATTGGTTTACTCTTTATTAGCAAGATTAGGTTAAGCTCAATTCATTGTCAAATTTAAACTTGACAGTCTTGCATTTTTTATTATTTATATTAAATTAAAATAATTATTTATAATATTTATTACATAAATATTACAGCATATATAATAAAAAATTTGTCAAGAACCTCGGCGAATAAGGATAAAACCGTAAATTAAATATGCTTGAAAATTTAAGCTGGCTTAATGCTCCACCATATAATTGACGAAATTGCCCCCATGTTCGAGCTCCACCTCTCCAACGGTCACTTACAGGCGACAAAGATTCAAATCTGCCCGAAAGAACTCGTCTCTCTCTCTCTCTCTCTCTCAAACTTTTTCTCTCTTGCTCCTGTATTCTCGCCGAAGCTGGAAATGATGGAGGTGGAAACTCAGGTTCTGAAGGAAAATGGCGGAGAGAGAGGGGAAGACATTTACGAGACAATCGAGGCTCCTAAGTTCGTTGACTTCACCGTGCCTGATAAATGCTGTCCTGACGATCGCTACTGGTTTTGCTCGCGATTCGGTCAGTTATTCTCCCTACTTCAACTCAGATTTACTTCCGTTGCATCACTAATCTGAAGCTTTGCAAGTGTGTTGATGGTCCTAGTCCTTGAAATTGGTCCTTGATTGCTTAGCAAAATGTTGGAAATGATTCCAAAAGCTACTTAATACTTCAATAACTCAACATTTTTACCTGCTTTAAGCTCAAATTCTCTAGAAATCTACAACTTTGAGCTATGGGAGAGATGGACTGATATAATTCTAATTCCTCTGATTTATGAATTTCTTCTGCCGAAACAATTTTCCTCGAGTTTTGGTCTAGAAAAAGATTCTCCAAGTACTGATTTTTCTGTGCTCTTCTTCTTTCTCGACAGGATGTGATCAGAAGCACGAAGAAGAACTGGATGCAGAAGCAATATACAAGAATTTCGTCATGCGGGTGAGTCTTCTGATCAATTTTCTTAGGGATTTTCTTACATTGAACCCTACATCATTTGGGGGTATGATTACAGGTCATGGCTGCAAGGAGTCCTAATGTTCGACTTCGAAAAGCACCAAGGTTTGAAACCAAAGAATCTCCTGCCACCACTTCTGTCAAATCGGATTAGTCACTAGTTTTTGTGTTTGGTTTGTAGAAATGTGAAGTGCCCTCTTACAGCTCCGCCAAAATCCTCCAAGTCTAGATTGTCAAAACTCACCCTGATCTCTTCAGTTCCCAAACGAATAGTAGATTCCAGAATGGAAGCCAAACCTGTTCTTGGCAGGACTAGAATTGAACCAACTCCTACTGCAGAGCCAAAGAAATCTTATGCACTGACCAAGGCTCTGACTACTCCAAGGAATGGACAGCGAGTTTCGAATCCCAGAAAATTCTTAAGTGTCCGAAACGTAAAAGGGCATTCTGTTTCAGCACCAAAGACTTTGAAGGTAGTAAAGTCTTTGGTTTTCAACTCTCCAAAAAAGAGTGCAAAGACAAAGGCTAACGATCTGAATAACCCTATGAGAACATTATGTGCAGCCATGAAGAAGCTCGATATTGCGAATGGAAATAAGTACGAGTCGCTTCCTTCGGACGCCCCGAAGAAAAAACCCAGAGGAAGAGAAGTGAAATCGCGAGTTTTTGATTCGCAATACTCATACAAGCTTAAAGGCAAGAATGTCAAGCTTTCCTGTCATTCAAGGAGGAAAAGCAAGGAAAAGCTCTCACAAAACCGCGACACGGAGCCTAAAAGAGACGAAGAAGTAAAAGATGATTCTAGTGACATGGAAATGGATGGCAATTCAAGACATGGTTCTAATGGACATGAAGATCTTCAGAAAATTCTTAAAGTCTCAGAATTTGAATCAGATAAAAATATGGTTTCTTCAACATCAGCAGAACCTGATGTTGGCCGGCTCCTTGAAGTGGATGAGGGTAAGAACGAAAGAAATGACTGCATGGAAAACGTAAATATCAACTCAGAAAATGGGCAACCTACAGAAATTATGGAGAGTGATGATAAAGAAAATGTTGCAGAACTTGTTGACAAAGAGAATGAGAGTGGAAATGCTGAAAATCATGAAAAGGGAAATACCGTTTTTAGTGATAACAGGTACTGCAATGCAGCTTTTCAGTAGGTTTCATTTAGTTCTCGTGCATTGAAATGTTGGATGGCTAAATCATTGCAGGAAACTCAATCCTAGAGATGGCAATTCAGGTAGAGTAACGTTCGGAAAACATGATCATCCAAAGACCACGATTAAGGTTTGAAAGTTCTTAGGAATGGCCATTTAATTTTTCAGTTTTCTAATACATTAGTAGTAACGCAGGTCAAGAAAGTTCTTAGGAATCCTTTGAAAGAGAATTCGTCTGTTGCCTTTGGTGTTCAAGGGTTGAAGAGTATGAAACCAAGGCCGACAAATCCAAAACCTTTTAGGCTAAGAACAGATGTATGTTCAAGATTTCCTATCCTGTTCTTTTAATTCATAGAATGAAAAACATTTATATTTAATTTTCGACCATTTGATTTTGGTTCTTTTAGGAAAGAGGAATACTTAGAGAAGCAAATATGATGGAGAAAAAGACGCATCCTCCTTCATGTGAAATGGCCATTTCTGAAAAACTCCAAGTGGAAAAGCCACGGAAAATAAAGAAAAATTGCCTCGAAGAACGCGGAAAAAAGAAGGATGTAGAAGAAGAAGAAGAAGAGCATGAGAAGAAATCACGGGCTGCTCAACTTGTAAGCTTTCCATCGGAATCAAGTTTCTCGCATCGAGATCAAGAATCTTCTGTAACAATTGTTTGTACCAGGGAACAACACCAACCATTTCGGCTAAGAGGAATGCAAAGAAACAAGGATTGACTCGAATGAGAATCGAACAATCAAAGCAAGGCTCGGAAAGAAGCAAGACAGACAAAGTGCAGGAGCAACTAGCAAGACATCATGGGTGAGTTCAATGAGCTTCTGCCCATCTAATCATAGATGCTATTCTAAACCACACTACTAAGTTCTAGTTAATGTTTTTGTTCATAGAAATGCCTCATCAAGACTCGAGAAATCAGCAAAAACATCAGAAATTTCAGCCTCTTCTTGTCCGAAGCCTCGACCGGCAGCTCGAAAAAGGGCTCTGACAGTTCCAAAGGAACCAAATTTCCACAGCATTCACGTCCCAAAAAGCTGCACCAAAAAATTGACGGAGACTCGATTTTCGAAACAGCTATAACTACAAGTCTACAACACAGGTGCATGCAGGCCTTGGATCTTGCTGCTGTTTGTTCAATAAATAGTTGAATTGCATTACATATATATATATGTAAGTTGTGGAGTGATTCTTCGATTATTTACACGTATTTGATTTGCGTACTCGTTTTCTTCGCAAATTAAACCATGTTTTGAAATAAAATCATTTATGCAATATTGAGTGATTCATTTGGAGAAATCCTTGGAAGTTCAACGCATTCGGCTTGACATACCCGACAGATAAACTATGATTTCGGAACCGTATGTGTCAACTAAATTCTTAAGTCTCGACCTATTTTCCCGACCCATGTTTTGTCCCGTCGAAGTATGCGCGTATTTGAAAATTATATGATAATGAGATATGATAAAAATGAGTAGAGAGTGTAGAGCCACAGAAGCTCGAAATTTTTGGAGATAGGATAAGGAGATGGAATTGTTCATTCCACACAAAATCAATTAATTTAATTAATATTTTACAAAATTAAAATAAAAATAATATTTATTCCACCTTGCTTGGATCAAAGATATCTCATCCCCTTCTGCCTGTGTGTGTATATATTGCTCACCCCGTCCAAATTCCCCCCATCTCTCTCTCTCTAATGGAGACTAACGTCAAGGCTACGCAGCGCATGGCCATGTTAGCTGCTCATTTGCGTCCTTCCAATCTCCAGGTTATGCTCGTGAACTGGTTTTCTGTCGTAAATGGTGGTAAATTCTGCTGCTGACTGGTTTTTGTTCTGATTTTTGATGAATTTGGTGCGAGTGTTGCTAGGTTGAGGGAACTTCTGGTCTGGAATCTGTGAATTGCCGGGCTAAGGGTGGTGCTCCGGGTTTCAAAGTGGCTATACTTGGTGCTGCTGGTGGTATTGGACAGCCTCTTTCTTTGCTGCTGAAGATGAATCCTCTCGTCTCAGTTCTTCATCTTTACGATGTTGTTAATGCTCCTGGTGTCACTGCTGATGTTAGTCATATGGATACTGCTGCTGTGGTAAGAGTTTCGAGTTGTGATTTTGTTAAATACTTGGCGTTTTCATTTCTATCCTTAATTATGCAATTTATTTTTCACACTAGAGCAGCTGATCCAACATGATTCAAAAGGTTATTGTGTTTGACTTAGTACACAGCCATATAGATGGAAGTTTATTGGGTACTTCGAGATTCTCTGTTATAGATTCCATGTATCAAGCATGATTCAAAAGGTTTCTTTGATTAGAAGACATTATTATAACCAATCTGAGTAATGTTAACTCACTATCTGATTTCCTGCGAGATATATCATTAGTCTTGCTTTCAAGTGATAGTATATCCGCGATAGACAAGCCCCCCATAAACGAAAAGTTTATATGGGAATTGCCTTCTAGGTGCGTGGTTTCTTAGGCCAACCACAGCTTGAGAATGCACTCACGGGGATGGACCTTGTAGTCATACCTGCTGGTGTTCCAAGGAAACCTGGAATGACAAGAGATGATCTTTTCAACATCAATGCTGGAATTGTCAGGACTCTCTGCGAAGGAATAGCGAAATGCTGTCCTAATGCAATTGTCAACTTAATCAGCAATCCTGTCAATTCAACTGTTGCAATTGCATCAGAAGTCTTCAAGAAAGCTGGAACATATGATCCAAAGAGACTTTTGGGCGTTACGACTTTGGATGTAGTTAGAGCAAATACATTTGTGGTAACCTACTTACCTTACCTTAAGTTTCTCTGCTTCTGTTGATTTTATGCCTTTCCTCCGTACATTATCAGATCCAATGCATACAGTTTCTCAGAAAAGAAAAAAAAAATTAAAATGACATACTTGAAAGTTGAATGGGATTTTTTGGGCTAGATACCCTTGATAAATGGGAAAAGGGAATCAAAATCTGATACAGTTGAAGAAATGTGACAAGTATCGAAACTTCATAAGTTTATGGGAAAAAAATCAGCATACTTCTTATGATTTCTTGCAGGCCGAAGTCCTGGGTCTTGATCCTCGACAAGTTGATGTTCCAGTCGTCGGAGGTCACGCTGGAGTTACAATATTGCCTCTTTTATCACAGGTCTCTTATGCCAATTTTTATTACATGCATTTTTTATATGATAGTTCAACTTAATGTAATTTTGGTGTTTTAATTCATACTAAGTTTTTATTGCATTTATATGCAGGTTAAACCTCCCTGCTCATTTACACCAGAAGAAACTGAATACCTCACCAACCGCATCCAAAATGGGGGGACTGAAGTTGTTGAGGTAACATCGCTTTACTGTTTTGTGGTATTATTTATTCAATATTCATCTAGCTACTAATTAAATCAAAGGCCATAGGTCCTCCTATTTTGTGGACCATTTAAGGACTTCATTTGAAAATCTCATCATCATAAAAAAAAGAGATTCATAGTACAAGTATTTTTTGGAATCTGAGTCAAACGATTAAGGTTCATGTAGATTGAAATGAATTCTATCGATTGGAATTAATCTGGTTTGGAAAGATTTTAAAATCAAAAAGCTTAATAAAAAAACTTATAAAATGAAGAAATTCAACTCTTTCCATTTAAATGCTGCTATGCAAAGACCGTAAATTCTTCAAAATAATTTTATTTCAGGACTTGAAATTATTTTCATACTAGAAATGTTTCAATGATTGGGCTCAAGTCTTGGATATATAATCCAATTTCCCAGCATAGCTATAATTATAATTTTGCGCATTATTTTCAGGCAAAAGCAGGAGCTGGGTCTGCAACTCTGTCAATGGTTAGTAGTCATCAATGACCTTCTGCGTAAAGGGTGGATTTGTCAATATTTGTTTGCATAGAAATAAACTCAAGTATTACAACTCCTGCCAAATATTATTTAGGCGTTCGCCGCAGCTAAGTTTGCTGATGCATGTCTTCGCGGATTAAGAGGTGATGCCGGTGTTATAGAATGCTCGTTTGTGGCATCTCAGGTTCTTCCTCGTTGAATCCTACCAGACATTTCAAATCATAAAAGAAAAGCAAAACAATATCGGTTTCAATTAAAACTTGCAAATGTTCATAAGCAGGTGACAGAGCTCCCTTTCTTCGCAACAAAAGTACGACTTGGCCGAACTGGAGCAGAAGAAATCTATCAACTGGGTCCTTTGAACGAGTATGAAAGGTAAGACATAATATCAAGTGGCAAATAACACGACCGGATCATTATTCCTCGCAATGGATAGCTTACATCTGCTTCTTTGGGAAATTGAAAAACAGGATTGGGTTGGAAAAGGCCAAGGAGGAGTTGAAAGCAAGCATCCAAAAGGGGGTTTCATTTATCAAGAAATAAGTTAATTTCCATATGAAGCATCTATGGTAATGAGTGATTCCCTATCATTTCTTAACATAATACTTCATAGCTTTCTATAATTTTCATAGTGCTGTTCATCTTCTGCTGTATCGATTATGAATAATAAGATATAAAAAAATTGGAAATAAGATTTTCAAGCCTTGTAGCTTTTTGCACTTTGAATAGTTCAATTCCATCTTACCATAACAGATATAATCCACTAAGATCTGCATGAAACATCAATTCAAGAACAGGAAAAATGGGGAGAATATAGACTAGTTTATAAGCATTTTTAGATTTTCAGGATTGTCAAACTCTAATACACATGGGAAGATAGGAATAGAGATGGTAACTCTCCTAGCTCTGTTTAGCTCTTTTACTGTACAGTTTATGGAGATTTACCTCTTCTACAACTTGGAAAATAAGGGCAAACCTTGAAGAGAGATTTCTATAGTTTGTTCCAATCCTTTGGGGAAAAAAGAAGGAAAGGTCAATGAACCAGAGAATTTACAGGGTGAGGGGATCAGATGGAGCATAAATTATAGGAGTTTTAGACATTGTAACGTTTCCAGAAAGCACCTCTTGTGAAACTGTATCCTCCACAGTTAATGGCTGCACTTGCATCACTTTCTCTGCAACAATCTTCTCCCCATCAACTTTGGCTAGAACTTCAAAATCCATCCTCACCACTTCAGGCCTCGTTCTCCACGCTGGAAAACCCTCCAGCTCTGCTTCCTTCACTTTCTTTTCAACGTGGAACCCGATCTTCAAGAATGTCTGGGCTGACACATCAGCCTTGACCAATCTAAATGAACCCTCTGCTCCGGCCATCGTCCCTAGTACTGATGAGAGAAGAGCTTCAAAACCTTGTAGCTTAGGGCTCGAGCCGTTGATGGAAGTCAGCGGCCACAGTGAGTCGAATCCATTCTGGGTCAGATCCGAGGGGCTTACAAAAAGAGGTGCGGGGGACGATAATTCAACAAGCCCTGGAGCGAGGCGCTTGAGCTTGAGCTTGTTAGCAGAAGGAGAAGCAGACTGGGATGAGGAGGACGGGGCAGCAGCCAGCGAGGTTGGCCCGACTATCCGCAGCGATAGAGGAGGGGCGTTTTCAACTTGAGAAGAGCGATGGAGCTCTTCTGCCATGGATAGAAGACCAGTCGCAAAGCCATTGCCGGTTGCATTGAAAGGGAGCGAAAATTCAAGAGGGTGGCGCAGACTCACTGATCTAGCCCCCTTTATGGTTACTACTGCACCGTCTGCAAGTATCACCTTCTTCAACACGCCTGCATCTACATCATGCTGCAGCAGATGGAACAATTTTTAGATAAATTTACTTTCGTCATCAAAGAAAGCAGCGAATTGCCAAATCAAAGAAATAAATCACTCTGTTCTATGTGGATACACGGTAATACAGTTTGATTCGAACAAAGCTTACCGGTAATGAAACCCTCAGATCTTGCGCATCCTGAATCCAGAGCTCCATCGGGCCGGCGAGCTGAAACGGTGCCAATTCCGGAAATGCATCTTCAGAGTTTTGCCTCGGGGCCAGAGGAGTCCCATCGGCGAATTGATTCGTCTCCTGAACGCGGAAGAAGGGAGAATCGACGTACTGAAAACGCTTCACGCTCTCCAAAAGCTTTAAAGGAACGACTTTATTGGCGATTTCCAAATCGAACTCATAGGCGACAGCGTGCTCGACCTGAGCGTCCCTCAGATCGAATCCCGATATCTTGAAATCCTCGGATTGAAAACCTAATCCCTTCCCAATGGCGTCCTTCAAATCCTTCACAAAAAAACACAAAAAAAAGTCAGAAATACCATCTCGCTCAAAGACCAAGAGAAATAACGAAAAATCAAGGTTGCTTACAGAGATTGCGTGGGAAGACAGCAGAGCCGTAGAAGGCGGTTGCAGCGCGAACAATACGAAGGCCAGGAGAAGAAAATAACCTTTGTGGGGAGCCATTGGAGAGGGAAAGAGCGGGGAGAGAACGAAGAAGAACGTCAATTTATACGGAGAAGGACGGAAGCTTCGAGGGGATGACGTGTCGACAATTCCCCAATAAGAGAAGGGTTGGGTGATTTAGCGATGATTTGTCAAAATGTTATTGGCTAGACTTTGCTGGACCTTCTCCCGGGAGTTTCGCAGAATGACGAGTCAGCAAAATGTGGGCTCCACATTTTGAGGCGCGTTATTATTCATTGCATATTGGAAAACATGTCATATAGAAGTTTGGTGTAAATGTGTCAACATTGTTAGGGAAATCAACGTGCCAAATAGTATATTATTAAATGTGTCGATAAATATTTTAAAAATTATATAATGGGCTTATAAGCGCATAATTTGATTTGGTCTGATTCGGTTCTACCCAAGACCAGTTTCAAAAATTGAGAATCAAAAGCATGGCTTCCAAAAACATAATTAGACCGAAATTGTGAAATATGATCATGTTCTGTCCTTTTAAGATTGGTTTTTTATGGTTGAGTCCTTCAATTTTTGGTCTGGTTTTATCCAATGTTGATTCTGTTTTTTTATCTATGGTTCGGTTCTAATTTTATAATTTTCATCCTTGAAACCGGAATTGGAACTGTGAAGGCATGAACCCAGAATGTTAACTAACTCAAACTCGTGAGGGGTAGAATCCAGACCGGACCAAACCGGCTGGTCCAGATAAAGCCGTTTTCCCGGTCCTGTTTTGGGCACAACCATGGTAAAGAGCGACAACATCGTTGTACGGATGATTATGGGTTTCTTATCTATCTGACCACCGCTACCTCCTACCACGTACATTCACACCTTCTTCTTCTTCTTCTTCTTCTTCTTCTTCTTCTTCTTGTGCCCTCCAATGGCTTCCATTTCTCCACCGCCTACACACAACTACGCCTTATCCAGCTCTAAATTCCTTTCTTCCCTTGCTCGTAAGGGACCCACTTCCCCTTCCTCATCCCCCCATTTTCCCTCTCACTCCCCAACCCATACCATCTGTCGCTGCAACAATTCCGACTCTCCTCCCCCCTCCGACCCTTCTTCTCCTCGTCCATGGCACTCTGCGCTTCAGGACCTTGTCCACACCGCCTTCAAGACCTTCGATTCTTTGATGAATCCCGGGAAGAGCGATTCCGGAGAAGCTCTGCGTTTCGACGATGGCTTACATACAGAGAATGAAGCCAAAGAGGGCCTCGGCGGCATCAAAGATGATCTAGACTGGGATTGGGATCGTTGGCGCAAGCATTTCCAGGAGGTCGACGAGCAGGAGCGTCTCCTTGCCGTCCTTAAGGTTTTCTCAATTATCTTTTTTTCTTTTATATTCTTGGCTATCGTGCCTCAAAGCTCTTGTAGGCGCAATGGATTTTCATTTGTGCGATGAATGAGCTCAGTCAGACTAGAATAACTCTTAGTATAAACACGCGCTTGGAAACTTTCTTGTTAAACTATCTTAGAACAAAATTCTGGAGGCAGTTTGGTGAATGAAGGCCCTTTTTCTTCTTGTAGTAATTGTATCAAACTTTTTGGTAGTTATGTGGTTTGATCCGATGATTTCTATGAC
This sequence comes from Begonia fuchsioides, assembly GCA_003255005.1. Lineage (NCBI taxonomy): Eukaryota > Viridiplantae > Streptophyta > Magnoliopsida > Cucurbitales > Begoniaceae > Begonia > Begonia fuchsioides. Next base: position 251,442 of record QAOC01053057.1, on the reverse strand, counting down.
CCTATCAAATCCAAAAAAAAAACACAATGCAAGCCTTGCCTAGGATTTTTTGGTTCAATAAACGAAAATTAAACGTTTTAAGTTTTCGGATAGAGGTTCTAGGATTTTTTCTCAGTGATTGATTGGAAATGGTCGCTGTTTCTTATATGTTTTCTTCTGTAGTGTGCATTTGATGAAAACTTCTAGGAGAGCAATAAAAATGTGCATTTTGTACATAACTATGCAACGGAGTGCTAAAAATACATAATTTATAATAACCCTCTATAATTGAAGAAGGAAGTACTGAATAAACCAATACAATTTGTGCTACAGTCACAGTTGAGCCGTGCTGTACAGACAGAGGATTATCAGTATGCTGCTAGGACCAAAGTTGCCATTGCCACTTTGTCTGCAAATGATGCAGTCGGCCAAGTGGGGTCTTACTTGAATGTAAGAAATTATTTGATATAAAAATTCGTTTTAAATGAGCATTCTTGTTTGGGTCTTCATTATTTTTTATGTCCTTTTTCCATCAATCTTAGAAAGCTATAGCGGAGGAGCGTTATGATGATGCAGCTTCTATTCGAGATAAGGCTGGTGCTGGGCTGGTGAGGCTATTCTTAACTATTTTTTCATTTACTCTTATCTGATGAAAGAGATGTTCTAAACTATTTTTTGATCCTCTAAAAATTATTGTTTCAGAGGTAGCATGTATGTAGTCAGACAATGTCTCAATTCTACATGTGCCCTTGTTTTGTATGTGAAGTATTTCTTCACTTTGTAATATCATTTTATATCTAAATGGTTGTCTTATAATATGCCAGATACCTGTTTTCTGTGTTTACTTGTGTTATGTAAGAATTCTTTTTTCCTACAAAAAATGTCTTGAAGATACCTTTCAGTTCCCACGACTTTTCAGTAGAAGATAAATCTTTGAGAAGATTTATTTTTAGTATGACTAAAAGTTCTCGTGTGGTCTTTCTTTGTTGCTGGAAGCTTATCATCCATGTTTGATCGCTTATTTTCCTTTTATTTTTTTATTTCTTACTATGAAATAATACTAATGATTGTAGCAAAATGATAGATTGTCTTTGCATTTATAAACAAGAAACAGCAGAGCTCGCATTTGATTTTTATGCAAGCCATCAATTATATTATGTTGATTTTCTTGCCAGTCTAAGAATTTTCGGTTGTGCATTTTCCTTGCTTCCAAGAATCTATGATGGTCAATTGTGTATACTGGCCCTGCGTTGAATGTTGGTGTTATTAAGATCATGTTTTTGGCCTTCCAGGTTGGATGGTGGAGTGGTATCCCAAACAATGTCAAAGATGCTCGTGGTCTAATAATACGGATAACTGCAGAGCATGGAAGATATGTGGCTAGAAGTTATAGTCCTCGGTATGCATGTAGCTTCTTTAAAGTGAAATCCTATTGTGGATAATCCTTTTTCTCTGATGATTTGTATATCTAACTTCTTTTTCAGTGAGTTTTTTGACTTTAGATCTCTCTCCCCTTAAAAGAAAAAAAAAACCTATCATAAAATGTTGGAATTCAACTGATGTTAATTTCATTTAAATCTTAATCTTGAGCTTTTGCTGCCCTAACTGACCAATAGGAACTGAATTTTTCTTTCCACTTTTCTTAGGCAGCTTACTAATGCTACAGGCGGTATTCCCCTATTTGAAATTTTCCTCACAGTCAATGGGAAAGGAGAATACAGGCAGCAGGTATTTTCTTTTAAGAACACAATCATATTTATTTTCTAGTTCCAGTTTTAAAGTTTTGTGCATTTTAAAGTTGAATCAAAAATAAAAAATCTAAAGTAGTTCGCTTAAAGCTTTCTAAAACTTCAGTCATAGTATCGGTGTTCAGGTGAACCAATTATTTACTAATTGAGGTTGTCACTTGTTAGCTGATAACCATGAAGATTTTGGAATTGCTAAATTGTGCTGAAATGGAATTTTTTGGCCTAGTTATTTGGATCGATATATCTATTGCAGCTATATAATTGGAGATCTGATACTTTCTGTTACATGATGTATGATAAAACTACTAGAGTCACTATTCACCAAATTTATTTGTTTATTTATTATTAGATAAGTTTGTTATTAACATGCAAATGTTCCTATGCATACATGTATGGACAGTGTTTAAGTAGCTTGATCCCAATCCACATATTTTTTTACATCAATATACTTTCAATAAAAATAAAAGTATGGATGGGGGCAGCACCATTTGCACGAGGAAGCAAACATTTGGCAAAAGCCCATGAGTGTACATAACATAACCCATGTATAATAACCCTCCTATTCCCCCACGATCTACATAACATAACCAACAAGTAAGCTATATCCCAAATTGCCCTTGACGTTGAAAATCATCTATACCCTTACCTAACCCATCTAGATAATGACATTAAATCATGATAACACTTAATACGTAAGTACTGTGAACAGCCTTTGCATGCCTTGGATACAAAAATCTTATGGATGGCGGTTTATAACTACACTACAAATTTAAATCGTCTTTAATCTACTAATTTATAATACTGACATTTATTTGAACATATTCATGCTCTTCTCATGCTCAAATTTCTTTTTTATTTTTTTTTATTTTTATTTTTTTTGTGATTTAACATGCTGTGCAGTGTGCTAACAACATGCTCCTTTATCAGGCCGTGTACTTAAAGTGGGAAGGAGCTTTCCAAGTTTCTTCGGCTGATTCATCCACGGTGTCAGATGACCCTAGCTTATTGAGCTCATCAGACCCAAATGAAGACACTGGCGAGTTATTTGTTCCGAGCAGTGAGGATGTTGAAGAACTTGATGATAAGGGGGAAGATTCTGATTTAGCTCTGGGGCTTACTGGTTTTCAGAATCTATTGAGGGATGTTATCCCTGGTGTGAAGGTTAAGGTTTTGAAGATGACAACACCAGGAAAGGTTGACAAGGACTTGATATCGAAGGTGATTGAGCAAATAATTGAGGAAGAAGAGGAAGAAGAAGAGGAAGAGGAAGTGGAAGGAGGAGAAGATGTTGAAAATGGAGGAGAGGAAGACAAAAATGAAGACTTCAAAATTTTAGATGCAGAAAATAAAATTACGGGTGACGACCAACTGAGAGATCCAATTAACTTGGATTCTGATCCTGGTATTATTGGAAATGAGGTTCATAATGGAATTGCGGTCAAAGTTGTTGTCGGTGGACTCGTTCAGAAATTTTCTGGTCGTGTACCTGCTGAAGATTATCTTCGTGTACCTGCTAAAATAGAAAAGAAGGACCGCTTTACATTTTCTTTGTCAATCGAGGAAGAAGACAACAAACACGATTCTGAAGGCAAGAAACGATCTCCAGTTAGTAAAAGGTCTAAGCTTCAAAACGAAAGTGGAATTGAACATATTATGGTTGATTTAGCAAAATTTGTTGGTAGGGAGAAGATACCTTTAAAGGTTGGTTTTAAATTCATCAATTGGGACATTTTGAGTATAGATGATTTTTTATGCATTTAATGGTTTCTTTTAAAACATTTGTTTCATGCCGAGCCTTAATATCTGTATTGACATTAGGTACTGTTTTATAAGTCATAATCACGTTTTCTTTCAGGTATTTAAAGAGGTAGGTGAGTTGATAAAACTCACCCTCAGCCAGGCTCAAAATCATGAATCACTGGTTGGGACAACAATTTTCAATCGAATTGAAATGAATGCTTCTTCAGATCCTCTGAGTGGTAATACATTTTTACAGATCCCCATCACATAAACTAATAATTTTTCTCTTTCCTTATTTCTTTTTTTTGTATTTTGTTTGCTTAAATCTGTCATTTTGCTTGAATGTTATTTGTTTTCTAGGAACAGTTTATTATATGCCTTGCTATTTTTGTACATTGGGATGTTGTATCATTTATTTTGTTTTAGTATTCTTTGAACCATTGTGATTGTGAAAGATTATGATGATAATTGGAAAATGTTGTTTTGAGGAGTTTTTATGCCAAACTGTTTCTTTTTTTTCTTTTGTTATTTCTCGCCGGCATTGAAAAGTTGGAGTTTGAGATGATTAAGATAGGACAGTTCCCTCTCTCCTTTTGTTTCTTATACATAAGTATCACGAGGAGCACCATTATTTGGCTCCCTATTGCGGATGGTACATATTCAAATCCTTGATGATATCTTTAGATGACGTTTAACTGGACCCATGATTTATGCTCTAATTAAATGTCACTTAAAAAACTTGAAGTGAAGTTGAACGTAATCGTAGCTAATTGAATATACTACATTTAAAGGCATCCTCCATTTTGGGACATTAATGGATTGATGTTCTTTTGTGTTTAAAATATTCTTTCATTTCAATCACGCACAACAAAACTTTTACTGTTTTTTTTTTCATTTGCAGTTTTTTTTTCAATTCTATCGACAACAATAGTGTTGGAGTCTTATATGGGAAATTTTGAAGTTTTTGGAGAAGTTTAGAATCTGATGATATTTTCCCCTTCATATCTTTTCTACATCATCTTCATCTTGCATCCTTCAATTAGCTTTGGGTGACTTAAATGGAAAATTTTAAATTTTTGGAGCCAATCGCTCATCCATGTGGTGGCATTTTAGAATCTGATGATATTTTTCCTTTCAAATCTTTTATTCGTCATCTTCATCTTGTCATCTTCATCTTGCATCCTTCAATTAGCTTTGAGTGACTTTATTTGGATGCATGGAATTCACAGCAGAGTTCAGGTTTACAATTAGGTTCTATACTGGGCAACATTGCGTGAAAACTTTCTGACTTTACCTGTCTGCTTGTTTTTGAAATTAGAACAATGAAATGTATTTCCGTATCTTTCTATTGTGTGAATTTAGTGAAGACATCTCCTCTATCAACTTAACATTTTCCTCCTTTTGGTCTGAAGTTTCTCAGAAAAAAAAGATTCTAATCAAGAACTTTTTTATGTGCAATGGTTAGGTTGTAGCTCTGTGTTTATACATTCTTGAGGGATAAAATCAGATCGTTTATTGGAAAGTGTACTTATATTTATAAATATTTTTAGCACGTTTTTTTTTCAATTGAAAAGGGACAACTACGTTTGATTATTTTGTGCCCCTCTTCTCGGAGAGAATTCTCTTTTCTTGTGACCTTCTTAAAGGAATTCTTCATTAGTTCTGTTTCTTGTAAAAGACGTACAGTAAGAAGAATGTTTACTTGACAGGGCTTTACATTGGAGCGCATGGTCTTTATACATCAGAGATAATCCATCTAAAACACAGATATGGTCAATGGGAAGAAGATCGGAGGGGTCAAGAAACGTCGAATATCGAGTTTTATGAGTATGTAGAAGCTTTCAAGATTACAGGGGATCCCTACGTTCCAGCCGGGCAGGTACGTTTTATACACTTCTTTATATTACCGACTCATATCAAGAAAGGATCATTTAGGACTCTGCTCTTCACTCTTTTGATAATGTTTTTACCTGTGAAATCTCATTTCCAATATTAAGGATTTAGAATGGTAGAGAAAGTTCTGCTAGATGACATGAGAAATTTACTTCTTGTGAACTACAAAAGTTACTGATTCCTTAGAGTTTTGATTCTATATTAAAATTCTAAGTTAATCATTGGTTCGATTTGTTGAGAATTTTTAAGCTTCCCTTCTATATTTTCTACAGTATTGTAATAAAATTGTTTATATACACACATGCTAGTTTTACCTAGCAATAATCTAGAAAAATATCCTTTTCAGTTTACCTTCCCAAAGCCTTAAAAGTAATATATCATCTTTTTCAGGTGGCTTTTCGTGCAAAGGTTGGAAAGAGATATCAGATTCCTCACAAAGGGATTATTCCAGAAGAATTTGGAGTGGTATATATTCAGTCACCTCTTACATTTGAATTTGAAAAGCTTGTTCAGTTTCTCAAGTTCTTTACGCTTTCATTGCCCTATCTGAGCAGATTCCTCTACTGTTGCGTCCTATGCAGATTGCTAGATACAAAGGACAAGGGCAGCTTTCTGAGCCTGGTTTTAAGAACCCTCGATGGGTTGATGGTGAACTTGTTATTCTTGATGGGAAGGTTCATTGTTTACCCCATATATTTACTCTAATCTTAGTCTGTCTTTTAATATGTGCTAATATAGTTGATGTAGATGGAAGCCAGATCAGAGCCTGTGAAAGACAATATGAGAGAATAGGGAAATTAGAAAGAACGAAGAGATCGAAGAGAACAAATTAGGTTGAGATAGAATATATGAAGAGAGATAAAAATTGAGAGAAACAATAAATATGAATAACCAATAATCGTCGAAGTCCATCAATATTGTTCGTCAATAATGCTCTCTATTTTGCAGTATATTAAAGGTGGACCAGTTGTTGGATTTGTGTATTGGGCGCCTGAATTTCATTTCTTGGTGTTCTTCAATCGGCTTAAGCTTCCCCAGTAGATTTTCATTTGCCGAAGCTTGTTAATTATATGTCATCTATAAGGTATATTCCCTTGTTATTTCCGCTCATCTTAAGAAGTTTAACATAATTTCCATTAAGTAAACCTTTATCATAGAAATGGCATCCCTCTATCATAGAAATGGCTTCGATGATGGCTTATTACTATGATTTGACATTAGTTATACGCTAAAGCGTATTAATTGTGAATTATGAATTTAGATATGACTTCTAAAAGAGTCTAATAAAAAGGAAAATTTAGATATTTTTGGTTTTCATGGCTTTAACTATTTAACACTTTGCATGAAACGCGCATCTCTCTGATCGTACATAACACAATGCAGATGGAAAAGTTATCAGAACCAAGCAGTCGTTGCCTCCCCGAGAGGATTCAGCTCCAAACTTGAGCGCCTGTAAGTAAAATAACTGACTCAAAACTGAAGAATTTGAAGTCATTTACTTTTTGGCACGTTTATTCGACTATTTGTGCATACAAGTTCGTAGCTGTATTCCAACTTTACTCTCAATGATCATGTTTCACTTCTTTTGTTTTTCATTGGAGTAACTCCCATGTAGTTCTTCTAGCTTTCACCTGTCATTTAAATTAAATGCACAATTTCAAGCGTATCAATTTGTTCTGATTCTAAAATCCGATGTCGAATTTAGTATTGACTGATGGCATATTTGGGAGGTTTATAGCATGAGAATCCGTAAATCGTAACTCGTCTTGGTTGGATCATATTACTTAGAGTTATCGTCCGATCCTCTAGACCCTGGATCATAAATTCTATCAATTCGGTTCATGTCCTAGTGTTCATCTCGATCTTCAAAATGAATAGACAAATGGGAAGATGAAGTTTGAATATATAAGCAAAGGTGCAATGCACAAGGAACAGGAGAGAGAGAGAGAAAAAGGAGAGAGGAGAGAGAAAGGCCCTACTTTAAGAAACTATTTTTGAGAGCTAGAAGTTGGCATTGCAAGGCTGACTCCACTTCCATCAGGCAGCTCTTTCCATTGCAGGGTCACTGTTTTGATCTGTGTAGAAATTCACACCAGCTTTCCCTGCATTTTCGCACTCTCCATGATTGACTCCATATTTCTTCGAGAAAGCTTGTCCGCAAGTTAACAAGAAAAAGAAACTAACCATAGAAATTGAGGTCCCCAGCAAAAGATGCTTTGGATCCAGTAAATGAGAAAAACGGCAACGGCACGGGAATCGGAACATTGATCCCGACCTGATTCAAAAACCAAGCAAACTTACTTAATTCAGCATTTGTTTGGACGAGCATTTATCGATCGTTTCGAGATTTTGAACAAGTTTCTTTTTACCTGTCCAGCCTCAATCTCTGTCTGGAACTTCCTTGCAGCCACACCAGATGTAGTGAATATTGCAGCTCCATTTCCATACCTATCACAAATTTATTTTCCACCATAATCACTAAGAAATATCACTAAGAACTACTTGTTTCTGTTGACGATGCTTATGGCTTCGTCGAGGCTTTCAGCCTGAAATACAAAATAAGAACCAGATCAAATTTGTGAAATTCGACGAGCTGGACTAGGAAAATCATGTCAGATATATAATGAGATCACCTGCATGCAAAGAAGAACTGGGCCGAAAATCTCCCCCTGAATTTGAAAGTGGTTTTTAAGTATGGAGTGTACGTTCACAAGCCATTTTTGAAGATGCAATAAGGACTGGAGATAGTTAAAGGAGAGAAAAAGAATTTACTTTATAACACTCCATGTTTTCTGCAACATCTGATAAGATAGTAGGGCCTATGAAATTGCCACGTTCGTATCCAGGAACCTGTTTGGCATCAGAAATCATCGACGGTACAGCATTCTCTCTATGATTACTGAAATTCGAAGAAAAACTGCGATTTTCCATCTTGTTTTTCGAGTTGTCATTTAGTTCAATAAAATGTGATGAAAAGGAGGTCTAAATCGACAAAGAACTGTAGCCCTTCGACGCTGATTGCCATATGCTACATAAAACATGTGAAACTATAAAATTGGTAATGATAAAATTTCAAATCAAAGAAGCTGGACAATAAAACCAATATAAATAAATACATATACACATACATACCACAATACTTCTCCCATCAAGCAGCATCCTTGCTCCACTTTGGACACCAGATTCAATTAATCTGCAGATTCTTTCCTTTGCCTGTATGTTCGTAAATGTTTCACACGAACTCAATGACTAAAACCATTAAACTGACAGTGATTGAAAAACAGAACGTACCCCTTAGGACATATTGCAGATGTAACAAAAGGAAAAGTTTTTGTAGAAGATACCTTGACATACCTGTTTGCTAATTACTGGACCAAGATCGGCATCAGATTCAATTCCAGAGTTTACCTTCAAAGCATTGGCTCGTTCCACAAGTTTTTTCTCCCTATTAGAGATTAAAAAAACTCCTGCTATGTGAACAGTTTCACAGACTACCGTGCTGACTCTATATCTTATATCAATGGGAGTAGGAATGATTTGCCAACATAAAACGCACTCCAAATATGCAAGGCCCTCTCATTACCAAATGGAAGAGAAATATTCCAGTCCTTAGTATGACACGTTCCTCTACACCAGGATCTCCTCATTAACAAACAGCAACCATTTAAAATAATTGGCATTTTCGAAGCTAGCCTTTTTTAACAGTTTTAGAGACTTAATTCTGAAAAAATGGAGTTTACAAATGACACGAAAATTTGTAGAGAAAGTAAGGTATAATACCATGCCTCTGAGCCACCAACAAATACAGCTGTGCTAAGTGCCATGCATCTTTGTCCTGCAGCGCCAAAACCAGCAGCAACTAAAGAATTCAGAGTAGCTTCTATACTTGCGTCAGGCATTATCATTGCATGATTCTTGGCCCTCATATTAGACTGAAAAAGACAAAAACTAGTTATTTTATATATTTATAATTCTGACTAGCATAGAATGAATAGTCATTAAAAATTGTTAATCGTTAATTTTATATGATGAAGTTCACTTGCCTGAACTCGTTTTCCTTTAGCTGATGCCCTTGAATAAATCTGCATTCCCGCCTTTAAACATGAATTTCCGCTAGGACAATAGCTAATGAAACTCACTAGCACAAAAATTTGGCTCATAAGATTGAAGACAAACTGTTGCGACCAGTCATTTTTCAGACTTCATTGTTTATCAGGCCACAGAAAATAGAACCCAAAAGACTAGCAATTTTGTAACTAAAGATGAGTTTTCAAATAGTAAACAGACGCTCAAATGATTTCTAATAGGTGTATATGTCATGCACAAAAAGAACAAAAGTAAGGATATGAAGATAATAAATGTCTTTGAAAAAAATAAGAGAAGAAAATGTCTGAAAAAACTGGGAGCAATTTTGTAAATTAGCAGCACAAACTTTTTTCTTCCCAGAAAAAGCAAAATAAAAACTTGGCACCCTTCATAAATACCTTGAAATCTCCTTTCAGTCAGAAATGAAAAAAAGGGTAAGGTCTAAAATACTTTGTGATTACAACCAGACAAACCATGTAGGATTTTCACTCTCACCACATGTAGATGATGAAATCCCAAAAATTATAGGAGGGAAACAATTATTATAGTAAGCAGCTCGAAAATTCTTCGTAATTTTTTATACCATGAGAAAAGAGTACTTACAGTATTAGAGCCCACAAATGAAACAGCTCTTATGTTGTCATCATCACAAATGGCGTTTACAATCTCCTGTGCAAATACGTTTAAGTTCAGACAACTTCGATTTTATAAGTCAATGTCAGCCCAGAATTTTTTTTCATCATTTCATAAAACGATATTTTGATATATGATGTCATGATATAGAATCAAATCATTAAGCAATCATGGATTAAAAAACAATGAGCATTTTAACATATGCGTCAGACAACATACAAATGAATAGTAGATATAATCTCTAGTATTTCTTTAAAAGTACAAAGGAATCCATGTAGGTCTCGATGAAATATACAAAGAAAACAATTTATAAATGCGAGAAATTTTTAGCTAAGATCCAGGAAAAGGAAAAAAAAAAAAAGAAGCATACATTGGTGCCATGAACAATGTTTAGGACACCATCAGGTAACCCGGCCTCTTTTGCCAACTCTGCCAAAATTATAGACGCCCCTGAAAATCATCAACTACAATTAAACCTCTTCATTTTTCTCTTTCACGCCGTGAAAGATAAAACTTTGCATAATCATAGTCACAACTTCATTATTACAAAGATACGGACTATGTGACATGAAAATAGGTACCTGTAAGTGATCTGGTTAAATAATAACAATAACTGAACAAATTATGTTTTGTGAGGTCGATATTAGGGTGTGAAAGATCATTGAAGAATTGTGAACTTTGGTTTAGAAGAAAGGCCTCTACGTCTGCCTTCTCAATGTTTTAAGTTTAGGTTTACTTTGCTCACATATTTCAATTGTTAGTTGTGTAGCAATCCAAAAGGTTGCTATCAGCATCCAATTTAATCATACACAACGCTTGGCGTAAAATTTTTAAAAGAAATCAGTCAAGTATTTATTCAAGATCAAGAGAAGTAAAGAACTACAATGAAGACAGTAAACGATCTGAAGCTAAAATAACTTATGCATCATTATATAAATAAGACCATAATCACCTGGATCCTTTTCAGAGGGCTTTAAAACAAAGGTATTCCCACATGTTACTGCCACTGGAAACATCTGCACGTGTTTAGAGTGCCAAAACAAAACATGCATACTTATACAGGAAAGATGAAGAAAGTTTCAATTTGACTGAAAAACAAATAACTTCTAGCGGTTAGATATCCTAAAAAATGATAACCATAAGATACAAAGAAATATGAGTAAAATTTTCTATTTTTGGATCTTAGCCATTAAATATGAGATCACATTAATTTACTTGGATAATGTTATGACAGATATCCAATTAAAGTAAGTTACGAAAACTGAAGAACTCAAGAAATCGAAAAAATTGTTGGGAGCAGCAGTGATTGGAAAAGGAGATTGTCATGGATTCAACACTGCTGCTTCAGCGTTCGTTCGAAGTCAGAGAGACAACATAGTAGCTAGTAAGGAAGAAACTCCACAACTAAATTGATTTGTCATTGAGTTCGCTCATGGGGTTAGTAATCATGGACCTATGAAAACAAAAAGTGAAATTTATCTCAAAAAGTACTAATAGGAGCTACTCGTAATTTTATATCGACTAGGTCAGTTGAAGGGTTGTCATTACTAATGTTCTCCACAACAAACCGCGGAGCGATAATTGGCATGGGAGTTTCAGAGCACGTATGTAGATAAGGAAGATGAAAATAAGACCCATGTTTGTATAGTTAAACAACGATGCACTTGAGGAGGTATGTATGAGATAAACACTTGATGTTGATATCACCATTTTGACCGATAGGGGAATGGGTAGATGTATTTTGGTATGGAGGATCTATTAGGAAGTGTGATTTGTATGAAAGTTTAAGTAGACACCATATATCTTTTGTCCCAAATGATCCGTAGATTCTATGGAAATGAAATTTTGATGAAAAATGGTACATACAAGGAAAAAAGGTCCTCCTAAAGGTTAACTTTTCTATTACGTTCTATGCTAAAAAAATTTAAAGTATAATCCTTTCAAAGGTTTGAGGAAAAAACTTAAAAATTTATAGTTTGGTGGCGTTACATGAAACATCTTGGTTCGTTTGGAAACATGAAATCAGCTGGCGCTGCATCAGCTGAAAACCAGGAGGCATTGTTGTAGCAACGATGCACTGTGCATATTCACAAAAATGGAGCATTGTTTGAGGAAATTGTAAGATTGTTTGGAAGTTTTTTTGAGGAAACTTTAGGATTGTTGGATGTATTACATAAGGGAGAGGGGTAGGTGTTGTTTAATGCAAAAATATTGTAGTGCAAGGGCAAAAAAAATAACATTCACACGATCAAATCAAATTAATGAATTTTAAGCTAACCCATAATGGAATCATCGCCGGAAAGTTGAATGGACAAATCCCGGCACACACGCCTAAAGGCTCTCGAATACTGTAGGTATCAATTCCATGAGACACGTTCGACACATACTCCCCCATTTGTAGGGTTGCCATCCCACAAGCATGTTCAACCACCTCTGGATAAGACCACCCAAGAATGTTAGACAGGCATAAAAGTTCTGCATACATATTCACCAAATAAATAAAATAAATGCAAAATAAGGCGACAACCAAGCCCACGAAACACATCTCCATGTGCATCCTTCAATGTTTTTCCTTGTTCAGTCGTAATATTGTGGGCAAGCTTGTCCTGAAAGAGGCCAAAGCATCGAGATAAATGCATGATACTTATCTAAAGTTTTGCAAATTTCTTTGATGATCGGTGATCAAGATTATCTACAATAGTCCACTTAGAAGGAAAAGAAACAATTTCTAAAAATTCAACCAAAAAGTCATACCATGTTTTTTCGAATAAGCTCTTGAAGTTTGAGCATTATTCGCTGACGGGTCGTAACTGGGGTATTACGCCATGATGGAAAGGCTTGTTTAGCTGTAGACACTGCAGCTTTAAATTCTTCAGTTGTAGTCAAAGGAACTTGAGAAGCAATTTCTTGCGTTGCCTATAACAAAAAAAAATCTAGATGTTATTCTCCTCAGCAATATGAACATAAAATCCTCATAATTAAGTATTACCAATACAACGATGAAATAGGCAAACTATAAGCGTCATTTTAGGCACTCACTGGGTTTACACATCGATGAATTCTGATGATTGGGAATCAACAAATCTCCCACCAATAAAGTTTGGAACCCTCTGTCGCAGATTAAGAGAATAATATGAAGAACTAAAATGGCTTGAAGTATAAAAGTTGCTGTAATTGGATGATGCTACTGCATAATCGTTTTGGTGGGTAAAGAAAAAAAAGTTTGAAATGAAACACCTTACTCGGTAAACTTAGAGAAGAAAGCAGAATGGGGTTTATTCTTAGCTGTTCTTATTTTACAAATCTCATTTCTCAGCTGAATGAATCCTAGGTTGAGCTTCTAAACTTACCCGAGGATTACCAGGGCTGTATGATGGCTCCGCGGCGGTAGAGAAGTGAAATTTCCCAAAAGCGAAGCTCTGATTCCTCAAAGCCGTCAACTTCCTCACTGCAACCCAAGCACGATCAACGCCTCACACAAAACCATCGTAGAAACAGAAATTCGACAGAGAAAAACTTGAAGAAATTAGAAATTGAACAGAAATCGAACCTCGGTGAATCGAAAACTGCAACATCTTTCTCCCGCGGAGCTGGTTTGGAGGGCAGAAGAGAAAAGAGTCAGCCAAGAAACGACAACTACGTTTGGTTTGGAGCTTGTTTTTGTCACAATATAATCGTGACCGTTAGATTGATATATAATCTGCAATTATCAGCTAATGATAAGCTGGTTTGAAGTGAAACTCCATTTTTCACTTCAATCGCTCCGATGCGGCTACCGGTCCCGAGATGGGAAACCCTTCATATTTCGATTTCCTCTTCTGGGCGTCGCTGCTTTCGCTCAGACGCTGCCTTGGCAGCCATAGCCAAAGCTTCCGATGATCGAGTTTCGAATTTGGTGCTCTACAATTACCCCTCTTTTTCCGGAGCATTTTCGGCCCTTTTTGCTCATCTCTTTCACTCCCGTCTTGGCCTCCCTTGCCTTATTTTGCCGTTCTCTTCGGTCGTGCCTCTAAGGTTCGGTCTCTGGTTCTTTTTTATCTATAAACGATACATAATGTCTATGTAGAATCTAGAATCGAATCCGTTTAAGGTCACAAGACAATCTCCTTCATTTCAGAGTCGAAGATTTGCACGTTGAAGGGTTGGAGAAATGCTATCTTCTTGATTGTTTAGGTCCGAAAGATTTCGCCATTCAACTTTCTCAACAATCAACGGCTGAGTGAGTGATTTCTTAGCTGTTCTTATTTTACAATTTTTATTCTCAATGTCATTGTTTGGTAATTTATTTTCTCTGATCGTGGTTGAATCATTTAGGTTAATCTGTTTTGATCACCGCAAATCGTCATTGCTGCATATTCCACAGACACAGAACTGTCCTAAGAACTTGTCTTTTCATGTAAACCTCGAACAGAGTAGCGCTAGAGCTGCATATGAATACTTCTCTGCTAAATTTATCGATACAAAACACCCCAATGTAAGTTACTGTAATAATCTTTCTCTTCCATGGATTACTTTCGCCTTGGTTTAACAAAAACTAGCTGAAAGTATTAAATATTAACTGCTTTTTTTTCTGCTCTTGAAAAAAGATCACTGCCGAAAGTCTTGTGGAGCCAAAAGATCAAAACCCAGTTCTTATGATGCTCAACTACTTAGAGGATAAAGATCTTGCCCAATGGAAGCTTCCTGATATTAGGGCCTTCGGCATTGGACTTAGTAGATGGCGGTCCAAGTTGAACTGCCTCACTAATCCATTCATGTATGACCAGGTTTGGTGCTTGTTAAGTTGGATTATTAGTTTCAAAAGCTTAAATTAATTACTATCACTGAAATAAGAGCTAGCACTCTTGCTCTGAAACAGGGTTTAATTTTAGTGTCTTTGTGAGATGATAGCTTAGTTTAATCAAGAATAGTGATGAGATAAAGATCTCAACTTTGGATCTCGTATGATCGTCTGAAAATTTGCTTATGATCTTTAAAGCTAAGCAATTAGGCTGAAATTTACATGATTATTCATAAACATTTTCTTACCTTTTCTTCTTGTGTTCAATGCCTAAATTTTCTCTTATACTATCAGTTAGAATTATCTTCTCTTTTTTGCAGTTACTGTCATTAAGCTATGCGGAGTTGTTATCCGATGGAAATTTCCTTATTTCATCTCGACAAAATGAGGCGAATGAGTTGTTAGATAAAATTTTCAGAATTCGGCTAGGAAGAGGATTCTATGGGGAGTGTTTGGTACGAGTCCATTTTTAGGCTTTAAACCTACTCTTTAGTTTTTGCTTATTTTCTATATCAATTTCTTCACCATTCATGTATTTGAATCAGGTAAAATCGAACTTATGCAGAATTCTGGGTAGTTTACTTCCTTTAAATTGTCTTTTGCTTTGTAGGCTGTCAGGGCAGACAAGAACTCCGACCTTGCTCATGAAATTGGGATTCTACTTAGCACTAAAAGTGCTTCACTTGGTTTGAGGTAAGCTGTCTGTAAAAGGTAGATGCAAGACTATGTTTTTTTTTTTTTGCGGAGAAAAAGTTAATTGGTAATTTCTCAGGCCAATCGGAGCTGTTGTTTACATGAAGAGAAATAATCTTAAGATGTCCTTAAGAAGTACTGATGATGGCACTGATACTTCTGAAATTGCGAAGGTAAATATCATGCTCTTTATTATTCCTTTTTATGGATTAACCTTTGATTATGCAGAAGATTTTTAAGGAAAATGTTGTCTAAAATTTCATGAATCTTAAATCTTGTAGGCATACGGCGGAGGAGGTTGTCGGAGCTCGAGCTCTTTTATAATACGAATGGACGAGTATAACCAATGGCTTCCTTTGAACCCGTGATGGCTGTGCATGAGTTTGCAAGCACACCCTCGACTCGGTTTCTTCTTTGAGAGTTCCCATTTTCCGAGCTTTGGTGTGTGATTGGCACGATGTCTGTCAAAGGCGACTCAATTTATCATGGAGGATGATCCAAAACTCGATAGTTCCTCCCGGTATGTCTTCTAGTTTGAAAATTACAAAGTCGGGATAATTCTGGATTGCCTTTAAAAAGAACTTATTCTATGCGATAACTATTATTTTGATCCGGGCAGAGAAAATCGCAGCTAAGTTTCATGATCAAAGGGAACAAGAACCACAAGAAACTTGTTCCCCTGTTTGTCCCTTTTTTTAATCAAGATCAGTTCGTAAAGCTCGATATATTCTTCCGAATCCGGGTTTCTTCGCATGAGAATTATACGACACCGTGCCGTAACGGGAGATGCGATCCAATTCTTTTCCTGGGTTTGTATTATTTCATTATAGAAACATTCTATGCTATGATCATATGACTTTGGAAAAAATGTTTGGGATGAAAATGCTAGGAAAGCAGGTAAAAATTCTTGAATGCTTTGTCCAATCCCTTTATCATATGCTTCAGTTTCTCATTTATCAACAAGCAAGAAATTCTTGTCAATATTTCTTCCTCGGTTTGTGCATTCGTCTAGAATTGGCATGCTCGCCGATGGCCCTATCGAACAGAGTTAAACTGGCTACGGTAATTCCAATGAGCGACCCTTTACCAATCGAGTCTGGTCGATTCGGTTATTAGGTAAAGTATTACAATTTATAGTTTAACGAGCGTAAAATCAACCCTTTAATGTTCATAAATTGGTGGTCGTGTTGGATTTCTTTTGACAACGTGGGTTCGGGAGTTTTAACGGTTCGGTTTTTGACCCGCCCACTTCTTTTTCTCATCCTTAATCCAGTCTTCATCCAATTTAATCTTTCAATTTAAATTTCTGTAAATCCAATATTCAATTCTTTCCTTCTATCTATCTTGAAAGCTTCAATAATTCATTTTTGAAACCCAAATTATTAAAGGAAATTCAATAAAAAAAAAATAGAACCGGTATATCCCAAAAAGCGAAATAAACCGGTCCAATTTATTACCCAAATCTTAAAGCCCAGCAAAGCCTAGGCCCATCACTAACCCTAAAACGAAAGCCCTTTAACTTCATCCGCTTCTTCTACTTTTGCTTCTGCTGCTGCGGAGCTCCCTACAGTCTCCTGTCTCCTCTTCCTCCGTCCCCGATCGCCGGACGCAATCCGTTCTCCCTCTTCTCGCCTGCAGCAAGCTAAAGGAGAAGCTCCGTGACCAATCTTGATTGAAGCGAGCTTGTTTGAAGCTCACCTCTCCTCTCCCTCTCAAGTTCCCTTAAGCTGAAACCGCGAGCATTATTGTCGTTTCTTGCTCTCGCCCAAGCAGTGAAGCTCGACTTTAAGCTCTGCTGAACTCTGAACTTCTCCTTCAGGTTTTTGAGTTTGTGCTTCACAATATTCGTCGGAGAGGAATTTAGAAGGCTTCTTACTTCGTTCTCGTGCTATTAATTTCTAACGTGGATTCGTGAAAATAATTATGGATACAATATTTATCAGTTTTTGTATTTTATGTGTGAAACTGTGTGTATGGTTTGACGTTGAATCAGTGAAAGTTATTAGTATGATCATTGATTAATTAAATAGGATTTTATTGAACTCTAGTGCATGCAATTTTGAGATATCGAATTTGACTAGAGTGAATTATGATTAACGAATTGCGTTTAATTATTGAATTTGGTATGTGCTTTGTATTGTGAAAGTAATTCCCTAGCTAGAATGTTGGATTAATGGATTTGGATTGAAATTGCGTATGGAGTAGTATAAATAATATTTTTTTTATTAATTTATTTGGATTTCTAATTTTTTTGCATGATTAAAGTTTTTGTTTAATTTTGGAAATATATAGGAAGTCGTCTGGGTGTATGGTTTAATTCTATTGGGTTTCTTTTTCGTTTTCTTAATTTCAAGATGTTACATGGTCTTAGGTCTTATCACGAAGTATCATCTGTTTAATGATGAGTAGTAAAAAGAGGAGCTTGAACTCTCTGCAAGAGGTAGAAGCTCAAGCTCAACTGGATATTCCCAGTGTAGAAGACGTAGAGAAGAAAAGTTCAAAGAAAAAAATGAAAAGCAAAAAAGAGAAGAAAGCCGAAGTTGATGTGAACGACAGTTCGCTAAAACCTATGGAGAGAACAAAGAAAAGGAAAGCATTAGATAAAGAGCGACATGCTACTGTTGAGGATCAAGGTGCACAAAAAAAATCTGATGAGACTAAGCCATTGATGGTGTCTCTGTCAAGTAGTGGTCTCCCTGAGTTCCATATCAGTGTCTTCAAAGACTTGGCAGCAGCTGATGTTTCTGCAAGAGAAGCGGCAGTAGAAACCTTGGTGATGGAGTTACAGGAAGTTCAAAAGGCGTATGATAAGTTAGAGAATAAGGATGTGGATGAAGGTGGTTTGAAATTGGAAGCTGAAAAGGACGATGGGTTGGACAATTGTGCGCCTTCTGTCAAATATGCTATACGTAGACTGGTTCGAGGTGTTTCTTCTTCTAGAGAGGTATGCTTGTCTCAATAGTCAAAACATGGAATTCTTGGTTTGAAGAATGAACTAGTGATTTTTTTTTCTCTATAAGCATCTTTGTATTTTATTTTCTATATTTCCTTCGTGTACGGTTCATTGGTGGTTAAATTTCTGATTGACATTTTTTTATGACAAATCTAAATATATATTGGGATATGAATGTATATGTTCATTTTGAGTGTTAAGAAATCACAGAATAGGGACAGCAGCAGAGTAATCGACTCTTAATTTTTTCTCATCCTCTAGTAACATTGCCATTCAAGACAGTGAATTTTTTGCTTAAATGATAGACCATAGTTAAATACTGGAAGTATACAATTACGTTTTTAAACTGTTGATTAATTATGTTGATTAGTAGTACAAGAAAGTCAAAATTGTTTAATATGTGCAGTTCTTGAGAATTGATTAATTCCCACAGCATTCTTTTTCTCCACATTTTTTCTGCTGGTGAGCTATTTGTCTTTTTCGCAGTGTGCCAGGCAAGGTTTTGCTCTAGGTTTAACTGTTTTGGTGGGCACAATCCCCAACATCAAGGTAGGCTCGTTGATGAAACTCATTGCTGATTTGTTGGATGTTTCTTCATCAATGAAAGGCCAGGTAAGCCATCTCATTAGGTTTTCAATCATGTGATATTCCTTTGATCCGTAAAAGTATAAAACTTAATGTTGATGCTTTATGATGGTTATGCAGGAAGTAAAGGACTGTCTCTTAGGTCGCTTGTTTGCTTATGGTGCCCTTAGCCGCTCAGGAAGACTTATGCAGGAGTATTATGCTAATAAACACACTTCTTACATTAAGGAGTTCACCACTATTCTTATATCCCTTGCAAGCAAAAAAAGATACTTACAAGAGCCAGCTGTTGCAATTATTCTAGATTTAATAGAAAAGGTATATCATCTTGTAATGATATCTAATAAACCCTTGGTGACATCTTTATAGTTATTGTCTGTATCAAGAAAACTCTTGGTGACATCTTTATAGTCATTGTCTGTATCTAGAAAATCTTTTTATGGTCTCTATTAGTAAAAAAAATCCATTCACATTGCAGCTTATAGTATTTGTGAGTTTGATTCCAATTTTTTATAGTTTTTAACATAGAAGATCCTTGACACTTTATCAATTAAGTAAATATACTTTATTCAGAAACTGAAAGGGAGTTATTGGGTTTAAGCAGCCACCAAATTGAGAAGTTGAGTCAATGTGCTTGTTCTGATATGTGTAAAATATCCCTTCTTCACTTGGATACTAAAATTTGGTTATGCAGTTGCCAATAGAAGCATTGCTGAATGATGTCCTTCAAGCTCCTGGAATTCAAGAATGGTTTGATGGGGCTATTGAAGTTGGAAATCCTGATGCCTTGCTTCTGGCTTTGAAATTGAGGGAGAAAATTGCTTTAGACAATGCTTCATTTGCCAAACTTTTGCCAAATCCTTATAGCACTGACAAACTTTTTGCTGCTGATTGTCTTTCATCTCTCTCCAATTGCTTGAAGGTGCTGTTTCAAAATATCTTTAATTTTGAAGTAGTTAAGTACTATTTTTTATATTCAGTTGGAAGTTATTTCAGGACTAAGTTTAATTTTAAATACAACAGGAGTCTACATTTTGTCAGCCTCGAATTCACAGTTTATGGTCGGTTCTTCTCAATATGCTTTTACCTGACGTGGTTTTGCAATCTGAAGAATCTTTGTCAGTTTCCTCTTCAAAGAAGCACAAAAAAAATCGCAAAACTAGCTCTTCTGAAGAGGAAATTTCTAAAAATTTTCAGAATTTTATTGAAGTCGTGATGGAAGGTTCTCTTCTCTCATCATCTCATGATCGTAAACATTTAGCCTTTGATGTTCTTCTAACTCTCTTACCGAGACTTCCTGCATCTTTTATATCAATCATGCTCTCATATAAAGTTGTTCAGTGCATAATGGATGTACTTTCTACTAAGGACTCTTGGCTGCATAAAGCTGTGCAATTTTTTATTACAGAGGTATCAAATTGGGTAATGCATGATGATATGAGAAGAATTGCTGTCATTGTGGCTTTACAAAAGCATAGCTGTGGAAAGTTTGATTGCATCACAAGGACAAAAACAGTTAAAATTTTGATGTCAGAATTCAAATCAGAATCTGGCTGTTTGCTTTTTATTCAAAATTTAGCTAACCTGTTTGTCGATGAAAGCAATACTTCTGAAGAGCCCTCTGACCAGAGTCAAACAACAGATGACAACTCTGAGGCTGGTTCAGTGGAGGAAAAGGATTCAGTTGGGACGTTGGGTAACAATGACTTTTTGAGAACATGGGTCGTAGAATCCCTCCCAAGCATTTTGAAAAATTCTAGTTTGGAGGCTGACTCAAAGTTTCGAGTGCAAAAAGAAATTTTGAAGTTTTTAGCGGTTCAGGGTCTCTTCACTGCGTCACTAGGCTCAGAAGTGACATCCTTTGAATTGCAGGAGAAATTTAGATGGCCAAAAGCAGCCACATCAACTACCCTTTCCGTTATGTGTATTGAACAACTGCAGTTATTGTTGGCCAATGCTCAAAAGGCTGAAGGGGCTCGTGATTTGGCTAAGAGCTGCTCTGAAACAAATGATCTTGTGGCTTATTGTATGAGGTTTCTTAGTACCATGCGCAACATTCCATCAGTTTCTCTCTTTAGACGCTTGAATGATGAAGATGAAAATGCTTTAAAAAAGCTACAGGAGATGGAAAGTGAACTTTTGAGAGAGGTGAACTGTTGCTTTTTTTCTTTTTCGTTAGACCTGTTGCTTCATAGACAGTAGCTACCAAGTGTGGTTTGAAATGTGATTTCCCAATTATTAACTATGTTTTTTTAAGAATAGGCTGTTCCTTGCCATCAATGATTTTTTTTAATGACTATTACTTCGATGTATGTTTCCCCTGAGGGAGAACTCACGTTTAATGCCTGTTTTTGTTTCTGATATAATAGTGTAATTCAGCTGGAACGCCTTTTGATTTAAATTTCAAATACCAGGCTTTTTGTAATGTAATTTTATGACAACAATCTCTGACATATTTCGTTATTTTTCAATATTTGTTGACAGGAAAAGAACTGTGGACTCAGTACTGAAGCAGATAAATTGCATGCCCTGCGATGCATGCTTATTCAACTGTTTTTGCAAATACTCCTTCGGCCAGATGACTTTTCTGAAGCTGCATCTGAACTAATTATTTGTTGTAAGAAAGCATTCAGAACCTCTGATCTTTTAGGCTCCACTGATGAAGATGAACAGGAAGATGATGAAACCCCTGAGTTACTGGATGTTCTTGTGGATACGTTGCTTTCATTATTGCCACAGTCTTCGGCTCCCATGAGAACAGCAATTGAGCAGGTGCGCATAAAGTCTACTTAAAGAATTCTAAAGTTATAAGTTATTTTAGCAGCTAATGCACCTGAGTTTCATTGACTTAGAGTTCGTTGGTTGGAGGTTTGTGTAAATGTTTTATTTGTTATTATCTTATATTCAGTAAGTTTGCTTATTATTCGGCAAGAATATTTTTCTTGCTATTCACTTGAAAAAGCACTAATCTTTGAAACCGAGTGACCCTATTGACGATTAATTGAAGAAAGATTATTGGTTGTATGATAGATTGGTAACTTTATTTCAGTTTAACTGATACCCAACTAAACCAACTGGGTGCGATGCTTATGTAAACATCTTTGTAGGTTTTCAAGTACTTCTGTGACCAAATCACGGATGAAGGTTTGCTAAGAATGTTAAGAGTCATCAAGAAAAACTTGAAACCAGCTAGACATCAGAATGCAGAAAGTTCTGATAATGATGACGAAGACGATGAAGATTTTCTAGATATCAAAGAAGACGAAGAAGAAATGGACGAAGCTGAGATTGGTGAAACTGCAGAGAGTGATGAGCAGACAGACGAATCGGAAGCCTTGGCTAGAGTTGATGAAGGAGATAAAGAAGATTCTGATGATTCTGATGGAGGGATGGATGATGATGCTATGTTCAGAATGGACACCTATCTTGCCCAAATTTTCAAAGAGCGCAAAAATCAGAGTGGGAGTGAAAGTGCTCAATCTCAGCTCATGTTATTTAAGCTTCGAGTCCTCTCGCTATTGGAAATCTACTTGCATAAAAATCCAAGTATGTTCATCCGTGCTCAATCTCATCTAATAATAAGCTACCTTAACTCAATAATTATGGAAATACGAATCACTCGGGAATCAAATAGTGAAGAGCAAACAAATATTTGCTAATTAGACGTGGTACAATTTTATGCTTTCATATCAAGTCAAAACTAGCTACATGGGATTTAGTTTCTGGTTGAAGTACAAATGCTTTCCGTACATAATTCCTAATCCGGGATTTGTTTATGAAAATTAGGTAACCCAAAAGTGCTAGTGATCTACTCAAACTTGGTTCGGGCATTTATAAGCTCGCATTCTGCTGAAGGCAGTGAGCAGCTCGGGCAACGGCTATGGGGAATTCTGCAAAAGAAAGTCCTCAAAGCTAAAGATTATCCTCAGGGTGAAGCTGTTCAATTAGCCACACTTGAATCTCTGTTGCAAAAGAGTCTCAAGCTAGCCTCAAAGCCGTTCAGAAGAAAGAAATATATCGCTGCAAACCCGTCCAAGAAACAGCAGTCGGCCTCCTGGAACCGACACAAGATGGTCGTCTCCCTTGGTCAAAACTCAACATTTTGGATTCTGAAGCTTGTTGATGCCAAAAACTTGTCAGAAACGGAGTTGCAGAGAGTGTTCAAGATCTTCGAAGGCGTATTTGCCGACTATTTCAACAGTAAAAAGTCCCAGATAAAATTTGAATTTCTGGAAGAAATCATCAATCGAAGGCCGTGGATTGGGCATCATCTGTTGGGGTTCCTTCTGGATAAATGCGGAAACGCAAGCTCGGAATTCAGAAGGGTCGAGGCCTTAGATCTAGTCATTGAAATATTAACATCCCTCATATCAGCGGACATAAGCTCAGACGACTCCCACAAGTCCTCGAAAGCAGCTCATCTCCGGAAACTAAAGAAGCTGAAATCAGTGACTCCATTGTCGTCCGAAATCATCAACTCCGACAGTTCACAGAATTTGGTGAAAACGCACATCGACAAAATATGCGAGTTGATAAAGGAATCACTGACAAACATGCCGGAAAAACAGTCAAGACGAGCCGGAGTGAGGAAGTTCTGTGTATGGGTATTCAACATCATGGCTTCTCTCAACTTAACGAAGCAATTTTTGGAGAGCCTACCTGCAGAAGGCCACGAGGCTTGCGAAACCCAACTCGGGGAGCAGTTCAATAGTTTAAAGAAGCAGGCAGAGTAGAGAGAAATTAGGCGATAGCGTAATTGCTGCTGCCACCAATGGACGTTGGATCGGCCGACCAGTGTGGAAGGTATGCTATTTCGGTATAATTGAAAGTAGAGATTGGTCTTATTTCCCTCTTTTGTCATTTGTAGATCTGAAATCAATTTCCCACAATAATATTATTGGTCTCTTATGCGGACTCGAGATGATTTCGAATCCTAGATTTGGAAGCCATTATTTTCGAAGATCCAAGACTTTGTCATGTGTTAGTTTTTGGGGATTTGAGACCCACTTTAGTAGGTGTTAAGCACTTTATTACGTGTTAAGCTAGGATTGTTTACTTTCTTGTGTGAAGCTGGTATCGTCATAAAATGGTCGGAGGTTAAAGGTTTTAAGATTCGAGAGTTCAAAGTTTGGTGTTCATATTACGCACTCAATTGGCCAAAACATGTATTATAGAGCAGCACCATCTTCTGTACAGGAAAAGAATCTCTCTACAATCTACAACTGTTCATTCTACGTCTGAATTTGAATTTCTTCTATACACTCACACGTCTCCCTTCGTTTCTCTCTGCAAATGCAAGCTGTGTTCGTCTCTCTGACCCAAGATACCTTCTTTCTTCCACGCACCAATTTCTTCCCTCCCTGAACAGACAAGAAAACAGTCCCACAGTCAAATCATTCAGAAATGAAACTCGTTCAACGGGAAACAAGTCTACTGAAAAGGACGTCAATCATCTGCCCGACGCAACTGCATTCTAAGTAGATTGCGCACTTAATGATATGAATCCAATCTGAGAAACGCCAAAGCTGCACATGAAACCTTCAGAGCTGCATTTGGGTGGGGGCCGCTGGGGTGTTTCGTAGATCCCTTCCAGTCGGAAAACCCTTGCTATGACCGTGCATTGTCATCGGAATCACTCCCGGAAGACCCCTCTGAATCAGAACCTGCAAATTGGGCAACAAATTCGATTTTGTTTTGTTTTTTATGAAGTTTCTAAAACCAGTGTTGAGAAAAACTTGTATTTTTTCAGTTGTATACCACTTGATGAAGAAGAATCGTCACTGCTTGACCCACTGCTGCCACTTGAACTACTACTGGCATGGCCTCCGGCCAATTCTTTCTCGATTTCTACAGGAGGGAAACCACTCATTGGCATCTCGTCCTCTCCAATGTCTACGTCTTCCTCACCAGCCTCCCCTTTCCTCGGCTTCTTTGCCTCTGTTCCCACTTCTAGTTTCTCCAAAGGCATATCCTGTCAAATCAAAGTATCAGATTTGGGGTTAGAAAAATCAGTTCATGGGCATTTCGTCTAGCCAAAATAGATGGTCGAACTAGTGAACTTACCCCGTTGGATTTGTTTGAAGTTGTATTCATGTTGCCCATGAGCGCTTGACGCTTAATCTTGCTCACCATTTTCTTCCAATTCGTGACAAGTCGATCAAGTTCCCAAAGGGTCTCAGTATCTACAGCTTCAATGTCCAGCTCGATCTCGTCCCCATCCTGCTTCAGATGGCCGTTTCTCTTCTTTATGATTTGCACCACCTGATCCATTTTCTCTTGCGGCAAACTCTGCAACCCAACTCCCAACCGGTGTTTCTCCTCCAAAGTCATGTCTCGCTTGTTGGGATCCTTCGCCTTTGGCTTTGGTTGCCTCAAATGCTTCACTGGTGGAGCACGCACCGGAGAGGGGGTTTTAACTGGCGACTGCACCAATGGAAGGTGTGACGGACTGGGAGGGGCCTGCACCGGGGCCTTAGAAGAGTCCAATTTCTTAGAGATATGCTTGGAATTATCCTTCTTTGTCACTCTTTCCATCGGGACGTGATTCCAAGAACTCGCTTGAACTTCCTCATCGTAAACAGGATCTACCTGTCTTTCTTCCTCCACTATCTTCCTCAAAGGCTGAAACAACTCTTCAAATAAAATTAACAGCTGCTCTGCCATGGCGTGCACATCGTGACCACGGGGATTATATGCCATGGCGTTTTTGAAAGTCAGCCGCACATCGGCAGCAAAATCTGCTGGCGAAGTGTAAACATTTTTGCCTAATTTCGATTTGATGGATCCCAGATCCATAGGATGCTTCACTATATCAAGATAATCGTGGAGACCCATACCGACCACATCTACAGGCTTGTTGAAAATCCAGC
Organism: Begonia fuchsioides; assembly: GCA_003255005.1. Classification (NCBI taxonomy): domain Eukaryota; kingdom Viridiplantae; phylum Streptophyta; class Magnoliopsida; order Cucurbitales; family Begoniaceae; genus Begonia; species Begonia fuchsioides. The sequence goes on along the minus strand of QAOC01053057.1, from coordinate 225,483 downwards.
TGTGCTTATGTTTCATCACCTTAGACATAATTTGGGAGCACGCCTTCATCAGATTCCCTGCTTCAGAATTCGAGCGACTCAAATTTTTACCGGAATTTGGCGGCGTAGGTCTCTTGTGTCCTGATATATTTGAAGATTTCTTCAAGTTATTGTTGATCGTATGTTGCTTGCCGGCCTCTATTCGACCTTTCAAATTACGAATCTGCTCGAGCTCAACTTGAAGTTGGATCTTGAGTTCCACCAGCTGCTCTCTGGTGTAGGAACCAACATTGAAGTTGACGTAACTACTGAACTCGGTGCCGTTTGACGATCTACGATGATGACTGATCGAAGAAGCATCATCGGATGCCGATTGATTGGCGGCAGGGAAATCCTCCATCTGGAAACCATTAATTTCCGCATGAAATTGTCTCTTGTTGGATTTAGGGTTAGGGTTAGGGTTTGAGTAAGGGCCTTTGGCCATAAATGCTCGTCGACCTCCGCCTTCGCCACCAACGGCTCTCGACTGCGACCAATTATGATCGTTCTGGTTGGATAACACGGCGGACATCATGACACAAAACTCTCCGTAATACGACAAAAACCTCGGCAAGACTCCGGCAAGAGATGCCAAAGGGAGGCAGAGCTCCAACCATGAAGCAGACGCAGAGGGATTCAGACACGCGCCGACACAAGAACCTCACGCGCCACCGCAAGACTCAAAGATGATCTTGATACCCTGATTTCTGAACGAGGAAGAAGAGGGAGCTTAGGTCGCCTCTTAAAGGCAGCGAGATCTACCCGCTCTTACTTCGGGCATATTTATAGCCGTTGATAAGAGTTAGCAGGGCGATCCAACGGTCTATGCTCTGTTTACGACTGCCCGAAAAGCTAACAGTGAAACCTGGCATAGACGGCAAAGATGACTTTGACAAAAACACGTGGCAGAATAAAGAGCGTTAGATAATCAGCGTAATTAATGAGAAGTATAGGGGTAGATGTGAACGGAACATATGAACAGAGCTGTGAGGTTGGTGGGTCCCACGAGGCTGACGCGTACAGTGCAGCGATTGGATGATTGGGAATACAACGATTATTATAAGTCTAAATTTTTACCTTTAAAGTTAGGGCTACTTGCAAGAACTTTATTCTAATTACAGTTAATAATATTTCTATTTTGGACAATACAAGGTTAACCTATTTATTATATATTTTTATTGTATATGTTGACATGTCAAATTATATTTTATAATTAATTATTATATTTATCTTCGAGTCATAATAAACAAATTAACGTGTGTAATAAAGAGCTATAGTAATTTTATTTATATTTTTATAATTCTATAGTAAAAAAGGCTTTTTGCACTTCAAAACATGGAGAACAATGATTTGAAAAGGATGGTCTTTGGCAATGCCTATAGAATGGTTCTTTGTAAAAATGGAAAAGATTTAAAAGGAAGAGGAAAATACGCATGTTTGGAGACCGACGAATGTTTCGAGTTTCCCACGAGCATCGTCCTCACATCGGAGCTTTCGGAGATGAGCAAAACCGAAATCAAAGTGTCGTTTTTATGTGAATCTTAAAGCTCATTCCCGGTTTCGATTAGTTCAGCCTACCCAATTGGAATCAACTCGAAATGTTCATCAAATCTCGGAATTCAAAAATGATTCAAATCCAACAAAAAAATCCCAAAAGACAGCTCGATGCAAACTCTTCAAACCAAAAATAAAAATAACAAAAAATATTATATGGTATGAAAATCCGTAAAAGAGTCGCGAATAGTGCTCTAAGAACATTAGAGGTTGGATATCATATGCCCCGAAAAATCCAATCTTTTATCGATTCGTGGTCCGGTTCAAACCTATTTCATCCTAATCCTTAATTTCATAATATTCTCCATTCCTGGTTCGGTTCGAACCCATTTCATCCTAATCCTTAATTTCATTTATTATTATTATTTACAGAGAAAAAAAAATACAATTATTGGGAGTTGGAGTGAAGAAGATTCCGGATGGTCGGAGTTGCAGACACGTAGAAGAAAGAAATCTCATATTTACGTAATTAACCCTATCCGTTTCCGAGACGAGACTTGATGACCGCTAAAATGAACCTCCTCCTTCTCAGGGCCACGCCGGTGGCGTCTCCTTCGGCTTCCTCCCGGGCCATATTCTCCCACCCATCTCTCGAATCGGCTTTGAAGTCAGCCCCAGTTCTCCATTGTCGCACCAACGCCCTACCCTTTTCTGTTTTCGACGTTCGTTTCAGCTCTTCTTCGCCGAAATCCACCCTTCCTCTCTCTCGTTTCCGCCGGAGCTTCCGAAGCGGGCTTACTGTTGCCATGGCTGTACCTGGGTCTGTCCAGAAATCTGAGGAGGAGTGGCGGGCTATACTTTCGCCCGAGCAGTTTCGGATTCTCAGACAGAAAGGAACGGAGTGAGAAANCCCCCCCCCCCCCCCACCTTTTTGTTTCCTTGATGGTTCGATTGTATTTGTTTTTTACTCTGCAAGCTTTTAACTGAGTATGAATCGGCTGCTTGTTTTCGAATTTGTCCCGTTTTATCGGTTCTTAGAGCGAGGAATTAATGGTATATTACTGATGGAAATATTATTTCATCGGGGATGAAACTAACGATACCGGTTCTAGGCTATGGTAGGCTCGTGCTATCATCGTTTTCGCCTATGAGTTTCTCATGGTTTCTAATATTTCTTTGTTATGACTATGATTTGAGAACTTAGGGAGTTAACAAAATATTTCCTGGTTTCTCTGCTCAGCCATTGGGATTCAGATTTGGTGAAAACCCCTATGTAGAATTAAGGAGTGGAAGAGTTGACTTAGTACTCTAAATTTAGTGGAGGGGGCGGTGAAGGAAGACAGCAAATAAGTGTATTATGTAAAGATTGTTGAAGAGAGTTGAATCTCTCAAATTGTCCATAAAGAATCTCGTATTTGCTACCAAAATAAATTTCTCTTCCAGGAATCATCATCTGTTGGGTTTAATTTCAAGGCAGGTTTTAATCACTGTTAATCATCATCTGTTGCAATCTTATCTGATTCTGCCTTTTATGTGATATACTCCAAAAGGATTCATGATATAATTGATATGGCATATAGGTATCCAGGGACAGGAGAATATGACAGCTTCTATGGGGAGGGAGTTTATCTATGCACGGGATGTGGAACTCCTCTTTACAAATCAACAACAAAATTCAAGTCGGGTTGTGGTTGGCCAGCTTTCTTTGAAGGTCTTCCGGGAGCCATTAATCGTATTGTGAGTTTCATACACTTGATCTGCTCACATTCTTCGAATTTATCTCCTCATTTTAGTTGTCAGCCATTAAAGTAGATTGAAAAACAAAGAGGAGAGAGAGATATAGCTTAAGTCATAAATAATCCATTTCATTGTATAGTAGTTGCAGAAAATCACTTTGGTTGTTAGATCTATTGCTTTTAAATGCATTAAAATAGTTGAATAAATGGCAATTTACACCATAAACTCCGGCATCATTTACAGGTTAATCGTTGAACTGTCTTTTTGATAAATAAGAACGCTTGTTTTTACTGTTCTCTGTAACTTTTTCCATTCAATATGCTGTTTTTATTCGTGTTGATTTTTAATCCTATTTTGAACTAGATAGGTCTCCTTTTTAGTGATTTCAGACTCCGGCGATGGAGTTGTAAATTCGAGTTTGACATTGCATAAGCTGTTCAAAATCAAATTAAACATGTGCAAAATGTGATATATATACGCACTGTATTTCACAGAAAGTATTGGTAGAAACCAGAGCTACTTTTGGCAAGAAAAGTTAGAAGGTTTTATTTTAAGGCTCAAAATGGGCATGACTCAAACATTAGATCACATTTAACCCATAGCAAATTTCTTATTATCACTAAGATGATTTTGGTGGTTGATCAGCCGGACCCAGACGGACGCAGGACAGAGATTACATGTGCGGGTTGCGGCGGGCATTTGGGTCACGTTTTCAAAGGAGAAGGGTTTCCGACACCGACGAATGAAAGGCATTGCGTGAATAGTGTGTCTCTCAAGTTCACTCCGGCCAATGCCGACCCTCCTCCACTGTGAGATCTTATTCATTTTGATCGACCCCGGCTATTAGATCGGGAGTTTTCCGTTTTTCCTTTATGCATAAAATTCTCTCTTTTTGAATCTGATCATCATTGTTAATTAATTTGTGGTGTCAAGATTAGGCCATGTTTGTGCTGGATTGTTATATAAAGCTGTGATTGGAGTAATTTCTGATTTCTATTTCTTATTTCAAGTTTTATCGTCTAATTTTAAGAACATCTTTGGATTCCCTCAAAACCCTTTAAAAATACCGTCTTCGGACATGGCCTTGCTGCCTATACAGCTGCCATTGTTGCTGATTGAGCTCAACTACAGCCTGTCTCTTTTGAGGATGTGGCTTTCTTCAATGTCAGAACAACACTTTGTAGGTTATTATACAGGCAACGAGCAATCCCCAAACCGCGTGACCATGATAGTTAAATTTTGTTTCCAGGGTTCTTTTTGCCCCATATATGATAGGAACTTGTTCATAATCTGTAGAGAGGGAAGCTAGTGGATCTTGTGATGTTCTTGTGATGTTAAGATTAATTTATTCATCAGATCTTACAAACTTGTACCATGTTTCCAATTACTAAGGTGTTCGCTCTCATCTATGATGATAAATTGTAACCCAGGATCTGAAAGATAAATTGACTGCAAAAGGTTTTTCTTTTACATCAATTTGAATGAAGGAGATGAAAATGAAGAGAGAAGATAGAGCTTCAATGGAGGTTTTGGAGCTTCTTTTTCACTCAGTAATCCCACGCAGATGGAACGTGGAACATTAGCCAATTTTGTCACCTTATCTGCTAATGGCGGCCCAGGCTTAAGTTAAGCCTAGGTTAACTACGCCACCTGTCCATCGTCTCTGTGCCCGTTCATCCATGGCGGAAGGCTGCACTCTCTTTCTTGATTTCGCTGCGTGTTCTTGATTCTTTCTTTCTTGCCCATTGATTCGCTTCTTATTTTCTCCGATTTCACTCTCTCCTCCCACCATTCGCCATGTCCTACCAGTACCGAACTGCGCAAATCCGCCATGTGAGCTCGCATCCCGAGGTCTACGAACCTTGCGACGACTCTTTTGCCCTAGTCGACGCGCTTCTAGCGGACAGAAGTAACCTTTTGGATCATAATCCGACCTTCTGCATGGAAATCGGCTGTGGGAGTGGCTACGTCATCGCCTCCCTAGCCCTAATTCTCGGCGGCCAAGCTTCGGGGATCCATTTCGTAGCGACGGACATAAATCCGCTGGCCGTGAAGGTCACGAAGGAGACGCTGGACGCGCATGGAGTTCACGCTGAGTTGATCGCCACCGACGTCGCGTCGGGGCTGGAAAATCGATTGGCCGGCTTGGTCGACGTTATGGTGGTGAATCCGCCGTATGTTCCGACGCCGGAGGATGAAGTGAACCGCCGGGGGATCGCCGCTGCTTGGGCCGGAGGGGAGAATGGCCGGCGAGTGATTGACAAGATTTTGCCGATCGCCGATCGGCTGCTGTCTCAGAAAGGCTGGCTTTACATGGTTACTCTCACCTCCAACAATCCATCTCAGATATGCCTGCAAATGAGAGAAAAGGGCTACGCCAGTAGAATCGTTGTTCAGAGATCGACTGAAGAAGAAAGCCTCCATGTCATCAAGTTCTGGAGGGATCCTGAACTTGTTCCAGATGGCAAGGAATCATCCATGGCCGCCGGTAAATCCAGCTCCGGTAAAATCATTGAATCTCTGCTTTCTAAACTGCCTTTCTGTAGAAATAGCAGCATCAACAAGAACAGTGATAGCTAATAGGGAAAAACATCAGTTACAATTCTCTTCTTCATCTCCATGATTGAACCTGTTTCTTGTCAAAGATTGTTGTAATGTTGAAAGATTTCAAATGGGTAGCAAAAAAGTTGTTCTCTGCATCAACTAAACTTGTTGAAAAACAAAATATGAACAGAGGATTCGATTCAACAAACAACAAATTCAGATTTACATTCTTTTTCCAAATCCAGATCTCTCGATAGAAATGAATTATACAGCAATCTAGTGCAATTTATGAAACCCATCGCCAGAAATTTGCTTAAGAGTCTTCTCTTCTGTTTTCACGACTGTATGGTCATGGAATTTGCTTAAGAACACTGAGGAAATGTTACCACAAAGCAGACTTGAAAAATTGTCAGCTCTTTTGGATTCCACTTGGCCATGTTTGGTTCTTGACGGGCCCTAAAATTGCTTCAATCTCAGAGATAGTTTCCTCATCCTTCCCATCAGTGGCAAGTTCTACTGCAGCAGAAACATTCTCCACAATGATGAGAGCAGAGCATCATCTGCTCTTACCGATCATCTGCTCAAATTACAGAGCATTTTAAGTTAGTTCTGATGGGCCCAGGACAAAACTTATTCTCCACAATGATGAGAACAGGAAATTCTAAGCTGTAAAAAGCAAAGAAAAAAGAAGAAGAATCTGTTTTTACCTGTTTAATGGAGTTCATTCCGACCAGCACAGTTGCAATGTCCTTATTTGACAAGCTATACTGCAGGGCTAGCTTCGAAATATTCTTTCCTTTGTACCAAAAAAGCGAAATCTCATGCCCTGAGGGCCCTCACACTCCGGCCTGACAGTTTGTGAGGGGGTTAAATCACGGTGAATTAACAGCCCAGACATAGAAGGTCTTTACCTGATATCTCAAGGAGTTACCTCAACATTGAGAGTAACAACTCCCACACTAAGACAGCGTAGACGTCGAACTTAGGTTATTGTACCCAATCTACTATCTCTGAGCCAACTGAGCTATCATCACACACAATGCTGCAGCGGCTTGGCAAGCAGACTGCAAGTCCATCAATTTGAGAAAAATAGAAGAAATGTGCTATGGTTATGTGAAAAAGTCTAAGAATAAATGAGTAGATACAAATAAATTTTGGAGAATTATTAATTTTGGAGGAACTAGCAATAAATTACTCTAATCCATTTCTCTCTTTCCCTGCCCCTCTGTAATTTATCCCCTTTTTCCATGGTGCAGGCTAACATAACAGGATATGCTTGAGTAAAAAACAAAGTCCATACTTCAGCTCGGGTGAAGCGGGATGCAACTCGGGAGGACCATTCTCAGTAAGAAGCCCCATTGCTAAGGGAGAAGCACTGATTATGCCCACTCCCTTGCTTTTTAAGTATGGTATTAAATCCTCCAGGGTCGAATCGTTAATGCCATGATGGCAATATGAAAGGATCACGCCAACAACACCCGGCGGCACTCTTTCAAGACCATATGTAAAAATTCCCAATGGAAGGCCGGTGATACCGATGAAACGGATCTTCCCAGCTTCTTTCAATTTTTGCAAAGCGGGAATCGTCTCGTTCACAATCTGTCAAATAAGGTTTCAAGCGAATTATAGCAATACATAACACAAACAGTGGTGACCAAATTACGAATTCGACTCCCAAAGATGCTTACCTGACCAAGTGATCCAAACTCAATGTCATGGCACAGCAAAATATCGACCTAATCTAGCTGCAGCCTTCTCAAACTCTCATCAATGCTCCCATTAATTCTCTCAGCACTGAAATTGAAGCCATCGATGTACCTCCCACACTTTGTGGACACAATGTATTGACTCCTTGGAACACCTAGAGCTTTTAAACCCTTCCCAAGCATCGTCTCTGATAGAGTTCCTCCATAGTGTCTTTAAATATGGAAAGAACCGAGTGAATATAGCTCCCATTCACAGAAATATGTTAATTCAACTAAACTACTTTGTTTGGCAACATGAAAATGCACATATAAAAGCACAAACGAATGCGGTATTACGTTTCTCGAGCAAAACACAAATTCTTCTTTATAAGAGGCAGAGATTAAAATAAATTCAGAGATAACATCACTTTCGATTGTGAAAATTTTGTAAAATTCAGAAGTGTGACAAAACGACGCACGGAGAGGTGTCGAAGAAATTGATTCCAAGACGATGCGCCAGACGAACGGATGCAATAGCATCTTGTTCAGAGACATGGCCGTCAATTCCATTTCCGCCGCCGAAATTCGTCCGGAGAGAAAATCAGCTCAGTTGGCCAAGATATGATATTTAAATATCATATAACTCAAACCCGTATCTCTTTACTCGCATTTAATTTTCGTCAATTGAATTTTTTTTCAAGTGACTTTCTCGATTTCGACCAATCCTAATAAACAAAATTCACCTGGCAACCTTTCCACGCGAATAGAACTACGACTACGAGATCAAAATTGAGATTAAATGACTTCTAAAATTAAAAAATACGACAGAATAAAACCACCATGGAAATAGAAGAAAAAATCACTATATAAAATATATATTTATAACAAATAAAAAAACCCAATCACCATGACAACCCAGCATGACCCGAAACCATCCGAGCTTAATCAGAATTCGTGTCACACCGAATCTAATACTGATAATTAGTTCTCCAAACCCACAACAAATATGCAAGGGAACACAAGATAATTCATCGAAAAGAGATCTTCCGCAAATTAAAACTCCACAAAGGAAGTTTACTCGAAAATTAAACAAAAAACGCGCATAAAACCGACACAATTCTACAACATCATGCACGGTAATAACGTTTCCAAAATCCAAAGTGCAAACCAAATTCAAAAAACCGTTAGAACAGTCTTTACAGCTCTCAAGAGTTGGAGAAAAGCTTTATTTGTAAGAGTATACCAAGGATATGAAAAATGGCACTTTTCAATGTTCTTTGCAGGCGTTGCAGGGGAAGAAGAAGGCAGGGAGAGTCTCAGGCTTCAGAAGAAGCACTTGCAGCACTCAGATCCACCGACAGATCGAGATCCTGGACATGTTTCGATCGAGTTAAGGTTATTTTACTTTGCAAATATATCAAGAAATCTAGTGTTGCTCTTCAGAGATTTTTACCTTTCCAGTGATTCTGCTGTATACAGCAAGCACATCTTTGACTGTGGCCTCAAAGTGAGTTGTTGGATCAAAGCTCTGTAAAAAAAACACATTTTACTCTGTTTACCTTCTTATAATCACCGATTTAGAACATGTTTGGATGGGTTCTTACTGTTGATATGAAGCAATTATCGTCTTCGCCACTGTTAGCGGGAACGAATCGGTCATAAGTTTCGTAGAAAATCTCATCAACGGCTCCAAGAAGATCAATCCCGGGCTTTAATTCTAGCTCGGGTTTGTCGGTCTCGGCTTCTGTCGAAACAAAAGCGATGTATTTTCCTTTTGGAGCAACATTGTGGGAACTAGAACAGCAAAAGAGGTACCTGGTGGAAAAGAACAAACAATAAAATCAAATGGCGTTGACTAGTATTTGCGAGCATCAACATAATAAGGTTCTTAACAACATAGATAAACGGTGATAAGCCCCATGTTAAGGACAGGAAGGCCGTGCGATTTCACTTTTTTGAGGGGATACAAAATAAATGATTTATAAGTAAAGTTTTTATCTTTATCCAGTACGCTACGTTTTGTGCTAGTCTGAAAATAAATCTATATATGCTTTGACATAAAACGAACAATATTATTCTATGAATTTTCTGTACGTTACATATGTAGAGGTAGCACTCAATCCAATAGAATGCTCAAATAAAATTCAACCAGTAAATTGAAGAAGAGAAAAGAACAAGTATGTAAATCTTACATGTCGGATTTACGACCGAGTTGCTTTTGAGGCAGAATGACTTGCGCCGAGGAAGAATCGTTTGTGTCCGGAATGGGATGACTCATTATACATATGGCCCGAGCAACTTTCCCAACCTTCTTAACCTGTCAAAAGACACACAGAATTGAAAAAAACTGGTAACAAAATGATACGTAGTTCAAGAATTGAAAGCAATAATACCTTGTTAGGCAGATATGATGGATCACATACAACCTTTTTGCATCTAGCAGTCTCTCCTTCAGAAGTCACTCCATAAGCTTTCCCTTTACTGTCAAACTCCACCTATTATCAAAAAATTTATATTAGAAGACAGAAGAATAGGGATCTTGGACACATTGACATTTGAGCTGTCCCATCAACTATCGCTCGTATTTGGTCATGGTTCAGCTTCGTCCTACAACGAGTCGAAGCAGGACTATATTTTTCTAACGTGAATTTAGTCTTCACACTAAGGATCTCAAATCTAAGATTTCATATCTGACATATTTACAAACTTTTCTTATATGTTTTTAAGAACACAAGTTGAAACTATGCGATATTATCATCTGTATGATCTGACACGCTTTCGTTATACGAAAGACAGCTTTGTTTGAAACACTTGAGGGATATACCTTACATTCTGGCTTGCTAAGCATGTATGTTCCTCCATAGACTGCACTCAGACGAGCAAATGCCTATTGGAGATTCAAAATCATTAGTTGCAATTATGAAATTCTATACCTATGGTAAAAGATTGATCGATAATGCATACCTGAGGCAACTCTCCAAGGCCATAGAGCGGATATATATAAGGAGATCCACCTTGAAACCGAGCCAAAGACTCTGCATAGAGCTTTGTCCAACAAATCCACACATGAAAGTTAGAAAATGAGAGAAATAAATTTCTTACAAAGCAAAAACTTCAGATTTTTCATTTTGCAACTGGTTTTAGTGCTATTTTTTTTTTTTCAGAATGAACCAGAATATCTATTTTTTTTTAGAAATAAGTCATAAAAATGAATCACAGAAGAAACTGCATTGTTTGAAACATCAGCACTGAGATTAAGATCACTATTTCACCTTCATTTTCTTAACAAACTCTATGGCTGGTTCATCCAAGTAATTGTCATTGATATGAAGAGCCAAAGCATGTCCAATAAAATCAATTGTATCATCTTCAAGGCCATATTTCCTGTAGGAAGAAGAAGATGCAATCCTATGTGTATAAAATTCTGAAATGATGCCTACATTTTCAGGTTCATTTCTACCAATTTGTCAATAAATTATCCAACATATTTGCATTGATTTCACAAAATTCCTCATTTGGAAAGAACGAATATATAAGTGCTTCAACCATAAGTGTGTCTAGCAGGACAAGCTTCTGTCTACTTTTATTTTCAACGAAACATTAAATGATGCACTTACGTGATTAGTTCTCTGGCCGTAACCTTGTTTAAATCTAAACCCTCATGAGATTTTGGATCATTCACTTCGTAGTCTTGAACGTAGATGAAAAACTTTCGTGCGCGGCGCTTCTCAAACAAACCCATCAATGGCGATTTTAGAGCTTCAACATCAGTAGCAGGAACTTTGTAAATCTGATTAAAAAAAAAAAGTTTACACCTGGAAGTTGCAAATCCGAGCAAATAAAGAAATAAAAAATGTTGATGGATGATTCATACCTTTCCCTTGTTGTAAACAAAACTACCATCAACAGCTTTGAAATGCAGATACTTGGTAACATCAGTGTGGATGAGAACTCGCACTAGAGCCCCATTTGCCATCATGAACTACAATGCAGATCAATCATTGTTGCAAATTGAAAGATTCAAGTACTTCATGTATAGCTAAACAAAACTACACAATATTTATAAAAACAAGACTAAAAACTCAATTTTTGCTTCTGTCATGTTGAAGCACATTTAACAGTGAAACCATATGATTTGGATTGCATTTGATCATCATTCCGCAAATTTCTGATATAACATGAACAATAATTTGATCATCGGGGACTACGACCTACTTTTGAGAGAGACAGCATATAGAGAAACCAAGATAAATTCTCTCATGTAGAATTTTTTATCGATTTTGGCTTACTTTAGGAATCATATCAATGTTGTACTCCTTGCTGGCACCCAAGTTTGCTGGCGGTTTATCATTTCCTCTCAAACGCTTCCAAAGCTATACGGCAGAAAATGAGAATTTCAGCATAGAACACGCAGTATTGAGAATTTTTTCTCAGTTTGCACAATATTTTCAGCAGGAGTAACCTGTATAAGATTAAGTGAAGAAGACTCTCCTCCATAATAATCATTTCTGTCCATATGAAGCACCTGAATACATATTGATTCATTAAAAGAAGTAAGACTGATTACAAAGAAAAGTAGATGACCAACAATGGTAGAAACAAAACAGCAGCAATTGGATCTATGGGACCGATTTCCCTCATCAATAAGACCTTTAAATCGACACATTCCCAAAAATTCAAACCAGGTTCTGTCAAATCAAGCCAAACAACAATGAATGCCATCAAATCAGTCTTCGATTCTAACCATTCATTACACGATCCGATCGAAAGCTGATTTTAAAAATAATTCCATCAAAAAAGGAGCAGAAGAGGAGGAAATTACTTTGAGTCCGTCGACGGAAAGAAGGCCGCTGAGAATGCATTCCTTGAGCCCAGTGCCGAGAACGATGACGTCGTACTCTTCGTCCATGGCGGCAAACAAGAAATCGGAGAGGAGAGGAGAGGAGAGAGGGAAATGTAGAGATGGTAACGAAGAGGAGGGAGAGAGAGAGAGAGAGAGAGCGGGTCTTTAACAGAAATAACGAACGAGGGGTCCGTACGTAGCCTCCATGCCATAACTGAAGGAGCTTAATTATAGAAAAGCTATTTTACCATTTCTTCATTTTTCACTCTAATTTTAAAATCTTTCATTTAATTTATTTTTCATTATAATTAACTCAACTTTGTCGGGTTTATATACGCAATATATTAGGGGTGAGCAAAACTGAACCGAAATTAATGATTTTAATCCGGTCTTAGTTCGTTTTTAAGAACCTGGAACCAGGATCGTAGATAAAAAAAATTTTAAAATCGAGTAAAACTCAACTTACTCTAATAAAATCATTTTTAAATCCTAAAATTGAATATAAACCCGTCAAAAATATAATAAAAATATATTTTATCGTTATATTTTAAAATTTTTAAATATATAATAAAACAGGCTAAACCAGAACGGAAACCGTTAGTTCCGGTGCTGGTTCCAAAAATTCAAAAACCATGAGTTCCAATTCTATTTCGAAATAAAACTGTGACGAATCAGCCCATGCACACCCCTACATAATATTGTCGCCGATTTTCTAATTATTTGAATAATGTTACGTCTACAATCTCATTAGAGCACTCATTGTCGATGAACAACGACCCGTGTAATAAATTAACCGTCAAGTCCAAAAAAGCGTGTATGCACCATAGCTTCTGTCTCGGATCAAAGTTCGCACGATTTTCTTCTCACAAAGCTTCACTCCCGAACGATATAAAACGGGCACCCACATCGAGATTTGGAAATCGTAGAATCCATCATCTCCCTCCTAGAGAAGGTCTAGCATCCTCATTGGCACGGTTTGCACAATTCATGTAAAAAAACGCTCTAATTCGCCCTTCAACATAATATCGTACGTTTCTGAGCCGAACCCCCGAGACTTTGCTAGTAGAGAAACTCGACTTATAAAGTCATCAAACCGCACCCCCGAACGTCACGGGACGTCCATCCACAACACGGATTGTCCGTTGTCTTTTCATAATCGGCATGAATTATCACTTGACACATCATCAAATATTTTTAAAACTCGTACAAAACATTTCTCTTGTTTGGTTGTTTTATTACAAGTTCATCGAATTTTTTCAATAGTTTTTCAAGAATCACGGGAAACACAAGATTAAATCTCTCCGATTTCCTCCGATATTTCTCCGGCGACTTCTGGTGCAGCTTCAGTCAGGGAAAGGTAACCTGCACCAGCATTTTTAGAGCATTAACCTTCAGAAATAAACGTCGATATTTTCTAAATATCAAGATTTCTGATTTGAAACCCTTTTTTCACGTGAGTTTTTCCAGAAAAATCACAGAAAGATTCACCCCAGGTGTAGAGAAGTATCAGCTGGATTATCATCGTCCATAACCGAGTTGTCCGAGCCATAATTTTTGGTCATTCTGCTTTCCATCGAACGGAGCTCCGGCTCCGACCGGGGAAACCCGTGCTTCGTCTGCAAAACACATGAAGGACTTGTGAAAAACAGGAGAAAATCGCATGAGATGAACGATTCATTCGAAACAAGCGAAGAACAAATATTCAAACTTTTTCTCACTTTTTCCATTAATCTTTCGCTCTCTTCCATCAACAGCAGCTCCTGCAAAGCTTATATGAACTTGAACAATGGCGTTTAACAGCTAAATTACTTCAATCTGACGTTTTATGTTCTTTTTCTGAACCAAATTTGAAGCATTTACCTTGGTTTTCATTGCATTCATGCCTCGCACGAACAGTTCATCCTAAGATGCAAAAAAAAAAACAATTAAAAATAAGAAAAAAAGATGACATTATTATAACCAGGAATCGAAGCAAATGTTAAGAATGTTAAGAAAATACCTGAGTTTCTAAAACCCTTTTCAGCCCTGTCTCGACCATTGTTTCAAGTCGTTTTAACTCCTCTAAGTCCAGTCCCTGAAGTCGTTCTCCCCTCATTTGCCTGCGTTTTACACAAATTCACGATTGCCTCAACGATTATCCATGCGTTATTATCGGCAATTCCCGTCGTTTCGAGGCGCTTACTTGAGCTCGAGGGTTTTCTTCGTGATTTCTTCCTCCATGTATTTATACTTCTCTTTCTCCTTAACCTATGACGGAACAAAAAATAACATCAAATTCATCTCTCGTGACCCAGAGTTCGATAGCAAAACATTGTCACAACATAGGATGAAACTCGTATTTCAAATCGAGTCATGGCACAAGTCGATGTAACACAATTCACACATTGAATACAAAAGAAAAAACGCAAAGAGCTTTGAAATTAATCCATTAACCTTTGTACAAGTAATTAAAATTGTGTATAAAATGCGGTTGTTAGCATACTAGTCGAGACGAAAATAAAACATCCTAATAACATCTACAAACGTTTGTCAAAGACACAAATTGTAATCGATCCAAATATAATTGTGCGATTTCCAACACCTCTTGCGAAGGTTTGAAAAAGAAAGATCGACCTCGAAGTTAAATGTCGAGAACATTTGAAACGACAAAGAGGTTACAACGCTGATAATTTGACGTCAGAATTAAGGTGTTACTATTGAATATTAAACTCAATGAATAAAAGTAGTAAAAATCCGTCGATTTTTTATGGTATATTTCAACTGACTTTTGGAAGAGTAAACAGTCACTATATTTAACATGTGACCTAGGAATTTTTATGCTCAAAATGTCTAATTTTCATTGATTTAAGTTTCAGGCTATTTCGAGCATTTTGGAAGAAGGTATGACTGTCTTAGTAACAAAATTAGTTTTTAGAAATAAATAGTATTAGAGTCACTATTTGAATTAATTTTATTTTTAATATTATTTATGTCACTTTGTATTATAAATAGTGATTGAATAAAATGGAAAGAAGACAAGAGTCTGCAGATTTGATGATTGTTTTCCTAGCAGATTCATTCTTTATGTCATGCGTCGGGCTATCTGTCGAAATGGGAAACATAAACTTTTTTTCTGAGATATACATATAGTCAATCATAGAAAACATTATTTCTCTAATTTTCATCTTTTACGGATTACATTAGATTAAAGGTATGGAAGAGAGTCTTGATCCATTTCTTCAAACACATGAAGGCTAACATCAAAGTTTGATTGAAGAGAATGTTATGGTTCCTCGAAGATCAACTCTTAACTTGTACACTACTTTTCTTCAATATCATTCTTTGCATAACTCACATTCTACTATTGCCACTTTGTTTCTTGCGATATCGTATAGAAAAAGATTCCCCATTCAAGTTTCAAGTGTTTGTTTGGGTTTTAGTGAAAGGATATCGTAGGCAAACGATCAATTTCCAGATTAAATATAATTTCAAGGATTTATCTTATAACGTCATCTGGTCTTCTAAATACATTATTTCTCTTTTGCACCGAAGGCCATACAAATTTGTTCTTTAGTTTATAACATAAAAGTGTATTACCAGGTAAAAAGAAGAGTTCTACTATTTACATCACAAGTTCACTCTCCCGATCGATATAGATTATTCAATTCAACTGGTATGTGTTATACCTTCAAAAGCAATAAAATATTAGACTGTTCTTTAGTTTATAACATAAAATTGTATTAATGAGTAAGAAGGGGAGGTCTACTTATTTACAGCACAAGTTCACTGTCTCAATCATTATAGATTGTTGAGTTCGATTGGTATGAGTTGTACCTTCAAAATCAATAGAATATTAGATCGTTCTTTAGTTTTTAATATGAAATTGTATTCTTGGGTAAGAAGGGGAAGTCTACTTATTTACGGCACAACCTCACTGTCTCAAGCAATATAGATTGCTCACTTCAATTGGTGTGAGCTATACCCTCAAAATTAACAAAATATTAGATCGTTCTTATCTTCACAAGATGAACCCCGTGTCATTGCCTCTTTGTACCGTTATTAGAGTAACTAGAAATTTGGCTTTTTAGTGTTCAGTAGGAAGAAAGGACTTCACTTGGCTTTTGAGACTTTCATAAGTGCTTGGTATTTTAGTCTTGTTTCGTTTACTTGCCTATTCTGCATGGATTTCTTGTCAAGAACAAATAACTAAGATAATGCTAATTTTCATGTATCAAGGAGAGGTAGAGCTTTAAGCACAAATAGAGCATTTTAGTTTGATTTTTCCATGAGCAAACAAGATATTACATTCGACAGACAAACTTTATCCGTTAAGATAACAAAAATTACCGTAAAAAAGTAACGAAGAGATGAAAAATTAGGTTTACCTGAAACTGAAGAGTCGAGGAGTTGATCTCCTTCTCAAGGTTGCGATCTTCGCGCATACAAGTTTCGAGCCTTTCAAATACTTTGTGGATGCTTGAGATAAGAAGAAACAAATGTAACTTGAAAGCATGTTCGCATATTGATCTTAATCTCGTTCATGATAATTGCGCGATAATTTTTGAATCGGTAACTTGCTCGACTCTCTTCTTTACTCCCACATAAAATGTTGCTTCATAAGAGAGAAATAACAAGTTCTACAAGAATTAAGTAGCAAAAATGTGACATGAAAGATCACTTAACATCGAACTCGTGAAAAGAACCGATTTTTCTTTCCCAACTAACATGTTCGATGCGGAGAACTATCGATAGTACTCCGCCAAAGAAAACTCAACAGAAGCTCCAAATTTTACCTCTAAGGTTCGTTTGAAAAATAAAATAAAACAAATTGAATAAAAGAAATCGAAGTACAACTGAATTTTGCGATTCAAACATTAATTTTTTACAGAAACATACAAACCCTAATTCTGACATCCAATCTCGATCTTGACATACAACCCGAGCAATGCAAAAATCCGACATTCTAAAACATCAATAGCTCGAATTCTCCTCAATTTTTTCTCATTTCTACATGAAAATTTGTTAGACTAAGTTGTTCTTGTGCTGTTGGCTCTCAAGGTACAACCTCTACTTAAGAATATTGTAACTTTCTTCTATATTTTATGGCCATTTCTTTTAATAATGTCACGTCTCTCCTGTCTCTCTCTCTCTAGCAGAAAGAGAGAGAAGGGGAGGTGAGAGAGAGAGGGAGAGATGAGAGGGGGAACCTGGAACTGGAATAGTCAAATAATTTCCCGGAAGCAGAAAAAACAACGAGAGCAATGTCTGCATCACAGAGAACGGCCAGTTCTTGAGCCTTCTTAAAAAGCCCCTTCCTCCTCTTCGAAAATGTCACTTGCCTTGCTGCCAGATTGTCTATCTTCTTGATCTGAATTTTCCTCCTCGTCATAATTTTGCGTGGAAGTTTTATCTCCGGCCACCCTGGAACACAGAATAAAGCTTACAGTAGTCGTTGGATCTGGTTATTGAGTAAAATCTTTACGATCATTTCTGTAAAAAAAAACATTTCTACTCCAAAACTTGAAAAAAAATGGCGAGTCATGAAAAAAAAGGCTAGTTTTTGCGCATCTAGGCAGTGCCCAGTGGTCAAACTTGTTTGTTTAGAGAGAGAAGTACAGTTTGCCTAAAAAGAAATCGATTTGATCAGTGTTCAAACTCAAGAAACAACGTTTCTGCAAATGGAAGACGTAGAGAGAGAACCCAATAAAAAATGGGTTCGGAAGTGTAGAGAGAGAAAGAGAGTCTGAAAAACCTAGAACTGTTGAGGCGAGAAAGAAACTCCAAAAAAAGGAATCAACAAACCAGCAGATCGAGGCCGAGTCCCACAATTCAGCTCAAAACAGTGTACAAATCCTGGTAGAAAATCGCTGAAACGAATCAAAGCAATGGTTTAGAGAGAGAAAGACGATAGGGTTGTTGGTATCAGCCTATATCAGGGTTCTAAGAGAAAGAAGTTCTTTTTACGGCCAAACAATTACCAAAACTAGACAGGGTTTCACTGTCGGATTCATCTGTTCCAACGTATTTCTGGGTTAAAAAAATGAAGATCTGAGTTACCATGGTATATTTACAGAAGCTGAAAATGAAGCTGAAAGATAAGGGTTTCCGTACGAGGTGGCATTAAAAAATGAATGGTGTCAAATGATGACAACGTTTGTACCCTCGTACCCGACTCGTCAATCAAAACCCACCGTCTCGCCATACCATTTCTTGTTTTGCTTCTCTATGTTCTTATTCCGCCGACGATTAATCCACCAGACCCGAAACTGGGAGTATAGGTCCGATTCTTTCATGTCTTTTGTTTTGCTTGGGAGTAGTTGTCTTTTTAGCTGGACTGTAACTTGATTTACAGCCTTGGATTTGAATTTCGCAGGAACGTTGAGATCGCCGGAGCTTTGAGATTTCCGGACTCTTCGACGGTGTCCGGCGAGCCTGCGATGAATCACAGACAGCGTTCCGTCGACGATTTCTTGAGTCGCTGGTGAGGTAATATGTCGGACCGTGGTCACCTTTCAACTATGTTTTGGATGGGCCGTGGCCAACCTCATTTGGACCGGATTTGTTAACCTATTTCGCTCAAACTTTAACGTTAATTACCAAATAAATACGAGCTATTTTATGGGAAATTAGACAGTTTATCGATCAACAGTGTCTGTTTTTTGTTTTGGATAAGATTTGGCTCAGATTTCAACTAATTTTATGTTACGGTTTAATTGTATTTGGGCCGGTTTTTTTTACTCATAATTCGATTCAGTCTTTATACATTTTGACCTCCAGAATGGTCAAGTTGTTCTGCCCACCCTTAATAATAGGTACAATGTGGGGAACAGACCCGGCAATGGCGGCGAGGATAACATTGAAGGGATTGGATTTTTCGAGGGTCTCGTTGAATTCTTGAGTTATGTTCTTCATCGTCGAAGACATTCTAGGATGGGTTTTGTCCATGGTGATCACTGATATGATATTTATTTTGATAATCGCAGTACAATATTGTTCGTTTTAACTCTAAATTCGTACAGTTTTGTACATAAACTAAATTGTCCTTGATCATATGTTAAAATTGTCTCCTAAATTTGTAAAAGCCGAGCAAAATCGATAATCAAAAGAAGAATCTACATTTTACGGCGATTTAAGCCTCACGATATCGAGTTTCTCCATCTTCTAGGAGCCTTTTTCGGCTGTTGGCCGTCCGTTTCCGGGTTCTCCGATGCAGTAATCTTGGTCAATTTTCTCAGTTTCTTCCACCCATTGCTCCACGCGGATACCTGTTTCTCCTTCGATATTGTCTCGAATTTCTCCTGCAGGCTTTCGAGCTCGCTCTGAAGCTCTCGATACTTGGTTTTCATGCTTTCCAGTTCGAATTTCATCGTATTTATGTCTTTTTTGGCGGCCACCCAACCTTCTTGGAACGATTGTGGAGTCTCTTCGAGTAGCGTTTTTCGGCTCGAAGCTACGCGCTGATCTCGAGTTTCCCCTGTTTCATTCAGAGTGCTATTTGCTACGGCATTGCTTATCTTAATTTGCTCGGAGAAGAGAACTTGGATGACGATTCGGAGAGGGAGTCGTTCGTTTTGTGCTGCGTGCATGCATGCATCCACCGACAGTTTTTGGCAGTCCATTACTCGGCACAGTCGCTTTCTTTCGTGCTCGGAAAGTGTAGGATGAGCCTGCAAAAATAAAACCGATAACTTATCGAGAAAAAGTTCATGATTCGATCCACTAATTCGGAATTAGATCCTCTAAAAAGTAGGAACTTTGCGTTCATTATACCTTAAGATATGAATCGATCGCTCGATAAAGTCCATCGTCAGAAGTTCGAGCGAATTCCGGCAAGGCTTCTGCAAGGACCTGAAATTTAGTCAAGGAAAGATTTCGATCTCGAGCGACTTCCGTGAGATAGCTATCGACAAGCCTCGCCACTCTCATCTTGGCGTTCAGGATCGAACTCCTTTGAGGCCCTTCGTATACGTGTTTGTCTGAAAACGATTGTCGTCTCGGACTCGAGCTTTCCGTCAGTTCTTGAACAAGGAAATGCTCCAAAAGTCTCTGCACGAGATCAACATCGTACATTGTCTCGGATTTATCATAAGACGGAATCAAAAGATCACCGAGCGATGCTTGCTCGAATTGCATTCCGACCCTCTTCTCCAATTCGGTCACCAAAGCCGGGGCCACTTTCAACATGCTCGCCGTTCTCAAAAGACGGAGGAGGAAACTACATGATACACTGTCTTTCTGCGGAGGAATTATGCTGATCAAACTCTCGACGATCATTCGCTGATCTTTCCAACAATGGCTACCATTAGTGACATTTTTACCACCTGCCCGAGTTTCATCGCTACATCCCGAGCCATCATTTATCAAACCCGGAAGCCATTTTGACGCATAATGCATTATCGAAGCTCCAATCAGTTCAAATCTCATCCCCTTTACTTTGATTATAGTGATAACTCGGACGAAATGATCGATTCTAAGAATCGACACGTCTTCAAACCACCAATCGGGAGGAACAAGATGATTCCTACTCGGACTCGAGCGACTCGAGTGACTCGAGTGACTCGAGTCCTTCGTTCCATTCCATTTCGGGCTCGAAACTCGTTGGGGCTTCCCCGTGTACGCCCATCGTATCCCCTTTGGATTGGCGCAGGACTTCCAAGCTATCGACTCGCTACACCGGCGAACAATTTGGAGATTTTCCGCCCACGGAGAAAGATTCTCGCAGCTTTTCAACACGAGGTTCGAGTCTCTCCACGAGGATAAAACGACATAGCTTAGAAAGGCTTCGCTTTTGAATATTAGATTTCCTTCTTCCAAATCCTCAGTCATTTCTAGATATTCAGCTGCACATCGGAGGCCGGCGATATTGGCCGCAGATAGATCGATCGCCATTCCGTAGCAGAATTTCGCCGTCAATTCGAATGCGTCCGGTCCTCCGGGAAGATCATCCAACATGATTTTCCCGAGTCCCAGTTCTCGACAATCGAAAATCAGCCGGTTCATCTTTCCACTCCGAGAAAGCAATGGAAACTAGGCCAAAACACAGAATGTTTCAAACTAAGAGTAAATTGCAATCTAAAAATTACTGGTTTAGACACTGGTAGAGCCATTTTTCATGACTTTGCCTGTGAAATGGCTACCTTATGTACATGGAAAGCTACATCTCCAACTTGAACAAGAAGATCGCTGGGAATATCAGTTTCAACAAACCTGAAATGCAAAAAAAAAAACAAAAAACAAAAAAGGGCTCATAGACAGTGAAATCGCGTCTATTTTTCAACACAGACACAGCAGGGGAATTACAAGATTCTTCTAAATACAGCAAAAAACAGTTCGAAGAAAGAGATTTTGGATAAAGAAGAGCGATACCAGGACTGGCCCCTAAGCTCAAAGCCCTCCGTTCTGACGCCATGTTTATCGGAGCTAAGAACTTCATTCGAATAGCCACGAGCCCCTATTGACTCGTTCTCCGATTCCCACACGGTGGAAGCCATAAAACAAGAAATCTGATCAGGGTTTTGTTCTCTGAGAAAAATGGCTCGAAACCCAGATGAGAACAGGGGATTCACGGAGCTCAGACCTACGAGGGTTGAGGAAGAAGAGGGGCGCTCACATGGGGGGCTTGAAAATGAATTTTGTTGGCTTCTCAAGAACCTTGTGTGGCTCTACGGACATGGACATGGCCAGATGGGTAGGCTCAATTCTACTTGCTCACCCAGCATTGCACAAAATATCTAAGAGATTCAATACAATTATTCGCAGACAAGAACGAAAATAATATTAAAAGTGGAGCATGATTGTTGGCCTTGTTGTTGTTATTTTAAACTTCGTTTGGGAATTAGTGGCAAAAAATCCGTAATTTACAGAGCATAGTTTAAGACTTGTAACGCCATCTTAAACTATATAACATGTTCACCAAAAGTTTGCAAAAATCTGTGTAATCTTTCCTTTAGGTATAATTATAATACACTAGTGATAATACCACAAAAAGGGTTATTAGCTAAAACCGCCATTGTTGCGAAGCTTTGAGCTTTTGAGACAAAGGGTATTTTTTTGAAGAGAGTTCAGAAACTTCATCTGGGAATCACTCCATGTTTCCTCTGGGTTGATAAGGTTCTCTGGAAGAACTTGCTGGTGCATGAAAGTGATCTCTTCATCGACGAAGAAGCGGAAACTAAGCTCTCAGGGATTTTAGTTTTCCCATTTTGATTCGAGCTCATCTTCGCCATTTCAAGAGCGCCGGAAAGAGCAGAACTGATCACAAAAGCCGACAGAGAATCAAGAGAAACCGATCTTCTCATCGGTTGCAGTTCTTCCCCAGCACCAGAACTCTCACCAAATCTCTTTGCTTCAACTTCGATCACTGCTAGTTCGTCGTTATCTTCTCTGTCGCCTGAATCGGCCATGTTCTGCGAATTTTCCGGCGAAACCTCCTCTTCCGGGCCGGAAACAACAGGCGGAGATTCCGACCGGAGAGCCACTGCGGCGACGGAGGCTCGGCAGAGGGGGCAATTGGTGTGAGATCGGAGCCAAGTATCAATACACGGGAGGTGAAAAGCATGGCTACACTTGGGCAACAATCTCAGATCCTCGTCTTCCTCGAACTCAGTCAAACAAACAGAGCAATCGGTGCCGTCGACGAGACCGTCGCCGGGCTTGTACTTGCAGACGGGGATGGCGCTGATCAACGACGGTTGGAGGCCGACGGTGCGAATATACCAGATCGGATGGTCGAGGATCGGGCCCTCTTCTTCGTCGACAAACTCGCCGTTGCTCTCCGGCGGAGACGGCGGCGATCTCGCCGCAGAAGCGAGGCGGCGGGAACGGGATCTCCGGTAGTAGGCGAAAAGGAGGACCATAACGAAGAAAAAGGAGAGGAAAGAGAGGAGGTAGACGACGACGGGGGAGAACTTGTGGGTTTTAGCAATGGTTAGAGTAATATCCGAAGTCGGCGGAGGAGGCGGCGGCGGAGGGGAGGTCATCGGGAAACGACAGACGTCGGAGCAGGCTGTTAAACAGGCAGTTGGGCAATAGCCTGAAGAATTGCTGTCGACGCAGAAAATCGATAAACAGGTCTCCGACGAGGAATCTTCTGAATCGGACAATAGCTTTCTACCTTGAAAAGCCATGGCGGCGAGAGAGAGATGGAGGATGAGAGAGAGAGAGAGAGATGGAGGATGAGATCGAAGGAGACGCGGGGAAGACGACTTTTTCTTCCTGCCATTGTTGACTTTGGATTGGAGTGGGGCCAGAGTTGGAGTGGCAGTCAGTCAACTTCCACCATTTTCTATACCAAAACATAAATCGGTTTTCTTCTTCATCACCCAAAGCTGAACCGATTCGGACCGGCTTTGAACCAGTTTTGGCCATGATTCTTTCTAAAACAACACTTCACGGTCCGGTCTAATTTGGGAGTACACAAACATGGAAACCAAACTAAACTGCAACAAAAATCAAACTATAACAAGTTAAAACCCGACTCGAAAATCAGTTAAAATCTTTCTCAAATTAAAAATAGACATTATATTTATGTAATTGTTGAATATTCTTGTACCCAACTCGGGTTAGCCATTTTTTGTTATGGTTCAACTCATTTGATTTTCTTCGGGTGGCTAACTCTCACCGAGGGTCGGATCTTTCTTCTCCATCTGTCCCATCGCCTCGCCAACGGGTATTATATTGTATGACTTCGTTAAATTAATGTAGCTAAAAGGTCAACGACTAAGTAGAAGCATGCACATCACTCTAAAAATGTTAATAAGCAATCGGGAAAGTCCCCTCTACTAATCAAATGCAACTATCCAATGATCAAGTAGTGCAATCTAGGTATGCGTACTTTTTTGGTACACGGGGATGAACTAGTTTTGTGGAGAATTATGTTCGTATCTAGGGCTTGAAATGGAATGGAACATGCAGGGGGTTATTCTAAAACAGCTGTTTATGATGCACGAAGTGGTGGGCCACACAAGATAAAACTCAAACCCTAATCATGGCCTTTGATTAACGCATGATCGAAACCAATCCAAGTCAACGAAATTATATCTTCTTCTTCTTCTTCTTCTTCTTCTTCTTCTCTCTATATATCTGTATCGTCCCTAGCCCTTTTCTGCAATCTGTCTCTCTCTCTCAAATGGCGAGGGTTTCGTTGAGCATTCTTGGATTCGTGGCCGTGATGGTGGTGATGCTGATGGCGCACCAGTCCCACGCCCATGACTCGGGCATGGACATGAACCCTTCCCCAGCCGATGCGCCTGGTCCGCATATGCACCACGCCCATGCGCCGGCGCCGGATATGAACCACACCCACGTCCATGCGCCGGCTCCGACACCGAAATCCAATGCTGCCGCACCGTCGGACAGGCTCACCTTCGCCGGCTCCTTGGCCGTCGGAGCCTTCGTGGCTCTGGCTCTTAAATTTTAGTTTTTTTGTCTGGTTTAAACGATGCAATAATCTGGTCTATACTTTGTCTGCGTTGTGTATTTTGTGTTTCGTGCGTGTCTTCACCCATGTTCGTGGTGCCGTGGTCTGATGATTTGCTGAGGAGAGATTTATTCTCGTATTCTGTACTTTGGTTCTTTTATTATATATTTATTCTTTTCAAAAATGAAAAATTGAATGAGAAACCAAACTTTAGATTAAAAAATCGACCGAAATTTTGTTATAATAAGCAGAAGACCAGCAAAATGCGGCTGAATCTGAAAACCGGTAAAAGCCCGGCCAAAACCATAATCACCTAGAACCAAATTGTAAAAACCCCAGTTTGGTCTGGTTCGGTCTTTGTTCCAATTTCTGCAGTTTCTAATCCAAAACCGACCCGGAGTTGTCCTAACTGAGATCATAGTTTGGTCTGGTTTCGGTCTTTGTTCCATTTAATAGAAATTAACTAGTTGGTTCTCCTATATTTATGGTAAAACCAAACCGGAGTTGTCCTAAAGACAAAAGCATGCTTTATATTACACGTACGCTTTTGTACGAAATTAAGATTTACAGAAATAAACGAAACTATAGGCAAATTTCAAGTACAGAAGAGGTGGGAGACTTCTATTTCTACTCATACGAGTGTTTTGCAGGCCGATGTTTCTGGGTCCCACATGGCAGGCAGCAGATATTTCCGGCCACTGATTCCGTTCGCGTTATAACTCCCTCCGCTGCTCGTATCCACCAGAACTTGGCCTGGATAACCTGGGTATGACCCGGATCCGAACGCCCCAGGGCACGCCGACACCGCCTCAAGAGGCGCGGCGGCCGGGCCCTGGAAGTATCCGTTGTTGAACGGATTGGTGACGGTGCCGGCGAGAAGCGTGGCCAGGTTTATGATCATCCCGTCCACTCCAACGTCGGCGTTGGGCGCTACCAACGGCGTCGTCTGAGGGCCATAAATGGGCTGGTGAAACGGCCACGCGCACATTCCGGGGCACTGGGTTTCAGAATTTCCGACCCAAACGTACGCTAATCTCGTCTTCCCCGGCATCGATCCGTGCGTTCCACATCTGTTCATGCAGAAACCCTCGACCGCCACGTCGCTCGCAGTCAAAACTAAACTCACAGAATTGACGCGATTGAACTTTGCGGCCAAAGCCACCACGTCGGAGGTCCTCAGATTCTTCCCCAGGGTGCAACTCTCGTCTAAAACTTGCTTCCCGATCACCAAACTCGACGACCCAGTCTCGTACTTCTCCGTCGTCTTCCACCATGACGAGACCGAGGGCGGTGGAGCTCCATGGGCGCTGAGCGACTGAATAAAATCAACGATCGTAGAGCGTTGAACAGGAGTAAAGTGGCCGTACCATACAATATTAAGGACGATGTGACCCTTCAGAAGAGCACCGTTGTGGTATTTCAACACCAACGGCTGCTGCTCCACCAATGCAGCCAGCTTTCTGGAGGTTCCCGGCGGCGGATACGACGGCGCAACCGCCGGCAGTAGAGAGAGAAAGAGAACAGCAATGCAGTGAAAGGCAGCCATTTTTCTCTGTGCAGGCGACGAGTGGGATGGAAATTGGAAGGAGAGTCCAGGATCATTTATAGGGCTGTGGTACGTTCCACGTGGAGGGTAATGATTAGCGGAAAGCAGTCGCCGGAGCCAGGCTGTAAGGTTTTTGAAGACCTGACGTTTCAGTTTGGCTGGGAGTGTACTAGGCCTACGTGTCAAAAACTTGCCCTGATTTGAACTTTGAAGGCCTTGGCCGTGATATTTGCAGCTATATTAGCGTACATGTCAGACCAGGTTTAAACGCTACGTCCTCCGTTATGATTATTTCGTTGTTATCAAAGCTAATCGTCCAACGAAATTCAGCCGTCGGATCATTCGATAAATCAAATCAGCGATTAATGATGTGGGTACCCTCTGAAATTATTTAGACGGCTGGTTAGAGGGTGGAGTGTGACGAGGACTACCTCACAAGAAATGGGCCCCACGTGGGGTTGACGGAAAACGACGTCAACTAAAAGGGTCCCTTTGATTCTACTCGAGGGATGACGTGGCGAAGGTTGATTGGTGGATGGTGGCAGGTCAAATGACAACAAAATACGGTCAATGCTTGTGGTCCATTTTCAAACTCTATACAATTGCCGACCTTATAAATTAATTAATTTTAATTAAAATTAATACAAATGTTTAAAATCAGCCAATTTTTAGGCACCCTTTTGAATTCAGGGGAGAAGGTCATGGTTGGGACTCAACTCGTGCCGGAATCGCAGCTTCCGTCGAGTTTTATCATCTCTAATCCCTCATCGATTCTATGTAATTTCTAATCGGATTAAAAATGAACGAGTTTTTATTGATCGAAACTTTCTATCGAATTTTCCTAATGCAGTGGTGTTCTCTCATGGGTCGCATGTAAGTTCTCTCTTACGGGTCACATGTAAGTTCTCGGGGGCTCAATTATGAGCAAGAAGTTAACGTAGCCGTCAACGATATTTAATCGGAGGGACCAAATATTCAAGTGGTGGAGAAGATCGCGAGTTATGGAACCAAGTAAGAGGGCATCGGCGTGGATAAGCTTGAGAAGATGATAACGGAGAACTACACGAATGCATTCTTGAGTAGTCGATTCGGCCCCTTCCGTCTTCATTTACTCCCCATCGCCTAAACCTTGTCTCTTCTCCTCCTTTCCATCGTTGGTTTTCACAACGAATATAAACTCGTGCAAACTAAAATTTAATGTGAATATGAACCGAAACCAAAATGATACGACTCTTCAGATTTTGTGACCTCTCTGAGCTGGTGTTGCTTTCTTTTGTTGGTGTTTCCAATGTGATTCACTAGCTACCTTTTTTGGTTTATCTCTCGTCCTCAAGCGACTTGTGAGAGTTCGAATCATGTGGACATTGTCACGCTGCTTTACATTAGCATGATCGTTTTATTTCTTTTGTATTCAGTATCGATCTTTTCTAAGTTTATAAATCGTCCAAGAAGCATCCGTTTTCAAATTCTAAAACTATAAATCTAGTTCTAAGATCATAATCGTGTTAAGAGTGATAATCGATATTGAATTTGGTAGAGGTGCAAAGTTATATGATGAAACTAAAAAATGGGACACCAACTTTGCATGTGTTAATTTCATTTTAATCTCTTATTTATTCACAAACAATGCACGAGTAGAGTATCATAATGTTCCTAGTACAATATAGTTATTCTCGACCGAAAGCAAGCACAAATTTATCCTCCGAGATAAGAAAAACAAGTTGTTTTATGCACGAATTAAGAACTCAATTTAGAAATCATTGACTTTCCCGTCTTCTAAGCAACGCGAGATTATCAAACCCTAACCGACTTTAGATGAACTTCACTATCGCCAATTAGAATCTTGGGTCGTTGTTGTCTTCAACATTACCACACAAAGGCGCTCCAAAAACAAAAAAAAAAAAACCGGCAAATGTTCCAAAGGTAAGATGATCTAGTCAAAGTCTTGTTGAAAAATAGAAAGATTGGTATGAGTGGGTGGTGAGTATAATGAACTATAATCCAATCGCATGCTGTCGGGTCAGGGTCTATGAGGCCCTAAGAGCAAGGGATTTTCGCGAGTATAATGAACTATAATTGCTTGTTTGTGCAACAATAATGGGTTCTTTTTGTTGACCCAATATGCAAAGATGTCTAACAATCAATTGAGATGAAGTAATGAAAAATTGACATCTTTAACATAACATCTTTATCTTACTTTTTGACGCATATTCATGCAATTAAAATATATTTAATTTATTATAGTTAAAATAATTTTTTATAATTTTTATTTCAACGATTACAATTTAACAAGTCAAAAGTAAGTTAACAGAATATGCTAAGAGAATAAATGTAATATTTTCTTTTAGATTTGGTTATCAAGTTCTGGTTGAACCAAAACTTGAACCGTGCATCACGGCTCAAAAATGGATCCAGATCAAACTCTATTTTCACGGGTGATTCTCATTTAACTTTTTAATTTTATATGAAATACATGGTAATTGTTTGGAGTTTGGGTTGGGTTGGAAGCAAATTTCGAGTTTGAATCGAATTTTGCCTCGTTTGAGTCAAATTTTAACCGCAACAATTCACGATGCAATTTTACAATTCTTTACCCTAAAACCATTGAATTTGGTGTCATTTAAGACATAAAATTGCCATTCTTAGGAAAAACTATAAGACACGAGTCTCGTCACGTGCTCTTCTCAATGGGGCTCACATGACATCAAGATTTAATTCCTACTTTATAGTATGATACCATAGATATCAACATTTGATTCCTACTTTATTTTATAATATGATAAATTTCAAGGTTTGATTTTTATGCGCAAACCTCGATTGAATCTTTATTTCGATAAATTAAATCTGTCGTGCCTGCTTCACGTAAAATCTGGTGTTTATGGATTTGCTTTTGTTTATGTTAGTGTTAGTTATAAAATAAGTAATTTTAAATTTACCTTCGTAACATGTTTTATTAATTTATTTTTTGACTTGTCCAGTTTTGATTGGTCTAATAATTATATATAATATTTATTAGATCAATCAAAACTTTGCATATCAGAAGTTAAATTAAGAATGTATGATAAGAAATTAAACATAACATTATTAATAATGATAAGTAATTAAAGAAAGTGTTCATGTTAACAAGAACAAGAGAAACAACGACGAGACGAGAAACAACGACGAGATGAGAATTTCCGATCAAAAGCTCACTTGATTCGACGGCAGAACCTCTCCGACCAATTTCCGGAAGTTCCGGTACGACAAACCGCCGTCGGCGACGGCCTCCTCCGCCTTCCTCTTAAACTCCATAGCCTTCGTCTTCATCTCTTTACCCTTCTCACCCTCCATTAACACCCTCACAAGCTTCTCCACTTCGTCTCTTTTCACGTCGTTATCGATTTCCAGCCCCACGCCCCACTCGGTGCAGCAGTACCGGCAGTTGGTCTGTTGCTCGGCGAAGAACGGCCACGAAATAACCGGAACTCCGGCGCTCAGGCTCTCAATCGTCGAGTTCCAGCCACTGTGCGTCAAAAACGCCGCCACCGACGGGTGTTTCAGAACCTCATCTTGCCTGCACCAGCTCGCCAACAACCCTCTATCTCCGGTCTCCGCCGTGAATTCCGCCGGCAGAACTGCGGACTCACCGGCGAAGTTATCCGGCCTGATAATCCACAGAAATGGCTTCCGGCTCTTGGCTAGCCCCCACGCGAACTCCACCAGCTGCGACGGCGTCATGACGGCGATGCTGCCGAAGTTTACGTACAGGACCGAGCCTGGTTCGTGGGTGTTGAGCCAATTAGTGCACTCTGAATCCTCTCTCCATAGATTGGAGCCAATGTTTTTCAGTTTTTGATCTGTGATTCTTTCTTCCATGAGGTGAAGTGGTCCGATCGGGTAGATCGGAGGAAGAAGAGAAGACAGCGCCGTCAAAGATTCATGTTCCAGACCGTCGTAACTGTTCAGCAGAATTGCAGAAACCTTCGGAATTCTCTCAAATTCTCCGACGAAAAATTGGAGCATGATATCGTTAGCGTCCGTCGTTCTGATGAAGCTCGGAAAATCTCTCAGCCGCATGTTCTTCATTCCGGTGACACCGTCCACGACGGTTTCCAAGTACCCATTAGTCAAATCGCTCAAATCTGCGAAAGAGACAAGCTAAATCAGCAAGAACTATAAAAAACTCAATGAAAATAGAACAATCATGGCTATGGCTACCTTTGAGAGGGATTAATCCACGTTCAATAATCATCGGATAATGCAGATATCCCAAGAACCCACAACCGCTGGCCGTCCAGAGAAGCGAGACGGGGATGTTAAGCTTTTCACCAGCTTCGACGGCGAAGGTCATGACGGCGTCGGAGATAATACGGGAAACCGGCGGCGAAGAAGAAGAAGAATTGAGCTCCGAAATGAGAGAGCATAATGGGCCGACGCAAGTGGTGGAAGTAGACTTACACAGCGCCGGAATATCTTGGGTGGCGTTGGCGTCGGAGTAAGGCAGACCGTCTGGGATTGACCGGAACTGAAATCCCGGCAAGCCGTCGAGGGCGGTGGCGCCTCTTGAGTTGAGCAAACGCCGGTGGTTGAACTCTGTGTTGACGAAAGTAATGAAAAAGCCTTCGGTGTAGAGAAGCTTCGCCAGTTGGAGCATCGGAGTGACGTGGCCTTGCGCCGGGTACGGTATCAGAACGGCGTGCGTCTTGTCGGCGATTGAACCCATCTCCGCCCCTCGCCGGTCGCCGGAAATTGAATTTGTCGCTCCTCCGACGCCAGAATCAAGTCTTTTTATCGCAAAATCATGGACTGAGTGACGCAAAGGCAAACGTCGTCTAAACTCTAAACAATTATGAAAAATCTTCCACCTCCAGCTCATAGAAAGAAGCTTATTTTATCTTCATCAACCTTCTCTCTCTACTATGTCTCCTTCCGTATTGTTTCTCTCTCTGCTGTGCCGAATCGTTCCTAGGAGTTGGCAAATATGATAGCAGTTGGACAGATCACTCCAAAACGCACGTTGCTACTTGGTCTAATCGTACGTTCAATCTTGTCATTGATATATAAAAACGAGGATCGTGTCCCTGTTCTGAATTGTCATTAATTACGTTTTAACACGTGACATTTATTTGTAACTTTGTTCCTCCCCAATACCAACTAATAAAGTATTTTTTCAGATTTATTAACTTAGAGGAAACAATTCCCACAAAGTTTGGCAGTCCCCCCTTTTTAATTCTAATGTTTGAAAAATTATGCTAATTCTAATTTTTTAAAATAAAAAATCTTGAAAGATAAACAGTTAACTTTATTAGATTACCAAAATGTTTCAACAAAATTGTCCTGGAATCTTTTGTTTTTTCATGCATTTGTCGTTGCTCTCCTGGAGTGGCGTGTCAGCTGTGGGCCTGATGTGCTACCCGGGAGGGTTCGCACGTCGTGGGTCGGACTGGTGCGCGCACGCAGGGCTCAGGTTGAGAGTGTGTGCGGCGCACAGGAAAATGGCTCGTGCGAATGAGAGATTTAGAAGGGGAAATCGAAATGAGATGGAAATGTAGGTGAATGATGTGGAAAATAGAGAAATGGCTCAAGAAATGGGAAGATGGTTCGTATGGTCGAATGAGGTCCGTAATCGGACGATGAAGGAAGTGATAGCTCGGAAAAGGTAATGGGCTCGAGAGAGCTTTTTAAAAGAGGGTGGGATCAAACAAGTCGAACACTTGAGCAATCAAAGTGTTCGCCTCGGTAGACTTTGGTTGTACTCGGATGTGACGCACCGATCGTACGCGCAAGGGTTTACGGTCTTGGCTGGATATTACTGACCGGAGAAGTGGACGTCAGAAAGAGCTTCAACCAAAGGGAGAAGGTGCGTTTGCATAATTTTTATTCAAATTCTCTCTCTGTCTTCCAAGTGAAAGGCCGATACACTTAAATAACAATTAAAATGAAAAACGAGAAAGAATTAATCTAAGCCCTTCGATTCGGTGGACGCCTTAGATCAATCGGGAAAGATCTTCCTTGACTTTGGCGAGACCAAAGACGCTTCTCTTCAGCTGAAGGTTCGAACCAACATGGATGTGTGCGGCTGAATTCGAATGGAGACCGTGGTGGACCGGGGAAGACCTTCGGTTGACTGAAGGAGTGCGCGCGCGGCTCTTTCAAAAACGATGACCGAGGTTTGACCAAGCTCCGGCATCAAGGGATTTGATGTGTGCTAATTTGAAATGGAAGATCTTGAAGCTCTCCTCTTCAGCGGAAAGTTCGAACCATCATGGATATGCGCGGCTGAATTTGAAGGGAGACCGTGGTGGACCGGGGAAGACCTTCGGTTGACCGAGGGAGTGAGCGCGCGGCTCTTTCAAAATGGACGATGCTCCGGCCAACGGGGGATTTGCTCGGGCCAATTTAAAATGGAGCCTCTAGGTGTCTAAAGTTGACCGAATGAAGATGCGCGCTCGGCTAATTTGAATGAAGATCCGCCGTTGTTCATGGGCGCGCGCGGGCTCATTCAAATCGTAGACCTCGGGTTGACTGAGCTCTGGACATCTTGGGATTGACGCGGGCCAATTTGAAATGGATACTCCGGTTGTCTTGGGTTGACTGAATGAAGGTGCGTGCCCGCCTAATTTGAATGAAGATCCGCCATTGCACTTGGGCGCTCACAGGCTTGTTCAAATCGGCGACCTTGGGTTGACCGAGCTCCGGACATCTTGGGATTAACGCGGGCTAATTTGAAATGGAGACTCTAGGTGTCTTTGGTTGACGAAGGGTTGACATGCTCGCGGTCTATTTGGCAGAAGGCCCGTTGGGCTCAGAGACTCGCGCGGGCTAGTTCAAAATGTCGACATCGGGTTGATCATGCTTCAGACACCGAGGAATTGACTCGAGCCAATTTGAATCGCGAACTTTCCTTGACCCAATAATCTGATTACTCAGATAATTAAGTTAAGGGGTCGATAATATCCGGCCTAAGACTCATGGTTGACCGAAGCCCTTCTTTAGTTGACTGAGATCTCCAAGCATGCGCGTTCAACACTTAGCCGAATTCTTCCACTCTTCCTCTTTAGGCTTGTTTCCTCCTTCTTCTAAACATTATTTGCTGATAAAAATAAATAAACATAAATGTGACAGATGAGGTGGCCGAAGACTCGGTCTTCATGGGTGAGCACTCGATCCGTGAGAATTGGATCGAGCGTTCTCTCATGTTGGTCACTTATTCCATTGAGCCGAGGATTTCGGCAAGGCTGACGACCGATTCTTCGCTAGTCGTCGGGTCATGGTCATGAGGGTTGGCGTCGGGTGTGTCGTGGCCGGAAGTGCTCAGACACCAATTGAGCATCACCTTTGGTCGCTCCCGATCAGCCTCAGTAGGTGTTTCCGAAACTAAGTTTCCTACAAAATGAGCAACTAAGTTAGTGAAATTCTCCATGCTCATCAGGACTTGATCAGCGGTGTCCTCCGGTTGCACATCAGGGCCACCGTCATCCTCTTCTGAGATTCCGTCGAGCTTGGCTCCTAGCATCCACCGACAGATCACTGGTCCACTAGCCCGGTGCCGGAGCTGGCCGACAGATATATAAATCAGAAACCTAAGGAAAATTTGTTTGCCTCCCAATGCTTCTTTTGAATATCAGTTTTTTAGACCAATAATAAAATTATGGGGGCTAAAAATTGATCGAATCGAAACGGAAAGTTTAGTGATGCTAATCCTTACTACAACATAAGACCGGCACAAACTATAACTGATAGACTAACGTGGACCATAGTGTGTCCAACATAAGAGTGACTGTTTTATTTTCCATTACTAAATTAATATTTAATACATCAACATATTTTACGATAATAAAAATAATAAATCTTGCGAGTTCAAAGGAATTGTTTAACACAAATACACATTACCCCTTAATCATTTTTCATAGAACACTAACATGGCGAAAAATTGAAAAAGAAATAAAATAAGACATCGGATCTTAGTTCCGAAACAAATTGTAATCTCCATAACAGCCATTTTCATTGCTTTCGCTCTTAAAAAGGACTTTAAACTGGGCGAAATGACGAAGAAAACGGTATTATTTAGCGTTCCACAGCACAAACTAGAAAATTACAACTCCAGTTGCGCCTTCAAGAACTCCGAAGGCTAGGATTCAAAATCGAATTATGTTTAAGATCTAGAACATTTGTGGTAATCATCTAGCTCACCTGGATGTTGTTGTGCCCTGATGATCACTGTTTTAGGCAGATGAAATATTTGATGCTTGCAGTCTAATCATCTTGCTCTGCAACCTCTCCATAAACTCGGGATTTTTTCTCAACCTCTCTTTTACATAAGAGGTTCGGGCATCTTCGACGAGCTTCTTTGCTCTTCCAGCTTCCTCGATGAGAAAAAGAAGAGTTCTGAGACAATCTTTTCTGTTTTCCTCACGGTGCTCGAATCTACATCAAATCATCGAGATGAGTTTCAGAATGTAAATTTAAGAGCATGGTTTGAAGTGCAGAAAAAGGAAAAGACCTTCATTCTACAAAAGGTAAGTTTAAATTTATTTTTTTATCATACTTTCTTATTATACATGCTGACATGTCGCATGTATAACAAAATATAAATATAAGAAGGTCGACATAATGTTACTCTTATAAAAATGTGAAAGAATGGACTCAAGGAAGAGAAAGGAACTGTCAGTCTTTTGTAATGTACTGATAATCATACCTTTCACTAGTGATTGTAAGCTCATCTTTCCCGGGATTATACCTTTTCCCAACCAGCTCCCTAAGCCGGCGGAATTGATGCTTTGATAAGCCAAGCTCCTTAACTGTAACGGCTAATTTCACTCTTCGGTTTTTTGGGTGCCATGCATCACCACCAGGGGCAAAAACTATACGAGATAGCCATCTGAGAACTGGCCCTTCTCCGGGTGGGTCATCCAGGTCCTTATTGGTGTCTGGCACCTCATTTTCATCGCATTGTGGGGGAGCTTCCGCATCCAAAATTTTAAGATGTTCTGCAACCATCTCATCCTCAAACTCTTTGAACAACTTGTAAGCCTCTTCAGGTTCAAGCTCCCCTCTTTCGCACTGATCGCCCAGCTCGTTAAACTTTTCTTCAACTCTTTTCTTTATGTCCGCTGCCAAAAGAAATATTTGTATCCAAAAAGGGTGAAAAATTAAGTTATTTCAGAAAAAAAAGAACTCTTCAAGAAAAAAATCAATAGTCAAGTAAGGATCACTAACTTTTTTAAACAATTCTAAGTAGATGGGTTTATTTTTTTTGCAGCCAACATTCCAGTGGTTTTCATCCACCAAATATAATGAACAATTGCGGGCAGTTCCGATTCAGAATCTCAAATGATAAACGATACAGCAAAGCTGAATAATTGAGCTAATTGCATCAAGAGCAAAATCATGAGCTTAATTTTTAGGAGAAGAAGGGAATTTCAGTGGACAGCATTTTTTCTTATTTGATGACGTGGCACTGTCTTCTGACTTGACTAAGATTTGTTCTTTTGGATTAAATTTCACATTGGTTGATAAAAATAAACTACATACCTGGAAGGAGCTTGTCCCAGTTGAGCATATCCTCCAAAATCGCTTCACATTCCTTAGTGTCCGTCAAAATGCCATGCTTAATTCCATCCTCAACAATCTCATCCCACTTTTTGTCATCCATATTAAAGTATTCATCCTTCGCCATTCTATTCATGACTATATCCCTGGCGTTGTACAAATCATCAACCTCTTCATCTGTCTCGTACAATTCCTCAAAATCAGATTCAAACTCTTGGTCTTTGACATCATCTAATGGCTCCAGACGAAGCTGGTCCATCAGTTCATCATCTGTGTCCTCATGCTTCCTAGCCATCTTTCTCTGCAGAACTGCTTCAAGAATCGACGGTAATGCCTCCTCATCGCCTTTGAAATACTTCTCTATCCGCGTTTTAAACTCTGTAGGACAAAGTCTACCAATGATTCACATATATTGAAAAAAGTGAAGGTTTTATTTCATTACATATATTACAGAAGTATTAAGATTGGATGAGAAAATCTAATACTAAAGCAAAATATAGATAGATGCTCAATTGGTAAAACCACTCTTCGCCTCGCCCTTATAAACATGGTGGGAATTTCAACCTCCATGACACCAATTGTTGTGATAGCTTACTCGTATTCGAATGAGCAACGATAGTTTCTCCAGAAGATTATAAATACACTAGTCAAATCAGAAATAAGATAGAGTGAGCTATATGTTATAGTTATTATGACAAGAATTCCTGATTTGATAAGTTAACACCCACAGAACTTAGGAAGTTAGATTTGGATTTGACTACTAAACGTGAAAGACTAATAAGAAAAAAATCAAGTTTGGATTTCAATCTAAATTGGGTTATTCCTCCCAATTCATTCAGAAGAAAGTACCAAAAATTGTAAAATATTCACCATCCTCATTTCAGAAAATTAAGCATTCATAATCTTGACTCAAGATCTACCTTTATTAGTAACGTCTTTAACTTGGACAGAATCATCCTTCTTGTCCTTCTGCTCAAGATTCAAATCAACAGCATCGCTACCGCTCACATTCGACGGGGAGTCAGTTTCCGATGAGCACAACCTCAACAGCGATCGATTCACATAGCTGAGCGGTACGAAAGGAGAGCTTATCGTCTTCTGGTTAGCAGAATAAGCAGTTAATAGATTACGAGATTGGACGCAGAGGTTCCTCAGCAGAGCCCTTCCCATGGCTGATTAGGGTTTAAGCTCTGGTTTTCCGTTGGCCCCCAAAGAATACGACGGTGTAGTGTAGAGGATATGTTCGGTATTTTAAATTTCTTAGACGGGGGCCCAATTACAGAGTCCAGCCTTTTCAGCCCACTTTAGGAGCCCCTCCCTAAACCCTAATTTCACTCTCCCCTCTACTTTTTTTTTAGTTTGAATATCAAATAACACCTAGAATTTTATGATCTTTTCGATAAATTTTCAACGAACTCATCGATGTTAATTTATTTTTGCATAAATAGGGGTGTGCATAACGAGACTGGCACTGCAGTCTAAATCAAAACTGCTAATTTAATTTGGCTCTCGTCTTAATTTTTAACAGACACAGATTCATGGTTGAATTTCGATCTTTAGAAGTAAAAAGTTGTGCGGTACACGACATCGATGTTAATTTATTTTTGCGTAAATAAGGGTGCGCATAACGAGACTGGCACCGCATTCTAAATCAAAACTGATAATTTGATCTGGTTCTCATCTTAATTTTTAACAGACAGAGATTCATGGTCGAATTCCGATCCTTAGAAGTAAAAAGTTGTGCAGTACATGAAAAAATGAGATAAATCCAAATAAAATCCAATAATTAGTTCTAAATCTGACCTGATGACTTAATCTTGAATCAAATATAATAAAAAATATAATTTATTTTTTAATATGAAACAGATTTAAGAATCAAATTAGAATTACGTCATATCTCTTCCATGTTCCAATTTTTAAAAGACAATGATTCATGATCGAATTCTTATTTTTAAAAATAAAAAAAAATGTGAAAATTGGAATTATCCAAATAAAATTTAAGAATTAGTTCTAAATTTATGTTAGTCATTTAATTTTAAATTAAATATAATAAAAAATATAAATTAATTTTTAAATATAAAATAAAATCTGAAACAAAATTGAGAAGAAAAATATGGTGTCGTCGTCGATGACAAAAGAAATGTTGTCGTGCCCGTGCTCATCCACACGTCTCGGGCCTGTCAGCGAAATCAGACAAGGACATTGACAGGGGCAGAGAATTCAGCCATCTGTTTTCGCATTATCAAGATTTTTGTTGCCATGAAAGGCTATGGCGTTGACGGGGCAAAGCAGAGGAAGCTGAAGCTGAAACTGAAAGTCGTGCTTCTCATGGCCTTTACAGAGC
Source organism: Begonia fuchsioides (assembly GCA_003255005.1). Classification (NCBI taxonomy): domain Eukaryota; kingdom Viridiplantae; phylum Streptophyta; class Magnoliopsida; order Cucurbitales; family Begoniaceae; genus Begonia; species Begonia fuchsioides. The sequence goes on along the minus strand of QAOC01053057.1, from coordinate 187,344 downwards.
CTGTGATTTCGTAGATTCCGGCGTTTCTTCCTCCATTGTTGGCGCTCTTGAAACTGCAGCTAGGTCACGAAGCGGACACGACTTCGCATCAGAACAAAAGCTTGATTAACCTTTTTGCTGTTCTTATTTTAAGAACTCCACAGTCCGCCGAATATGAGTCGCTTTTTATTTTTGTTCTTTTCTTGAGTTAGGGTTTTCCTTGGCGGAATTTCTTGTCTCTGCGTTCGAATCATGTCTTTTGTTGCTGAAAGTTCTGTAATGGAGGAGCGAATTAGATTGCGAAGGCCCAGAAATCACTGCAGCCAACCCATTTCTGAACCAGATCCTAACCCTTCCATTCAATCCACGTCTGAAATCCAATCCAACCGCGGCAAATCCACCATTCCTTCTCTTTTTCACTCTACCTTCACAAACACTCATAATGAAACCTTATCAAATACTTTAAATATCAGCAAAAAGAAGAACAATTTCTCCTCTGGGGCCTTCAAGGGTCTGGGCTGCGCTGCTTCCGTATCCCAGCAAGTGTTGGTCCCTGCAGTTAGCCGGTCGACGGTAGATTTGCAGACGAGGAAGATGAAGAAAAAGCCAAACAAGTATTCAAAGAAAAGCCGTCAAGAAATTACGGAAGGGTCTAATTTCATTTCAAATTCTTCCTTTAATTCTGCGAGTTGTATTGATGTTCAAGATGTCTGGTGCGGCCCTGGAATTGGGTTCTCTGCAGATGCCGCTGATTCTGTCGATTGTGTTATTGCCAGAAGAAATTTGCACAGAAGGGGCACCATTGGAGGTGTGTTAAATAGCCAGAGAGAGGTACTTGTTTTGTTACTTTTATGTCTATCTCTCCATTAAACTTCTATTGTGGTGAATGATGTTCTTGAAATGATTGATGATGAAAAATGTCTGGTTTTTTCTTTGTCTCGTGATTCATAATATTCAATGCTAAGATCTCATTGCATGAGAAGAGAATGATTTTCATAGAAGGGTGAGCATAGTTCGAATCACTTTGTACGATACACTGTGATCATAATTCATATCGAGTCGGTTTAATTTGGCTCAAGATATGCAAAATTCGTTGTACTAATTTTGAATCAGTGATGTTTTTTCAGAGTTGTGTGTTTTTTTTTGCCGTTAAGGGTTCCCCATATATATTAGTGTCTTTTTTTTTTCTTTTTTCTTTTTTCTTTGTCGGTTTCTCATTCAGTTTTCTACAAGCTTGTTATGAGAATGTAAGCAAACACCACAAATTATGCAGCTGTTGTTGCATAGGTGAAGCTTGATTAGTCGGATCTTAGTATCGATTACTTTATCTTTGCCCAGCATCTTTGGAACCTTTTAATAGAGTTTACAAGGGTGCTGTTCAATTACAACACGTGCATTGTGTAATGCTTGGACTACTAGCGCAAACAAAGTTCTCGACTCTTAAGATGACTTTTTAGACTTACATAAATGAATTAAACTCCCTCAATATTTGAATAGATGAGTGAGAAACTTGAAGGAGGATTAGGAAAGAGAGAGAACATAGAACAAAGTGGAGCTTCATATGCGAGGTAGAGTCTAAGAGAAAATGAGAGAGATAGAGAAGGGTTAGAGAATCTCTCAGAAAGTGTTTTCTTGTAATCTTGGGTATTGCTTTGTGCGATGTTGTAAAATTACGGAAATACTTGTTTTTTGGATTCTCTAATAAAATTTTTGATTGAAGTTTGTGCCGTAGATGTAGGATGATTCGATCCTAACCATGTAAATTTTTATGTTTATATTTCTTCTTCTATTCATCTGCCTAGTTCTTATTTTTTCCTCGTGGTGTGGTTAGTTTTATCACAAATTTTGGCAGAGCTTATACAAGTTTAGGAAACTGCATATACATTTTATATGATTAAAGAGAAGTCAGCAATAAACTACTTGGTATCATTTTTTCATTTAGAATGAATAATTATAATTTTCTTTTTGTCTAGATTTGTGGTGTTAATCTCCATTTTTTGGGTGTAACGAGGTTGCATTTGCATCAATTGCAGAACACAGACTGTCTTGGCTTTACTCTTGTTCTTCTCAATGTTTTACTTTTGTTTGGTTTTGATGTGTTGATAATTGGCTTCTTTGATCTTGACAGCGGCCTTGTCTAACAAGAAGAGGATTCAATTCGGAAATCTTTTCATTTATTGATTCTGACTCTGAAATTACTGCAAATCTGCACCAATCTGATGTTTTCGAGACTATAGAAGCTCGAAATGTTGAAAATCCGACCCCTGGAAGAATTATTGAGGCACGTTTATCTTCTTTTAAGTAGTTATTTTTTAGAAACTAATTAAATGCTAGTTTTTTTTTATAAAAAACTTAATTCTGGTATGTATTTCATTGCAAACACTGAACATTTTTTTTCCTTAGATGTACCATCAAACTATTCACTGTCAGCAAATTGAGCATCCATGCTAAATGGGCGTTAAAAAATAGCCCGTGAACCGGTGTTTCCTTTCGGTGTTGTCTTGTGTAGTAGAGTAAAACGAAGGTGAGATGAAGAATGAGAAAATGAGGTTGAGTGAGAGATTATTGAATACTGTCTAAGCAAGTACTCGCTTGAGTTGTTCTATTTTCCGAGCGAGTTATTTCTGGACGTTTTTCCGTTCGTTGGATATGTAGTGACTTTTTCCATTTTAGTTTGTGTTATTTTGTAGGGGTGATACAATTCCAATCCAGTCACATTTCATCCTGAAATGGAGTCAAAATTAGTGGTTACGGTCCTAGAATTTTAAATTGGTACTGAAACTGTGTGAAATACGGTGTGATTCCGGTTCGGTCCCACCTCCGTTCCATATTTAATAAAAATATATACAAATCAAAAAAATTATTTTTTGGATTTTATTTAATTTTTGGTCAGATTTTGCCTTAAAAGTTTATTTTTTAGCCCACCGTCCGGTAACGGTTTAACGTCTTTTTACCTCCAAACAATTCATTCGTGTGGCTCCTTCCACATATATATTAGTTCATGTAGAACGATAGCCATTACATTCGTCTGTGTCGAAGCTCATCAATGGGTTTAAAATAGGGTTGCTCTGTGCAGTTATTATCGTTGCGAAGCCGGCTGCTGATGCCCGGGAGGTCCAACATGCAAGATCAATTCAGGAACTTGAGACTAGACATTGATAACATGTCCTATGAGGTTAGTTATCTTCCACGAAATACGAAAAGAAAAAAAATGTCGGTCATTCCGAGTAATTACGTTTCTTGATTTCATATTGTTTGTATTCATCGTACTACTTTTTATCTATTTTGGGTGACAAAACAGGAACTCCTCGAGCTCGGCGACACGATCGGTTATGTCAATGCCGGACTGGAGGAAGAAGAAATCGGCCGATGCTTGAGGAAAACTGAAACCATAACCGCCCACGAATTTTCATCGATCTTTTCTGTAATACAGGACAGAAAGTGCAGCATTTGTCAAGCAAGTTTCTTACCTTCTCGATATTCGTCTCGTTATTTTTGGATTTTTTACAGTGTTTTTCACAAAAAATAAAACGGAGAAGTGCTTTATCCTTTATGTTTCTTTGGGTAAAATTATCGTTTTGCGCAGGAAGAATATGAATCGGACGATGAAACGGGAAAGCTGGAATGTGGACATAGCTATCACACCGAGTGCATTAAACAATGGCTGGCTCGAAAAAATGCTTGCCCCGTTTGTAAGATTGCTCCCGTGGATCGACCCTAATCAAGACGGTCTGGTATCGATCATCGACTTAGTTTAGTTTTTCAAATGTGTTCTGAAATCTTGAAACCATTTTTTTTTCCTAGAATTTTTCAGTATTCTCTAATCAGAAACATCTTATTGCAATGCTAAATGGTGTCATTTTTGTACACGATATTTGTCGCGTAACTTCATTGACTCGACCAAAATGGACTTGCCGCACCGAACTATAAAAAACGTTACTTTTACATGAAGTCACGATACTAGTTTTCGGGTTCGGTCAAAGAACTATGCTTGAGTAAAACCTCCATCCCCGAAAGGAATTCTAAAAGCCGGAAAAATTCAAGTCTTCAAAGAATCTTCGGTTTCTAATTTCGATTCTCATTCAACGATTACTGAACCACTCGAGTTATAAGCAACGATGATATGAAATTTTGAAATCAGACCATCCAAGTTTCAAGTCAACGAGAAGTTTTGAGTCAACGAGATTGGATGATCGATGATTCCAGAGTCAATGGTCACGACATGATATAAAGTAGTGTCTCAATGTGAGCTGGTCAACTAGCATGCCAGCTGGTCAACGGACACACTACTACAGTGCACCAAACTTGGGTGGCTGTAAATTGACAAAAAATGGCAATCGATTTCAATAACAAAACCATCGGGGTTGCATAAATTCGAGGTTGTTAATTCCGTGGTGGTATCGACTTTCCGAGACAATTCTCGAGCAAAACCAAGATCAGTCGATAAGAAGTGTATGGCTCTTTGGCAAAACTCCGTCTTATGACCATTTTAGTGGCGAATTTGTAGATGAAATGTTCGTTCCGATGAGATCTTTTAATGGTGGGAAGAAAAAACCGATCAGAGATCCCGTACCTCGAATGTTTGAAGTTTGTTCTTCATTTAATTTTGTTTCGTATCTTCAAGTGATTTTGCTCGACCGACTCCTAATTATTTTAATCGATTGAGTGTCAATTGTGTATTATTTTGAGAATTTAGGTGTAACAACCAAACGTAGAAACTTTAATATGCTTAAGTATTCCACAAGCTTTACCCATCCTTTCATTTTTTTATTTCGACGAAAACAAAAACAAATACTAAGTATAAGTCAAAATAATCGATAAAAAACAATTTAAAACACGGCGCAAAATATTAAAAACCCCGACTCATACCCGAACCCGAATCTCAAAGACCCAAACTCCAAAAACCCAATCCAAATACAAGAATACATACACAATTTCTTATTTTGGAACCGAATCATAGACTAACGAGAACCGAACTGCGGAAGCCGATTCAACCCCTTTTGATCCGAACCTATGTGCACTCGTGCCTAAGAATAAGAGAACAAACGTAGAATTAATTAACGTAACGTATAATTAGGATATACATGCTAAACTTATGTACATGTTAGATTTACTAACCTTTAATATTCATCAAGTATTACAAACCCTAAGTGTAGCCACTTTTAGCTTTTCTGAGAAGCTTTTATGGCCAACTACTCCACCTACGCTTTCCTCTCTTTATTGCTCTATCTCCTCCCCTTCCTCGTCTTCCACCTCCACTCTCTCTCTCTCTCTCTCTAACTCCATGGAAAAGAGAGGAATGGCCATTGCATCATGCTTTGGAGGAGCAGAACTCTGCGAGAGAAAGCTTGGCTATGAAATGCTGAGAGAGGAGAAGGAAAGCTTGAAGCTTTCGATCAAGCTTGGAAGAAGAAACCCTAGTTTTGGGGCGACATGGAGGGTGAAGTTGCAGGTTAGTGAAGGTGGACAAACCATAATTCCTCTGAAAAGATTCAGAAATTCCTACGAGGAGATGATGGTCTGCTTTGCTCAGAACCTTTCGCTGCTCAACAATGGCAGCGTTTATTTGTTTTTTAAGGTTTATTGATCTGTCTTTGTCTCTTGTTCTTTCACTGTCGTTCAAAATGTTCTTCGTGTTAGTCCATGTAACGGGCTACGTTTCTCATGGATGCTCCACTTTTCTTTATGTAAAATTACTCTACGTGACCAGATGTGCGCTGAAAATCACTAGTTTTGGCTTAAAACCCCATTTTAGAACTGGTTTATTTTGAAGATCTTGGTCTGATTATGCATCGATAAATATCGGTTTTGAAGTGTCACGGTACCACAGTCGATTTGCACGCGGAAATAACAACACGAACAAGTGACGAGTGAAGTTACCCGTTACTCGAAATTGTCTCTCTCGTGAATAGGTCACATCGATGCTCGAGTCTCGCCCGCACTTCTTGAATAACGAATGTTCATGTGAGATCATGTCTAGAGACCCGAGATTCACATCGAGCAAGCGGTCATGTCATCGTCGAATGAGTGTGATCCGACCTGTTTGTGCCGAATATCGATGGTAGATAGACAAACGATGTTGTTCGATGGAGACATCATGACTAGTGATGGGCAAAACTGGCTCAGAACCGTAAACAGAACATGAACCGCCGTGAAACCAGAACCAGAACAATGAGTCAAAGAAGTTCTAAAATCGAGTAAAACTCAACCCAAATCCTGATAAAATCAGATATAAATCCTAAAATTAGTTATAAACACACCCGAAGTATAATAAAAAATCTATTTTATTTTTTTAAATATAAAATAAAACTGAGTTAAAACTTGAATAGAACCGAAACCGTTAGGTTCAGTGCCGATTTCAAAAATTCAAAACTGAGAGTTCCAGTTCCAGTTCCAGTTCTATTTCAGGATAAAACCAGGTCCGACCGGCCCATGCTCACCCCTAACAAAGACCCTCTCCTCTCTTAACTCCCAATGTCGCTACTGCAGAGCTAAGGCCTTGGGCGTGGTGAAGAGCTCGATCGTAGTTATCCCGATTCCGTTGACTTTCGTGCACTACGACGACGAAGAAACGCTCGAGCTCATCCTTTCCTCGTGGTACACCTGCACATATACTAAAATAAAATAATTAATTAATTAATTTTTAAGTTGACTTTGTACTAATACATAAGTAACTAATTAATTGACTAATGACTTTGCCTAATCTTTAAGCTTTGTCATAAAATATATCAAAATTACGAGAATATTTCTTGCAAAAACCCCTACCAAAAATATAGATCTAATCGCCCTTCACGCTCAAATTTTTGATAATTCAATCAAAATTTCTCGGACAAAAGAGAGAATATCTCGATCGGGATCGGGGAGGAACGCTTAGTTGATCAATCTTTCTTGGGCGAAAGAGAGGATATCGTGGCCGGGATCCCACGAAGAAAAATTCAACACCTTGAGCTAGTAATATAGAACAAAAAAAAATTATAAGACAGTAGAAAAAACATGTTTCTTTTATAATTTATGGACAGTGATTGCCTTGTTTATTAAAGAGTAGGTGCAACTGCAATGGAGGAAAGCAGAAGAGCTTGGCCATGGCTGGCTTCCTCTCCACCTTGCGTCTCCTCTCTGTTCTTTTCTTGATACTTTCTTGTTCATCTTTCATGCCTTGCCTGATGTGCAACTACCGTCCGCGCTGTGCTAACCATCCGGTTGCATATCATGGCCAGACTTTGAAAATCAATGGAGGTATCTACTTTACTCTTTTTTAAAAAAATTTAAATGATTTACTAGGTTTAAGGATGATTGCATGTTGTTTGTTGACGATCGGTCGGTTTGGTTTATTTCGAATCCCCCGGATGCTTCTTAATACCGGGTTTCCTAGTCCTTTTCTAGGGTTTATATTACTTTGTTACAAATGGATAGATTAGTGAGTTAGAGAGAGAGAAGAGTAAGAGGAGAACAAGAGAGATAGAGGGGAGAAGGGTTAGTCGAAGTTCTCGGAAAATGATACGTTTCTTCTAACACCCGGTGATATTGCTCGTCACACTAATGAAATTCATTGCCGGAGTTCTGTACTTTCGGACGTAGACGATTTGATCTCAATCCCGCAAATTCTTGTCTCGATTTCTTCTTTTCCTTTTGATTTTGTTTTCGGTTGTTTGAGCTCGAGTCGATTTGTTCGAGGGAACCAAACTAGTTTGCAAACAAGTTGATTTTCAAACAGAAAAACGGGCTAGGGCCGAAATTCGACATCATAATGCGTTACATAGTGTAAAAATATGAAATAAATATCTCGAAGTTATAATTAAATTGATGAGAAAAATGAATTATTGCATGCAATAATAGAGTTGAATTTGCAGTTGGAAAGGGGAGAAGAAAACTGGGGAGTAAACCAAAGCCAAGCCCACCACCCCCTCCTCCTGGGAACCAAAAGAAGACAAGGATTCCACCAGAGGGATCACCAGTTTATAACTAATTTAATTTTTGTTACATATGTATATATATATTTTGTATTAGTTATGTTATCATTGTTCACTTATTATTATTTAAGAACAGGTGCTGGAATAGAGAAAAACAGAAGACCTCTCCCATGGCTGTTTTCTTCTTCTTCTTACGTCTTCTCTCTGTGCTTTTCTTCCTACTTTCTTCTTCTCTTTTCATGTCTGGCATGGCGTTGAACATCCATGGAGGTACCTCTCCATGGACGTTCAAAGATTTCGCAAAGTTAAAGAACGATATCGATATGTCGTGTGTAACAAAGTCGTACGGTTCCTCATGTCGAGAAAAGAACTAGTCGTGAATACGGCAATGACGACGTGTACGTAACAATGAATAAAATCACATCAAATTGGTGTAGTCGGGAATGAGATATGTGAAATTCTCGGTATTCTCAGTATAATATTGTTCACTTTCTGATATAGTCTGCATATATTTATTTTTAGGATTAGTTCAAAGCGCACTGTACTTAATACTATCACTATATAAATAATTATGCACATTTACTGAAATAACGTAAAAACTCATAATCAATAAAATATTGGGTCGTTTTTTTCTTACACTTACACTCCATGCACATGAAGGTTTCTTCGAGAAGTTTGACCCGGACTCGACTTGTTTGAACTAAACTAATTTAGCTATGCTAATCAAGAAGCTAATCCAAAGATCGAAAAACTTGAAAATCAAAGTTTTTAGATTTGATATTGGCGGAAATTAATTTTAAACCGATTGAAAATGAATTATTCGTGGTGATAATAAAGTTGAAATTGCAGATAAAATGGGAAGAAAGCTAGGGAGTAAAGCAATGCCAAGCCCTCCACCGCCTCCTTATGTGAACCAGAGTACACACGACACGCAAAGCCCACCACCTCCTCTTTATACCAAAAGGCGAAATCTCTAGCCCCCAGGACCTCCACACCCCAGCCCGACAGCATGTGAAGGGGTTAATCACGGTGACTCAGCGGCCCGAGAGTTAATCACGGTGACTCAGCGGCCCAGAGATATGAAGCCTTAACTTGATGTCCCAAGGAGCTACCTCAATATTGGGGATAACAACTCTCACACTAGGACAGCGCAGACATCGAACTTAGGCTTTTTATACCAAATCTATCATCTATGAGCCAACTGACATATGTCTGTGACCCTCTCTTGTCTTATGAACCAAAGCAAGCCTAATCATTATACATCGAGCTTTCGTAACATGTTGTAGTTCCGGTTTTAAAGAAGTTCCCGGTCGGTCTTTTGGAGTCGTGTCGAAATAAGAAATTTCATGACCCGATGACAAAAGGTAGTTTGCTTATTTGTTAAAGCTCGTGCACCGATTGAGATTAGTTACGATGTGGAGACTCGGAGGTAGGCCAAGGCATGAATACCATTAACATAGTATGAAATGAACCGTATTATTTTTAATGACTCTCGGTATTATCATACATGACATTAACATAGTATCTAAATGCTCGTATGCATGATCGTAAACCACCGAACATAAAGTTGCATGCACACTTACTATTCGATAGAGGTTTTTCTCATTAGTGCTTGAGCATCATAATAAGCAAAATCCACCGGGATAAAAGTTTACAACTCTAATCTTGGAAGCCTAGTCTCGAGAGCTTTTACTCGTTTGCTCTCCTCGACGACCCCTTAGAGTTCATTTGGTGACCTGCTTTTGAAGTTATAGACGACTCAATATGCTTAGACATGAATAAATTCAATCCGACTCACAGGTTTTTACCCAACCCATGACGAATGGATTGGGTCATGTTAGTTAAAAAATATTTTTTTTGCATTCGGGTCATATTTGATTATTAATAAATGAGTTTGGGTAGGTTATTGCATTTAGTGGTCAACAAAAAATAAATTCAACTTGATAATTAATATTTATTTTTATGTTTTGATTAATACAATAGAAAAATCCATGAAAAATAATTTTTATGATTATAATTAAAATAATAGAAATTTTGAATTAAAAAGCATATTATTTTTGAAATTTCTAATGAGAATATTATTATTTGAAAAGAACTACAATCAACCTAAATCTAACTGAAATTTTTTGGGTCGAGTGAGAATAAAAATTTGATTTTGAGTTTTGGGTCAGTTTTTAATTCCAAATCCCAGATGGAAGAACAATTTAGTCGGTTTTTAATTCCAAATCCCAGATGGAAGAACAATTTAGTCGGTTTTGATTGATTGGAAAACAGACTCATAATCATCCTAAATGTGATATTGTTGGTGAGGGTCGAGTTCATATAAATGAGGATGTCAAATCTCACTAGTTTCGATCTAAATCGATCATTATTATACTAAGAACGCCAAGAGACTTACACTTTGAATGTTAGTGGTATGGGTTCATGAATTTTGTATAGCTAAAAGTTTTGCTAGGGTTGTATGCAATCCATCAACCAGTACAACTTAGTGTTTTCAAGATGAGAGAATCCAAGGTTTGAACTGTTCATCCATGGCGGGTCTTCCCCGAGATAGCTCATGAACGGTCAAACAAGACGAGAGAATCGCAACAAACCCTAGATGACGATGGAAAACAGGATCTTCACGACCAACCACTAATCAGCAAAATCAAATAAAATAACCAAACGCCGTGTGAAATCAAGAAAAAGGCTGTCTGAAAACGAAGACACTGGCGTGGGTAGAAAAAAACGTAGATCTTCTTCTGCTGCGGTGAAATTTTGAGGCCGTAAAAAATCAAAACCCCAGTAAATGGGTTATAATGTTGAACGAAAATGGTAAAAAAAACTGTGGTTGCTGATGAATCGTTGGCCATGGATGTACGTAGATTTGTCAAAGGACGAAGATTCAGAAGTCTGTCCTTTCCACCATTTTCACCTCGTGAAGGACGGTTACAAATTATACGGTACATGCAGGGAAAGTTGTATAATACGAGATCGTATCTCCACGTATCTGTATACGTATAAATTACGTATACATATATACACAGTATATATTTCTACCCTTTTGCTACCAATTTCAGCGACAGGGCTTTTCTGCAACTTCTTGATGCATGTAATCCACCAGCGAACAACATTTCTCTGTACATAGTCTCTCTCTCTCTCTCTCTCTCTAGAATAAAGCTTATATGGGGAGGAAACGTTGACAGAAGATAGAGAGCACAGATGGTGAAATGCATTATAAAACTATGCATCTTCTTCCTTTGTGCTCTATATGCTTCTGTCATCAACCCTTTCTCTCTCTCTCTCTATCTCTGTACCTCTCTCTCATGGCTTTATATTTTCTATATTCGCTTGTATTTTGCATAGCTGAGGCCATGCTCGATAACTAGCTTGGCGCCATGGCCATACCAGAAGAATTTGAGATAAACTAACAAGCTCAGTAGGAGTCGAATTCTCGACTGTCTCTTCCTCTTTCTCCTCAATTCTGTCGTTCTTGTCATTTCTAGTTTCTCCGGTTTGTATATTTGGGTCGATTTCCGAACAAATTTTTGGTTGAATTTAAAAATAAAAACCAACCCGAGATCTAGTGTTATTTCTATCAAAAACCCAACCAAACTGACAAGTAAAGCTTAGGACGATTCCATTTTGCCCACTCCTATGTCTAGAAGATTGTAAATTATAGTCTCATTGTCTTTCTCTTGGCCATGGTGAAATTTATACTATGGTCGTAATTATTTCTAGTCGTGTAAAAAATGTTTGGCTACAACGTAAATTCACTGCTAAAGAGTAATACAATTACAATATCAGTTAATCGAGTTAATACGCGTAAAATCGTACATTACTCTACTAAATCCAAAAAAGTCAATCACCAAATGAGAAATCATTTGAATTTCTAACAAAGGTCTGAGAATTTAGCAACTACTTCAAGTACTAATCAGCAAGCAGCAGGTAATGTGCATGGAGTTACATATAACTCACAAGAACAGAGGTCGAAATCTACAAATTATTTTGCACTTGCGATAATCGATCAGGCGGAGCAGATTCGACGTCGCCGATGACTTCAACTTTGCCATTGGCTTCATTCTCGTCCTCCTCGATCGTGTGGCTGTGAAGTTGCCGGGTGAAACTCGAGGTGGTGTCGAGGAAATAGAGCACAAACGACATAACACAGCAGCAAACAAACATAGGAATCGGTCCGAAGATCCAAAGGAAGAGAGGGAAAGACAAGTAAAACGCTCGTAATCCGAGGGTCCAAAAGAAGCTGCCCCGGTTCAAGCTTCGAGCAGTGTATCGAATCGAATTGTCTTTGTCTTTCGAGGGAGGAACTGTGACAAGGAAACTGACATGGGCATAGTATCTGATGGACTGGACATTGCAGAGGAAGGCAAGAAGAAAGCAGAGTAAAATGGAGAAGTATTTGATTGAAGTATTTATCGGAGTTTTATTTCCGTAGATTAGATGAAACGGTGGACCCTCGGAACCCGTCACGCTACTGGCGAAGACGCTGATTAACGAGCAGAGAGTAATGGCGGTCGTGGCCAAAAGGGTCGATGCCATTATGTTGTTTCTTATTGTTTGAACAGCCAAAACTCCATTCTTCAAAGGGTCCTATGAAAATCAGAGATGAAAGTTTAGTTTCTAAGCTATAGCACAGATAATCTGAGGCTAAGAATATAGTTTTCGATCGATTGTAATGCATTTTAACATGATTGTGACTAATTTCAGTAATTAAACGAAGAAATGCGAGATAAATCTGATGAAATACAGTCCTAATCCCATGGAAAAATAAGCATGTTAATGATAATTCATGACAACCAGGAGGATAATCCTCTAAGCATTCCATTTTTTTTTTGATAAAACAGAGGAATAAAGCTGGCTCGTGTTGAGTATTTTGCAGTTTTCTTGTCTCCTTTTTTGTACATTCGAACTCTTCAAACGGGACTAGTTAATCCAGCGATTACTGTTAAGCGTAAATTTAATCGCTATTATTCAGATATTATCAGAGTTTGCATTGAAAAATTAAGATAAATCTTCAATTGTCTCATTTTAGTTTAAGAAATTTAACAGTTCAAAGCTCAATCTGCGATCAAGATATGCAAAAAATGGATTGAAACCACGCAACAGGGAAGGATAATGGCTCTTTCCAAAAGCAATTTCTTAAGACAGAAGAAAATCGAGCAGGCTAATCCAATTGGTGGGGTGTTCTTCATTTGCATATTCTTATGATTTCATCTTTCTACTTACAAATCTAACGAATGCTTAAATCAAATCAATGTTCTTGCGTTAATCTCGTGAAAATCGTCGAAATCGAACGCCCAATCAAGCTGAAAAAAGCGAGTGAGAAGGGGGAAAACCACTTACAGCCATGATCGAGAAGACCCATTGCTGACGAGACTCGGCATTGAGCGCAATCACAGTGAGTTTAGGGTTCCTGAAAATGGTAAAGATGAGCCAAACATGGTACAAACCAAGCACCGACAGGCCCAGAGGAACGAGCAAGTAGTCGAGCGCCGCCTCCTCCATGGAAATCCTCACCTCGCTCGAGAAATCTGGCAGAGAAGTAATGGAGAAAAGACAAAAGGGTAAGATAAGACACAACAGAGACCGCCAATATCATTACTTAATCAAAGATTCAACCGCCATTGTTAATGAATTCATGACAACACCGACGTATACTGTGACACAGCACTTTATGGTTGTTACCATGATGCTTCATTGATTGTACCTTAAAGAAATATTATTTTGTCCCGAGGACTTCATCGCAATATTTCGTGGGTCGGGTTTGGGCCGGATTTGTTTTTCGTTTCCCAGTCTTTCGGTTGGCCTGATGTCGGCCCATGATCATATTCTTTAATTTGCACTATACCATTTGATTTTATTGTTCTTGATGAAATTAAGGGTGGAATTGGTTCGATTTTGGAAAAATCGAGGAGAACCAAGAGTCTGTATCGGTTTCATGGTCTTCTCGCTTCGGTTTTCGATGTTTTCAGCTTAAATTTGAATTTTTTGTCGTTTTGCACCGGTTTTGAGAGGAATATTATAAATTCGATCCCGACTATGATTGAAAAATTGGCGCATGTACCTAAAACCTCGACTACGAGTCCCAGTTATAATCGAACAATTTGGACATATACGTAAAATGACAACCGGTTCGATCCATTGAATTGCAAGGACTTGTAGAATATTCGAGCACACTTTACGTTTTAGCTACATTTCGGACGATACTTCATCTGCAAACGATATTGTAGGCTAGTTCGGATCGGAGCGTGATAAACTTCAGCCATGACTTCCTTTAGTATCCGATGGTCGGAGATTCGGTAGAAGTTGAACTTGTCAGCAACGGACGACGAAGATGATTGCCTTCCGATCGAGTATTTTCCCTAAAGATAATTAAAAATCTTAGCAAAGATTGTATTTAAAAAGAAGATAATCGATTCTAATTCGACAATGAAACTTACGAATATTGGATGGTAGATTCCTCGGCATTCCCATCGTCGACATCTTGTTCAAAGCTAGAATTCGTGTCCAAAAAGTAGAGAACGAACGACATCAAAACGCAACAAGAAAACATCGGAATCGGTCCAAAAATCCAAAGAAAAAGAGGTAACGAGAAGTAGAACGCTCGTAATCCAAGTGACCAGAAGAACCCGCCCCGGTTCAAGGTTTCGGTTACATATTCGATCGAACATTGTCGGTGTTTCCGGGTCGGAAGCGTCACCAAGAAGCTCACGTGCGCGTAGTATCGAATCGATTGGACATTGCAGAGAAAGGCAACGAGAAAACATAGGACAATCGAAAAGTATTTGAGAGAGTTCGGTTTGCTGCTCAGAAGAACACTAATTAGTGAACTCAATGTGAGAGCTGTGGTGGCCAAAAGAGTGGACGCCTTGATGTTATTGCGTATCGTTTGCACTGACAATGTTCCATTTTTCAAAGGATCCTGCACATCAAATGTACAAAAATTTTCAAAACCCGAAGATTAATCCATCGATGCACCGATATAAGCATGTTTACGACTCGAAAACCCTCGAACATCGAAAGAACTCATCGAAGAAATCGTATTTCTATGAAGAATTTCAATATAGAACGCAAAGATTAGTCGAAACAAGCACTTTTATGACTCGAAAAACCTCGGCGACAAAGAATTCATGAATTATATCATAGTTTACGACTCGAAAGAAGCATTTTTACAACTCGAAAATCATCGAACAACGAAAGAAATCATCGCCGTAAATCGTAATTCTAAGAAAAATTTCAATGTTCTGAGGAAAAAAAATGCAGAGATTAGTTCATTTATGCATCAATACAAGCATATTTACGACTCGAAAACCCAAGAACAACGAAGGAATTCGTCGAAGTATATCGTACTTCTCGAACGGGCTGATCTTTTCGAACTCTAGCTTCAGCCTACTCTCTGAAACCCTAAAATTTCTACCACTGTAAAACAGTTTCAGAAATTAGGGTTTCTAGTGAACAAAAAAGACGAAAAATGAAAGAACTCACCGCCATAACACAGAGAACCCATTGCCGGCGACATTCAGCGTTAACGCCGATGACCGTCCGTCGAGGGTGGCGAAATATTGTGAAAGTAAGCCATATATGATAAACCGCCATCACCGACAGCCCCAGTGGCACGAGCAAAATGTCCAGCTCCTCCTCCTCCATTGTCGGAGTTTCTCTCAAACTCTCTCTCTCTCTCTCCTCTCTCTTTGAATCTGTTTCTCTCTCCTAATTCTCCATGGAATCAGGTTGACATTCTTGGGGAAGAAAAAGACACGCATATACGTTAAGAGAGCAAAAGACCCTTTAGAGAAAAGCAGAAAAGGAAGCAAGAAACGCCACGAATTCTTCCCAATCATTCAGCCATTAACGTTGGTGTATTGAACTTGGACGCGATCGTGGGCGCTGTGCGTATTTTGCCGACACGTTTTGTTTTCTACTACATTGTTGTGTTTTACAACATTACAATATATTATATGAAATTGTCATTTATTTATTACCATTATTGCAGAATCCATTGTCTTAGACGATCGATCCAAGGAAACTCGAGACAGTTCGACTGGCGGACTTTAGCTACCCTCCGGATAGAGTTTGTTAGTGTGCTCGTTTGTCATCTCTAGTCCTTTATATTTCTTCTACGATAGGTTTATTAATTAGGTTGCAGAGAATAATCGCATTGAAATTATTTAAATCAACAAATAATTTGAAAGAATAGAACAATTTAGAGTACGAATGAAAAAATCTTTCGCTAAATATTTTAACGAGTACGAAAGCAGGAAATATTCATTTTACCAAATGCAAATAAGTTTGGTAGTAGGTAATAACATAAAATTAATCATAATTTACATTTTTATTTGATTATTATAAATATTAAGTACGATAATAATCCAAATTATCATTATAAATATTATAAACGATTATATAGTCTTTTAATTATCATAGATGGTTAGATATGGGGTGGCCCAATTTTCATTTGGGCCAGGCAGTATTATTATAAATAAGGCCCATAGCTGATTATTTCAAGTTTGAAAGATTTTAGTGTTTAAGAGGGGGACATAGGATTAATATAAAAACGAACCAGCAAGATTTATGAATATTCACGGCGAATTCATATTTCTATGTTTGGACCAACTCTATTATCGAAGAAAATCGGTCTATGAAGGTTGTATCGGGGTAGCAGCTGTGAATTCTTTCTACTAACTATTTCGCAATTTTTATTGCATATTGGGAGTATCGAGAGAGTTTATAGGCAAAGTTCGTAATTTTTGCGTAATTTGATGAATTTTTTTGTTCGAGAAATTCGAGAAAAGTTGACAATTGCTGGGTGTTATGGATGGTCGGGCAGGTTGTGCGGTAAAAATTGTGAAAATCGAACCAATTCGTAGGTCAAAGATTGACTCAAATTCAACTAATAAAATCGATAAAAAAATAGAGGAGAATCGAGAGTTGACAAAAGAATATCAAAGGAAAGTGGACGTCTCCTCGCTTCGCCTTGGTTTTTGTTCTTTATCCAAAACCAAGCTGTTTTGGTTCAGTTTCAAAATTGATCCGAACTAGACCAAGCCGTGAGGAAGTGAACCGGTTAAATAGAAAACCAAAATCTGTTTTTTCCAAAAAACCAAAATCTAAAACTTTATAAACAAACTCCAGCCAACGCCGCAAAGGTCTTGCTCCAATGGTGGTTCTGTTTCCCCGTGGAACCAAACCAACCAACGTCTACAAATCCTAAGAATTCTGGTCGGACGAAAAATCCTAAACCCTACCCTTTACTGTAAACCCTAATTCCAGCGAATGCGGCCTACCTGTTCCAACTGAAGCTCTTCCATTTCTCCATTTCACGACCACCCGTATGGCTTACGGGTCTATTTTGCAGGGCTGTTTCAGCTCCACCATGTCCATGTCTCTTCGACCCACTTCGCCCTTTCCGTTCCGCAAACCTCCTAGAGGTTTAGAGTCTTTGTTTCGCTACCTTACCCTGAAGAACAGCCAACCCATTTGGTTGAGGAACTTCCATGCTCGCTCGCGTTTGACTCCGGGGGTGTGGTGTTCGAGTTCGTCTAAAGAAATGGTTGAGTGGAAGGAAAAACAGCTGAATTTGGTTCGTTTGAGGCATAGCAGTGCTGCCTTTCCATTTTCGCAGTACCTTCAAAGCTCTAATTATGGGCGGTTTGCTTATCAAGATCCGTCCAGTGATGAGTCGGATTACGAAATGGGTTCTCCTCAGCAACAAATGGTATGTTTATTGACAAATTTTGATTATTGAACTGGTTTCTTGGTTTTAGTTGAATTTCGGAAATGTTTACTTTGAAATTTAATGGTGTAGCATTGATGGTAGCTCTTCCTTCTAGTGGGATCTTTGAATCTGATTTGAGTTCAAATTTCTTCACTAAGAGAGAAATTCCATGGTTTCCGTTCAGATCATAAATTTCTTGAACATTGAAACTTATGTTTTATTGTGAGGCCATGAATTATCTCAAGCAATAAAAAATGAATGTGATTAAGAGGAAAGTATTTGCTGCTCTCTCTATCCCGTCAAATATTAGATATAAGAGCTCTTATAGATTTTTTTTTCCTTTTTAGAGCTCAATGGTATTAGCTTTTGAAATTCATAGTTGGTTGTTAGGGGGGATGTGTTTAATGAACAAAAGAAAAACGTAACAGAAGAGAAAACACTTGCAGAGTGTGGCCACCTTGTATGCAGGTGATGGATGGCCAAAGTAATGCGGTATCAAGGGATAATTTTTTTTCAATTGTCTTAAGTATTTTGGATTAAGTAAAATGCTTAATGTACCTCGTAATTTTCATGGGAGTACTTGTATTTCTTTACCACTCATATTATTTTATAAATGTTGCATGACTTGGAGTCATATCATTGGTGTTTGCTTATGATTATCAGGGTGGATCAACCCTTGATAATATTGATGAATGGAGGTGGAAGTTAACTATGCTTCTTCGTAACAATGAGGAAAAAGAGATTGTTTCCAGGGAGAGGAAAGATAGACGTGATTTTCAGCATCTTTCAGCAATCGCAACACAAATGGGTTTATATAGGTATTAAAGTTGATATTATTTTTTCTTGTTCCGTCATATTTGACGTAATGTATCATTTGGATTCTTATGCATCTGTTATTTTGGCAGTCAGCAATATTCTAAAGTAGTAGCCTTTAGTAAAAATCCTCTTCCAAATTATCGACCAGATTTGGATGATAGGCGGCCACAAAGAGAGGTATTTCAATTAAATTTATTAATTTATTTTTATTCTAACATTTGTGTATATTTTTATGGTGAGTATCGTAGTGCTTGCTCTTTTATTAGCTCATTGTAAAATTTTGAAATTTTTGTTATTGTTTCCACAGGTAGTCTTACCTTATGGGCTTCAAAAAGATGTAGATGCTCATCTCAACTTACACCTTTCTAAAAAATCTATGTCTAAGAGTAGAGGAAGCTT
Source organism: Begonia fuchsioides (assembly GCA_003255005.1). Taxonomy (NCBI): domain Eukaryota; kingdom Viridiplantae; phylum Streptophyta; class Magnoliopsida; order Cucurbitales; family Begoniaceae; genus Begonia; species Begonia fuchsioides. Next base: position 168,528 of record QAOC01053057.1, on the reverse strand, counting down.
CACAGACGATTCTTGGTCCGTACATGGCATTGGTGGAAATTCTGTTTCTAATAATGTACAGCAAGAACCATCAACAACAAATAATCTATTCAGGGAGAAGTTTCTTCAACGCATAAGTTTGCAAATGCGAGATCAACAACAAAATTGGCAGGTTAATTGCACCTTAATATATCTTGACGTAGCTAATGATTAATAATCCATCGTCTCTACTTTATCATCTTAAGGGAACTACATTAAACGCTTGTTAGGGCTGATTTTCATTGTAGTACTATTTCTTTAGGTGTGGTTTTCAATTAACTCCTCTACTATCTTTGTCAAGTCTAGTAGTTTAGACTTTGCATTTTTCTATGTTGTTTGACAATTAGTTTCAGGCAACGATTTAGAAATATTACGGAGGCAATATTTTGTATTTTCTACTTTTGTAGGTTGGTCAAACTTTGTAGGGTAAATATCAAATTTTCCTAAAAAAGAGATGTATTCAGTTGATACATTAAACTTTAAATTTCGTCAATTGACACTTAGTACTTTAATTTGTTATCAACTGAAATCTTCATTCTTACAAAGTTCATTAAGAATCCTCATGGTGCACTTCACATGGTCTTTTTCTCGCAACTCTCAACATTGAAATCATTTGCAATGAATAATCAGACTGATCGAGGAGAGATGTAAGAGGGATTATTTAAGTTATGGCCTATAATTAAGAGTCCTTCAAAAGAGGAAAGAAAAACTTCCATAAATGAGGTTGCTCAAGCCTGCCATTCCTAGAAGATAGTGTGCAACGAGGACTTTTCTGTCAGAGTTGAGCTTTGGTTCCATCTAGACCATAATTTGACTAAACTATTTCGCGCTTGATTTTTTGGATGGAATTTGAAGTTCACTTAGTCTTCCCGTAGAAATGACCTTCAGGCTTCTCTGCATTTAATAACAAAAGCAAAAATCCAAGCCTATCCAAGTTAGGGAATCTGACTCACTGTTGAGAGAATCTGACTGAACCTAATTATTGCAATTTTTTCTAGGCAATGAAATCTTGTCAGTAAATCTTCCACATTTTTTAGTTGATATTCAAGTACCTGAGTTGGGCATTATTTTCTAAATTCGTGTATTTAATCTTAATCGCCAACTGCAACTTATTAGTACAGTTTTTCCCAAATCCTTGAATATGTATTCAATTGTCATAATTATCCAGGACTCTCCCGAAGGCCAAAAGATGGATGAATTTCGTAGAAGTCTCCCTGCATTCAAAGAGAAGGATATGCTTTTGAAAGCCGTTGCAGAAAACCAGGTACATTGAGTTGTTTGAAATCATAGTTTGCCATTGAAATCAATACAGGTTTTCTCCTCAACTCTCTACACGTTTGAGAAGCTATCTTGTTCGTACCTCATTACTATGACTTATAATAATCTCTTGTGTTAGACTTTTCGACATTATGGGATTAAAATATATAACCTTCAAAGAAGATGTGGATTCCTCTGATAAAACCGGTAGAGAGATGTACCTTTAGATTTTTTTCATGTCTTCCTAATTTTCCCTCCTTTTCATCTATACTTGAATATATTCAAACAGCATGCCCATGCAAATGCATGATCCTCGTGTGAATTATTTTGTTGATGTTTAATATCCTTGGATACTTAGCTAAACTGTGTTGGAAATATTTAACCGAGCAAACTTTTATTCCCTTAATCAGGTGGCAATATTTATGATCTAAGATAGTACTTGTGAAATAGAATAGTTATGTTCTCTTTCTCAGCAAAGATAAATAATTATTGTTGCAGGTGGTTGTTGTCTCTGGTGAAACTGGTTGTGGCAAAACGACTCAACTTCCCCAATATATTCTAGAATCAGAAATTAATGCTGCCCGTGGAGCTTTTTGTAGCATAATTTGTACCCAGCCACGGCGAATATCAGCGATGGCTGTATCCGAAAGAGTTGCTGCAGAGCGTGGAGAAAAACTCGGAGAATCCGTAAGTACCTAGATACGAGTTTTTAGTTTTTTTTAGTGATACATTTTTCACATTACACTGTGATGCGAAGTAAATGGATCCGTTTCCGATTAGCTATTCAATATTCAAAGCAATATTCATATTCAATATTCAAAGATGTCCTAAAATACATCCACTGATGACACTTCATAGAGAAGATAACTTGTTCAAAATACCTAACGTACCCCTATAATATAATACTAACAAACTTAATTTAACTCTTAATATATAATGCATCACGCTGATTGTAATTAACTCATTTATTTTGAAGGTTGGTTACAAAGTTCGATTGGAAGGAATCAAAGGGAAGGACACCCGTCTTTTGTTTTGCACCACTGGTGTATTATTGAGGAGATTACTCGTTGACAGAAATTTAAAAGGTGTTACTCATGTTATTGTTGATGAGATTCATGAGCGTGGAATGAATGAAGGTATTTTTTTTATGTATAAAGTTTTATTCCTCCATTTCAAACGTTGAGGATTAACTTTTGTTGAATTTTGGGCAGATTTTCTTCTGATTGTACTGAAGGATCTTCTACCTCGTCGACCTGAGTTGAGATTGATTTTGATGAGCGCTACCTTAAATGCAGAGCTTTTCTCTTCTTATTTTGGTGGTGCTCCTAAAATCCATATTCCTGTAAGTAAAAACGATAACAAGCATCATTTAGATTAAAAATTGCCAATACTGATGTTTATTTGTTGCGAATAACAATGAGACCTAGTATCAAGAATTGTTGAGATGAAAATTGCTAATACTGTGACAATGACACCTAGTACCTAGACTTGTCTGAGGTAAAAAATGTATCAATATCAATATTGTAATGAACAATCAAGGAAATTAGTTGTCATGGTGGTACCAATCTGAAATTTTTGAGTCTTTTGCATTCTTGCTGAACTCGTGGTAGTATTTCAATGTTCACTATGCATCAATAAGATTCGTCAAAATTTAATAACGTTTATTGATAGTAGCCATGTAATCATCTGTCAATATTTTTTCCCTGTTACATCTTAATTGCCAATTGTAATTTTATAGCATGTTTATTTCATCTCATATGATATATTTTTTTTCCTAATTGACCATTCACACCTGTGTTTTTTTAGGGTTTTACACATCCTGTACGAGCACACTTTTTGGAGAATATCCTGGAAATGACGGGCTATCGATTGACACCTTATAATCAAATCGACGACTATGGTCAAGAAAAGGTTTGGAAAATGCAGAAGCAAAGTCAATCTCTTAAGAGAAGGAAGAGCATGATAGCTTCTTCCATTGAGGTAATTGAGCTTTACAATTTATCCTATGCAATTTTATTGCTCTTGCTGTGTTAGGAATGGAAATTATGTTATATTTCAAGGGTATTTTAAGAAATACCCATGGGTAGTTTTAGGTAGTTTCTATTATAACTTAATGATAGTTTTTGGTTTGACTTTAAGAAATGGATGAAAGGGAATTAATGCGGTCTTTCGGAGGGATTCTAGGAGCAATTGGGAGGAGCGCAGAACCTCGAATATCTGCAAAGGAGGGATAGCGTAACCTCAAATTTATGCTAAATATTATATTTTATGTATTTTTATGTGTATTAAAAATGTGTGTGATTATTTTTGTGAATTTGTTAAGCAAAATCGTATCTTGTTGTTTATTCGAGCATGTTTATCTTCTTTGACTTATCTTCCTCCATTGGGCCCATATCAGGATGCACTAGAGTCAGCTGATTTTAATGGATATAGCCCCCGTACGCGCGAGTCTCTGTCTTGCTGGAATCCTGATTCAATCGGTTTTAACTTGATCGAGCATGTTCTTTGTTACATAGTCCAAAAAGAAAGGCCTGGAGCAATTTTGGTATTTATGACTGGTTGGGACGACATAAACTGTTTAAAAGATCAGCTCCAATCTCATCCCTTGTTGGGAGATCCTAGCAGAGTTTTGCTCCTTGCATGCCATGGTTCTATGGCCAGCTCTGAGCAGGTTACATAATATCTGAATTTTCTTACATATTGTTATTTATATGTATGCATTTGAAAGAAATATTTCTCAATTCTTTTATTGACTTATTTTTCTGAATTTTTGGCTGCAGAGGTTAATATTTGATAAGCCTGAAGAGGGAATACGAAAAATAGTCCTAGCGACCAACATGGCTGAGACTAGTATCACCATCAATGATGTGGTTTTTGTAGTTGATTGTGGAAAGGCAAAGGAAACATCATATGATGCATTGAATAACACTCCTTGTTTGCTTCCATCTTGGATATCCAAGGCTGCAGCACGACAAGTAAGAAAAATTGCACTGTTCATGATTTATCTTTTGTATGTTTGTTAAGGTGACTAAATAAGATGGCCTTTTGGTGCACTTTTGATGATGATGTTCTTGTTTTTGATGATTTAACTTTGTTCATGTCTGTTATGTCCACATTTGTGGTTTTGTTGGTATCATTTATACGTTTTCTTTGATTAAGACAATAAGAAAATGTTTGCATATATTTTTAGAGAAAAGGAAGAGCTGGACGGGTTCAACCAGGCGAGGCTTACCATCTGTACCCAAAATGTGTATATGATGCTTTTGCTGATTATCAATTACCAGAGCTTTTAAGAACGCCATTACAATCTTTGTGTTTGCAAATCAAAAGTCTGCAACTTGGAAGTATTTCAGAGTTTCTAGCCAAGGCATTGCAGTCACCTGAGCCTTTATCGGTAAATTAAGTGTTGGTTTTCCTCTCAACATGTTTGGAAGATACTTAGCTGGCTAGATTTTGAAGTCTAATTTCTTTCTCTGTTTTTTAAGGTTCAAAATGCCGTTGAGTATTTGAAAACTATTGGAGCATTTGACGAGGAAGAGAATCTGACAGTGCTAGGTGCATCTCTATTTTCCTTCCCTTGATCTCCTTTAGATACTTTTTTTTTTGTATTGCAGGCTATGTCACTGCATTATCATAGGAGATGTACCCGAGCATAATCTTTTTGTATATTTATAATTTTGGAAGCTAAAAAGAACTGTAATGGAGTGAAAGTAAAGGGAGTTAGAGGAGTATAAAGTTTTCTTCTCCTCCCATAACAATTATATTTTTTTCCAAAGACATAGTTTTGCAAAAAAAAAAATAACATTTTAAAATTGTACAGGTCGCCACTTGTCAATGCTTCCAGTTGAACCTAAGCTTGGAAAAATGCTCGTGTATGGAGCTATTTTCAACTGTTTGAATCCAATAATGACAGTTGTTGCTGGGCTTAGTGTAAGAGATCCTTTTCTAATGCCATTCGATAAGAAGGACGTAAGTTTGCTTTTCATTTGTTCTATCCAGTTTAGTCCTTTCACCTTGGTTATAGGGGTGGAAATCGGTCGAGGGAAACCAAACCAAACTGAGAAATCAGTTTCGGTTTCATTAGAGGAAAAACCAAAATTTGAACTAAATCGAGTAAAATCGAAATGTTCGGTTTAGTTTTTGGTTTTAAAAACATAACTAAAAGAACCGAGTTGAACTGACATTCATATTAAAAAATAAAAAAAATAAAAGTATAATACTTAAAAGTCTGAAATTGTAAGACAATATGTTATGGAAAGAAATCCTAGAGATGCTTTTGTAAGAAAACAATATTCTAAGAAATCAGGCATTTAATATTTAATTGTTATTTTCTTAATTATTATTTTTTAATTGTTATTTCTTTAATTGCGAGATATTATGGTAATTTTCTATTTCAAATTAAGTTAATTTGTAGCCTATTTATAGGCATTAACCCTTCAAAGTTTAGGAATCAATTAATTAAGTTTATTGAATTATTATTTTTTCACTTTTTCTTTTGCTTGTCTCTCTTGAAAAGAGCTGGTTACTCGTTCAAAGAATAAATTCTCTGACGAGGATTCTAACACTATATGACATTAAAAATAAACTTAAAACATAAAAATTCAAAAGTGAATACTTAAAAATCTAAAATTATAAAATTAAAAATAAACGTATGAAATAAAAGTTAAAAATAAAATTTCTACTAATTGACGAGTAAAACACCATAACCCAAATCAAACTTAAACAATTTTTTTCACATTAGTTCTTAAGTTGATATCATAAATGGTGAATAAAGTAAAAGAAAAATTGTATGTCGAACATTTAACAACCTAACACCAAAAAATCAAAAGTCCAAACCAAAGCCCAACATTGAAACTGGAAACCAAATAGAAAACCAAAAATTGATATTGTACCGAACTGAAAAACCGAAGTCTAGTCGGTGTGGTTTTTGGTTTTCTAAATTTAGGACCGAAGTGACTTCGGTCCAACCTCAAACGACAACAAACCAGACCGATTTCATCCTGTGTTTATGACCAATTCTAATTTTCCTATGTTTCTTCTTTTCTCCATGTGGCATATCAAACCTCCATTTAGAGGTAGGATTTAGTTTAATCTTTTCTCCTTTTATCAGCTTGCAGAGTCTGCAAAATTGCAATTTGCAGGTCGTGATTGTAGTGACCATATTGCCCTTGTGAGAGCTTATGAAGGTTGGAAAGATGCTGAAATGAGGCAATCTGGTTTTGAGTATTGTTGGAGAAATTTTCTTTCTGCACAAACTCTAAAAGCCATAGATTCTTTGAGAAAACAGTTCTTTTTTTTGCTTAAGGATGCCGGTTTGATAGACAGCACTTCTGAAAACTACAACACGTGGGGCCATGATGAACATCTAATCCGTGCAGTTGTTTGTGCGGGGCTTTACCCAGGAATTTGCTCCGTCGTGGTGAGCTATTATGTAGATTCTAGAATTCACGGTCTTGTTTTCTCGTGTTTTCTCCTTAACAATCGAGGTTTTGGTTATTATTTTTTTCCCTAAAGAAGATCTTTTTAACTTCAATACTATTTGATTGGTGAACTTCTAATTTGTTGCCTGGTAAAAGTTAAACTTATTCTACGTAGAAGATAGAGTTAGTAAGAGAGTCATTACGGATGGGAAAAGAGGGTAATTTGTTATGCTTTTATGATGTTGAAGAAAAGAGTGTTCTAGATTGTAGTTCTTTGAATTTTTGCAGATTTGTGGCCTGGTCATGTCTTCTCAGTTTTTTTAAAAATAATGTATTTATCTAAGTTAATGACAATCATGCGTCAGTATTCTCATCGCCCCAAAAAGAATTTGCCATTCCTTTTTGTCACAACGAGCAGAAAGAATTTTTATAGCTCCCTTCTAAACCGATTACAGTTAAATGTTTTCAAATTTGAAGTTAAGGTGTGCGTTCATTACATCTAACCAAGAGAATCGATTCTATTGGCTATGGCTAATTTGGTCACTTTGATTTCTTTCTACTGAGCACTGACGAATGCTTGTGCATGGCAGAACAAAGAGAAATCAATAGCATTGAAAACAATGGAGGATGGTCAGGTTCTTCTATATTCTGTGAGTCTCCATACATTTTCAGCTGGTTGATGCTTGATTTCTAATTGAATACATTAAGGATCAAGAGAGATTCTCTCCACTCATACTAGAAAAACTATTCTGAAATCAAATTGCTTTCTTACCTCATTTGTTAGTATTCATGTTTGTGATCAATTGGAATTTTTCTGTTTTTTGTTGTTTGATTTCATTATGTGGTTCTTATTATCTATTAATTAACAGAGTTCTGTGAATTCTTCGATACCCAAAATTCCATATCCATGGCTCGTGTTTAACGAAAAAGTGAAAGTGAATTCTGTTTTTCTTCGGGATTCTACCGGCGTGTCAGATTCTGTTTTACTTTTGTTCGGGGGCAATCTTTCTAGCGGCGGATTAGTGAGTTTCTACGTCTTTGGCTTTTGCTGATGGCTTTAGTTATTGATTAAGTCTACATTCACTCTCGTATCATATCTTCTTAAAATACATGTTGACGTGTCAAACAACGATGATCAAATTAAAGTGCAATTAATATTATAAATTATTAAAATTTAAGTAATATATGCATTGTATTTATCATTATTTAACACATTAGCATGTAATTTTAAGAATGTACGATAAGAGAGTAAATATAACATTATTCTTATTTATTATTCTCTTGAGTCTATTTCTCTCTTTAATTCCCATCTTATACTATCTCATTGTTTTGCTAGGATGGACACCTCAAAATGCTCGAAGGATACTTCGAGTTTTTTATGAAACCTGATTTGGCGGAAACTTATTTGAGATTAAAAAGAGAACTGGATGAACTTATTCACAAAAAGGTGCATTTTTGAATTTGAATTTCATCATTCATATCGTATTAACCTTGTCAAAAATCACCGATCATTCTTTATTTCCTTTCAGCTTCTGAATCCGAAGTTAGATCTACAGTCCCATATCGAGCTTTTATCTGCAGTGAGATTGCTAGTCTCGGAGGATCAATGTGAAGGTCGATTTGTTTTTAATCGAAAGGCATCATTACCGCCAACAAAGGCTTCAAAGGCGAGCCAGCCGGGGAACGGAGGAGATAATCAGAAGAATGAGCTTCAGACAGTTCTTTCAAGAGCAGGACATGAAAATCCCACTTATAAAACAACCCAGCTGAAAAACAACCAGTTTCGATCTACTGTTATATTCAATGGTTTGAATTTCGTCGGCCAGCCATGTGGTAATAAGAAACTTGCCGAAAAGGAGGCTGCTGGTGCGGCATTACTATGGCTGAAGGGCGAGACTCATTCGTCTTCCCGAGATATTGACCACGTCTCTTTAATATTAAAGCCGAGCAAGAATAAACCGAAGAAGGCTTCTCGGGGTGCTAGGTGAAGCTAAAATCGTTCTACGAGGATAAAAATGGGGAATTTGGCTTACCCGTATCTCTGCAGTTATCGAAATATCGGCAGAGCCGATCAAATCCATTTTTTGATCGGACGGCCAGCAGGGTACGATCCTAGTCGCCATATGAAGTCGATGGAAGGGGCAAATTGTATCCTCTGCGCCAGTTCTAAGCAACAGCTAGAAGCATGCTCGGATTTCCCGGGTAGCCACCCTGGCTGTATATTTTTGGTTTTAGTGGGAAGAAAGTACGATGAAGAGTAGTTATAGGAGAAGAAAAAGATGAATTAGTGAAAATATAGAGTTGAAAATAAACAAATTTGAGGTAGTTTTGTTTTATTTTTTATAGTGGATTTATTATTTATTTTTACAAAATTCAATTCTCGTGATATATTCAACTGATTTTCTCACTTGCTCGAATTCAGGCTCGACAACACCCGATCCTACTCGACTAAGCTATTATCGTCGAGTCCATTTCCGGGATAGCTTCTAAATATAAAAAATGCAAACCTCAAAACACGACTTTCTTTGATAAATCTAGTGCGGACATGGCCGTTGTCGAGTAATTTCTTTGTATAACATGTCGGAACATTTCCCTCCGTGATAATTTAAGTCATTTTTAATGGAAAACACATGTTCAAGAGAGAAACCCTACTATAATTCACGGTTGGATCGCGACCTCGGATTTATAGTCCATCAACATTCCACTCTCGAGCTGTGAGAATCGGCACCGTTGATGATTTCATAAGTTAGACCGCCGCCATTCTCCGTTGACCTACGGCGTGAAAGTCAACCTGATTCCATAATAATGTTGAACTTTGACCAATTCCGGACATATGTCACCGCAATAACACGTCCAATACTCCACTAGATGGAAAGCTTATAATCTTACCAAAACGCAAATTAAGAGTTAATTTCATGCTCATTATGATTCCAAACAATACGAAAACAGTTATTTTCGCATTCAAAATTGTTTTCCATTTGGGGAAAGAACTTGCCTGTCTTCAAAATTGCTGCGAAAGAAGTGAGTTGGAATTCTCGGCTCTTCTAATATACGACTCCGAAACCTCGTCTCCATCAACAATGGCAAAATTCCATTTTTTTTCCGACAGAGCTGTGTCCCTCTGCACCATTCAACTGAGAGAACTAGCTCGAATACTCGATTACCAAAAAATTGCAGAAAACGACAAACATAAAACATCCTCGTTTTACCCCTTTTGGCTGCTCTCGTATTTGCTTCGACACGCCTAGCTTGTTTTGGAGAGCTGTCTCGGCCATCTCGTCCTTTGTTTCCTGAATGCCGTAGTTTCAATGTACGGTCAAAACGAGTCCTTTTTCTTCGAAATTCACCAGCGACCAGATTGAAATATACTCAGCATGGCATGATGACTCTGCACCTTTTGTTTCAAGCATAATTATAACCTCTAAGATTCAAGTGTCATACCTCTCATATGAGGCTAGTTGTAGCTCAGACCACAGGTTCATGAATCATCATCCCCGTTTATGACCGTTAATTGTTTCGAATAAAACGAACTATCATCGAGAAATTCCATGTCGTGTATACTCTTCGATAACGATGACGCTGCTGAAGAATTCATGAAATTCTGATCTTTGACAAATTCTGAGAGGCATTCATTGCTCCTACCAAGCTTATTAAGGTCCTTGTTCTTATTGTTCACTGTTGCATTATAATCACCAGATTCAACACAAGCGCTAGATGTTAACTCTGGTACCTTGCGATTCTCTTTGTCGCCAAATGCTTGGCTACCATTCTCGACAGCCTCGACCTTGGTTGAGATCCTTGTTTTTCTCCCAGTCATCTTGGAACTAATTTTCTTTGGGATTCAAATACTTGCTGGGTCCGAAACTTCATTAGTTTGTGTCTTGGGCCTCTTGGCCTTCTTCGATTTGACTTCTTTGGGCCTTTGGCTGCAGAGGGTACAAAAAAAGAAGCATATAAACAGTGAAATAGCATATATATATATATATATATATGTATATATATTGACATTTAATAGAAGAAATTTCAGTTTATTTTGTCCGTAATATAGCAAATCCTCGGAATATCATCAGATCACAAACACGAGCATCGAAGAATCAGACCTTGGCTTTCTTTTCTTTTTTTGAGAAGAGTTGACATTCTCTGGTTCGCAGATTGCATTTGTAATGGGTGTTGGTTCAAAGTCCGTAAGAAGAAGGGTAGATCTTTCTGACTCTCGATCCACAAAGTTACCGATAAAAGCAGCCTTCTGAATTCTTCTTGCTTCTTGGAGCAATTGAACTTCATTTGGAAATAATCTTGCCCACCGCCTAACCATGGATAAAAAGAGATCAATTGGTATAGAAAAATGTGAGCAATACAATCATAGTATAGTTGCATGGGAACTTATCGAGTTTATCATTCTACCTCCGACATTCGTTATCGGTACGTGAAGGCACACATGTCGCCACCTTGGTCCAACTGTAGCCGTGTTCTTTAATTGCTATTGAAAGCATTTGATCCTCTTCGTCAGTCCAGTCGCCTCTTTTTAGAGAAGGGTCTAAACAATTGTACCACCTGTCATAACGTGAATACAAGTGAAACCACAATTTTGATTACATGATCATTATGCAAACAATTACCAACGCAAATTTAAAAAAAGTCGTGCAATATGAACTAGAGACGCTCTTTCCGGTGTCTTGTGTCCCCGTTAAAAGTTGCAAGATGGGATTCTGAAACACTCTTCACGTACCCTCTCATTTGATTAGGGTATTTAGAGGCAATTTTAACACTAGAAACATTGTTAGAAGGGAAAAAAGATGAAAAGAACAGGGTTCCTCCATTCAAGCTCTAATCAAATGGAAGGATTCACTATCGCATGGTGCTCATGGATGATATCTAACACAATCAGAACCAGTTCCCAAACTTTCACATCAAAGACAATGTTAATTTCTAGGACTAAGGACATTGATACACTTCTGATAAGATTTCCGAAAGCAAGGAGGAAAAAATCAGTTTCAATGGAATTTGACTTGGGCTCAAGAGCAGTCTACAAGAAAAGTTGAGAAATTAGTTAAGACTCATCCGATCCAAACTGTACATTTTAATCCTTCTCATCTCAGAATATTTTGAGGGAGACTTGAAGAAAGAAAGTGGATTGTATTGAGGGACCAAACTCTTGACTTCCTCGACGTGCATGTAGTGTAACGATTGTGTCTAAACAAAAATAGCTCTACATATAGTGTTCGGTGTTTTTCTGTATGTGTGTATGCTTTAATCCTACCATTACCTTTCTCTACATTGAACTTGATTTCGACCGGGCAAGAATTGAGCTTTCTTATTCCAATTTTTTGGCCCAAAAAACATTACTGCAATCGTCAGGCGCTTGTCTTCATCAAGTGTGAAAAAACCTTTTCTAGTTCTTGCAGGATCAAGTGATTTTTTTCACCTGCAATTGTTAAGCATCATGGCATCATTTAATAGAGGAAGTAGCTGCTAACTGCAAAAAAGGTTAAAAAGTAAAACCTAAAGCATCCTTGAGTGTATCCTTAAGTTAACTTTATAAACTGGACACACGCCCATATTAATCAAGGAAATCCTTAAGTTGTGTGAAAGGGCAATGTTAACAGTGTATCCATCGAATACAATAAAATATTCAGCAATGATGGAATGCAAAGGCCAGTAAAGAAATGAGAGGTCCAACAGAAATTTCATGCTAAATACATACGTAGATTTTTATATAAAAATAACCACAGTGGCATGTTTATGGCTTTCTAAAAGTCAAGTCGATGTAAACAAACAATGAACTGTCCCGATATTCTTAAAAGTTAAAAAAAAAAACCATGATGTTTTGAGTTTGACGAAGTATTATGAGGTCCATTGCTGTGTTCAGGATTTCAAGACAAAGAGAATAAAAGATATAGACTTCATCTACTTAAAAGGCTACAAAATGATTGGAACTAGAAGCGTGAATAGTTCAACGAACAACAGAAGATAATAAAGAAATAGCAAAACTGTATGCAGATGTAAATATATAACTACCATGACAATTGACATCCACACTTTGCCTTAACTTTAAAGTTTCTTGAGATACATAAGATACTAATTACTAGCTAACAATTGATTGTGTTTAACTTAATCTGACTCAAATACACATGTGGTTGTAACCAAGAATATATTAACTGAATTATACTTTAAAATAGCTAACTCACCTATTTGAGCATTGGGTACCTGTCCGTCCTTCTATGGAAGAAGCCACAGCTTGCCAATCTCGCACACCAATTGTTTCTACAGCAGAACAAAGCTTATCATCATCCCCTTTGGTCCACTCTTTTTTTAATATTGAAGCATTTAAACTCCTCTGATAGCGTGATAGGCACTGACAGGGAGTCCTATGAGTCCCCAGTGACACTGCTATATCAAACCAGTGATTTATCCCCATTTCTTGGATGATCAACAAGAGATTCTTATCCTCTGTTGCCGTCCATGGGTTATGATTGATCAATGGGTCTTCATAATTCAACCACCTACAAACGCATTCAACGCCACGATTTGAATAAGTGGAACCAATAGATATAGAATAAATAAAATTCAAATACTGAATTTGGCCATGGTTTGGAGAGAAAAACAAAAGTAAATTCAAAGGAAAAGTTTTAACTCTCTTCCCTGACTCACTCGCCCAATCCTAAAATTATGCTTCCCTTGAAGAACTTTCACAATTGAAAATCATTGCAGGAGGTAATCCAAGATAGTAAGCGTCATGGGTCATTGGTTAGCCTAATGGGTTAATAATTTTAACTAGGATGAAACTAAACAAAAAATTAATGAGACGCAAAAGAAAATTTGAAAAAGTGTTTTATTTAATAAGCATTACTTATTCCACTTGTAGTTTGTAATCTGAGTCACTTTCTCACTGAGGAAGAATTGACGTTTATAGAGTCTTTCACATGCGAAAGAGCATTCATATAAGAGTGTTGAGGATGTAGTTAGATCTCTAGGGATTAGTTTGATTAATATTTTAGTCTCTTATTATTTTTTAATTATTAAATTATTTTTAATAGTTGAGTACTCAATTTACCTTTTATTAAATAAATTATAGTCATCTATCTTTAACTTTACCACGCTTTCAAAATATTCAACACGTAACTGCAAGAACTTAGTATTTAAATATCTATTTGAGGTTATTAGTTAGAGTCAGGGATTTGATTTTCTAAGAGATTTATATTATCTCTTTTTCTAGATTTACAAGGAGAAGTGAAATCAAGATTGGTAGATATTTGAGGTTGACGAGTGTCATTGTTAATAATCTGTTGAGGTGAAAAATTATAATTCTCCAGTGCTTCTGCAACTTTTGATGTGCTTAAAGGAAATTAAAGTTTGAAAAATTAAATCAATAGCATTTATTTTGAGAATTTAATAAAACAAAATTTTAGGATTTCAAATTAGGGATAAATATTTAGGCTGGATCGTCATTATATAGCTCTACAATTTATGGGTCCCACCTGAAAATAACACGTTGCCCTTGCACAATTATTCAAATCCAACAGTGGACTATGTGTCTGTGATGACAATCATCATAGACATCTGCCAAGCTCTTTATTGAAGAAGACGTGCTTCACATAAATCAGTAGAGAGGAAAATACTCAGTTAACAGCTGCATGATTCATACACTAAAGAATTAATAATCAACAAATTCACCGACAACCTATCATTGGTTCTTTGAGCAGAAATCCAGATTATAAAATTGGATGAGACAAGCGTTGCATGGCAGAAATGTTATTGGTGTAAAAATAGTTTTGAGGAGAATTGTGGTGCTAAATATTTGCAGCACTTATTTTTTCTTCACAAAATCATAAAAGTATTGGTTTCAAAATATTGACAACAAGGAAGATTGAATGCGGACATATGGTCATTTATGTTGCACTTCACAGTCTACTCTTTTTTGGTAATAAATTTTGTGAGAAGGCAGGATTCAAATTATAGTTTATCTGTAATAGTCTCTATTCGTTATATAAGAAAAATAAAAAGGGAAAAAACACAGGATAAGAACTAAGTGAGACAATCGCAGATAAGACAAAAAATTTGAAAAAGTGTATTGAAAGATAATCTGCCTCGTAGTAATAAAATAATTATTTTAAGATTGGAAAACATGAAATACATACCTTGCTTGACATTCTACACCAGACCGACCCCCAACATAAGTGGCAGCCAATCTTTCCCAATTGACCTTTGGCAGAAACTCCCGTATCTTTTGAGGAGTGAAATCAAAATCTTTAATTGACGCAAGAATAGTATCAATATCCTTTGAATCTCCAGAAGATTCCACAGTACCACTATCAAGAAAAACAAGCACCAATAATTTTGCTAAGCATAAAATCTTCAAACAAAAGGATATAATGTGATAAGCCACAAATGAGATGGATCTAATGGGTATTGTTGCTCCCATCATCTAGAAAAATGATAGTAGAAGGAAAAAGTGATGTATGTCAGTGAAACATATATTATGGATACTGTTTTTGTGATAATTATTGTCAGGTAAGAAATGGATAGACAGAGATGTGATGGGTGTTTGAAGTAAGGGAAAGAAGGTTTGAGACATTGATCATTTTGTGAAAACAGCATGGCTCTAATATTTTGCTACCATTAGTATGTGGCTTAAAGCAAATTTGTGGCGTTGCTATCTAGATTGTGTTCTAATTCTTGTCATAGGCAATGGACAACCAAGAGTGGGAAACTCTACACCAATAAGGTGTATAAGAGTCCTCCGATCATGGCAATATTGTTTATTAGGAGGGATAAGGTAGAGGGAATCGATCAATCAAGCATATATCTAAGGAAGCAGAAGTTACAATTCATTAAATTGGATAGGACTATCTCAAATTCTAGTCATAATTTCATCAGGAATTGATCACTTTTATTTTGCTCATAAATGTCATAATTCACAGGAAAAGACTCCGTTGACACATTGAGATAAAAAAAATATTGTTTCTGCAAGACAATATTTAAAGATCATAAATCTTCATGACAGGGAAAAAATTTTGCAAGGAGAATTAGTCCTCAAGGCAGTGTAGTATTGGCTCTAACAGATGGAGTCGTGATAGACAATTTGGATTTGTGGTCAGGAATGTTCAATGTCATGAATGACAAAAGATCCAAAACTGAAGAACTAATCACATTGGGGACAAGGCATTTTTCAACCCGGCGGTATTGGATAAGCCACCAATAAGATGGAATTAATGGGTACTGGGTAGTTATAAATGTTATGCATAAAGGAGCTGCATTTGACATTAAAGGGGTAATTATTATTGCATCATGTCTTCAATTAGGCATTTAGGATTTTCATTTGAATTTAAGCAAACGTTATTTACAACTGAAAAAAGTAAATACTTTGTGAAATGAATTTTTAGGATATAAAAAATTATTATGGTGAAATTTTTTTGTTCTTTGGTGTCAGATGCTATCTTTATGATGTCATCACTTTAACATATGTAGTTATGTATGTTCTCAAACTCAAAAACGTAAAATAATTATTTTTCCCCTTTTCCATGTTTGGTGATAATGTAACATAATCAGGTTCATCATCCTCCAAGTCTATTTCATATCTGTGATTGCATTAAAAAATCAACAATACCTGAATTGAGCCACTGAAAGTTGAAAGGCCATTTCTTGAAATTGTTGTTTTATCCCCTTCCCAAGATTTTCTTTTTCAGCTTTTGACCATTTTTTAGGTACGAGTGAAAGTGGAAACATGGTCAAAGCCTTTCTATACTTTGCGACATGTGAATTCTCCACTGGACCATGAAGTATTGTGTATACCTTTTTGTCCTTGACCAGCAGAAACATCAAATAGGTCAACAGAAGAATGCAAAAACTATAATATGAACATTCGCAGGTTAATAAAAGAAACCCCCACAAGCAGACTTCAATAAACAAGCATGGTAGCAGCAGATAGTAATGTCAAATAAGATAATTCAGATACCATCTAAAATAGAATATATTACATATACAACACTGTCTTTGATGCAGGTAAAAAACAAAAAAGATCCCGAAGCAAGCAATACACCAAAAGTCATGTACGTACAAGCTCTTCATGTATAAAGCGTTGTCACGTATACCTCGATCTATTTTAATTAATAAGCAAATGAAATGCATGATACTCTCTCTCAATGCACTTAAATATGCACAAGAAATACTATTTATTGCAGGATCAATTTAGTTCGATCTACAGCTTATTATTTTAGATGAAACAAGAACACAATTACCAACACAGCAGAGGCGGGCAATAGCCACCACAAATCTTAGATGCAAAGAAAATTACCTTCCACAAACCCTTTGAAGTGCACAGTTTCTCCACGGATATTAGCTGAACTCGGGGATCCTTCTTCAGGGACAATGCGCGCCCTATTCTTTTTTTACATGTAATGTGAAAGTCTTTCAAGATTTTGAACCGGTCTTTTAGCCCCTTGTTCTTCTCAAGTTTTTCCTCAATGTGAATCAACTTACTTCGAAGGAGCTTCTGACAAGATCTATTTTTCTTAATGGCAACAATAAATGCTAATGCAGATTTTGGTAACCCAGAACCTTGCAGCGGTGATATCAATGATTTGTAAGCATTAGGTAGTTTCGATATTGTGGAGAAAGAATTCTGATCTACATTACTTGGTTTATGGGCATCAGACTTGCAAAGTTCTTTCGATTTTGGGCACTCTACCCCAGAAATGCTAGATAATTCATTGCAACATTCCTTATTCAAAGAAGTTTCACAGACTTGATGTTGAAGTTGATCAGGATTCTTTAGGGGAACCTCTAAATCAGTAGAGAATCCACCTGCAAAAAAAGCATGATATATGATCTTCAAAAAAGAACAATACAAGCCAAGTGAAATTTGCAGACAGTAACACTCAATAAAAAGAATTTCAAAACCACAGAAAAAAATTGTTTGAGCAATGCCTTATTGACTTCATATAGTATCACAATAAAATTAGAAATATCAAACTATACAACAGATTCTTTGTACAGTGTCTGCTTATAGATAGCTAAGCATTTACTAATTACAAAGACTTTGCATACTAAATACTAAAGTAGTAAAACCCAGTATCACTAATTGAAATATAAATAATTTCAAATGACCGCTAAATCTGCTACCCACTTCTTTGTAACAACAATGAAAGCATCCAACACAACACAAGCAGTCTCCTTTGAAAAAACAAAAACAAAGCCACAAGAAGCCTACCTTTATCATACGCCGCAAAGCGTCGCTGAATGGCCCGGAGCGTTTCAAAATCGTCCTCCTCCTCGTCTGACGTCACAGAAGGAACATAATTCATAAGTTTCAAGGACAGAGGTTGATACTCCTCGTTAGACATCGAGAACCGGTCCCGAATGCTACGCACAAGTTCGAGATCATCATCGCCGTCGCTTTCACAAACAGGAACAACTCCGCCGGAGCAAGCGTTGCCAATTCCGACAGATACAGGAGGAGAACTATAATCATCTGGATCCGTCCCGGTGAGCAAGCACGCACGCCTTAGAGCTTCAATGTCCTCATCGAAAGCGCCTTCAGCTTCATCGCCGGATAGGTTTTCGTCTTCGGTGTCGCTGGGAATAAAATACATAAACTCAGGCCACTGAATGCCACGCCGGAGAGCAAAAGGTGACAGCCGGTGATCGGAGTGAGTTCTGAAGCCAAAGTACAAGTACCAGCCAGTGGAACTGTTTATGAAATTGGGCATTTTATAATTGCGCCACTCGGGTCGGGTATTCTTCTTGGACTTGTCCAATGCCATAAATTTCCGAGGCACTGTTCTAATTTTGATAATTTAAAAAATATAAATATTAATTTATATCATAAATATATATGATTAATTACAACAGATACCTTATCTTCTTTAATTTTTTTAATTTTCATCTTTAATTTTTTAATTTTATGCAATAAATAATGCATTCATCCATATCACAGTGACACAAATGTGACTGTGATCGGAGAACAACATCATCTAAGCCCAAACTCAACTATCTCCAACTAATATACAGCAAGGAGAGGAAAAACAAGAAGTAACACCACGATGATGTTCGTCCTCACATCGTGGGAAATTTCAGAGGAATCGACGGCTAGGGGCATTCCGTCGCTGTTGAGAAAGCATGATTTAGGATCGGAGCCGTCCGGGCTCATCATCTTTGCTCGGAGAACGGCCGAAACGGTCCGGATGTAGGCCGTTCGATTCTTGGCAAGTAGCCATGTTAGACCCATTTGTTGACATTCTTTTTTATGCATCTTTGTGGATCTATCTTCTGGCTTGCTTACGTTTAAAGCTCTCTTCTTATTCAGCTGCATCCAAAAATTAGCTTAGCACAAATAAGTAAAAAATTATCAGGAAAATAGAACGTTTTGTGACTAAAATGGTGGATTCGATCGTCGGGGACTCCATTATAACACAATTTTTCGATTGAGATTAAAAACGAACAACATCTTACAATTATGCATGTGTCAACACGTTTAGGGACGCCTTTGTTATGTTCCTATAGTCTAGAAGAAGGGATGGACATAGACCGGTTCGGTTCTGTCGTTTGCCCAAGGCCGGGTTCGGTTATTTGTCCAAAATGGTTGAACTCGAGAAAGCTAATGTTGCTTGAGTTTAGAAACTTTGAACTTCAGTTGACCAAAGACGGATTCAAGAGCTAAATGGTTGAAAAACTGAGAAAAAAAGACAAGAACGAGAGACAGTCAACTGATTTAACACAATACTCAAAACCTGATTCAATTTTGATAAAAAAAATTTCATTTAACTTTCGAACCGAACCAAGATCAAACCAAAACCACATCATATTTCATGATCTCAATTTTGTTCGTTTTTCGATTAAAAAATCATGAACGTGTGCATTGATATTGGGGTAAAACCGAACCGAACCAGAACTATCTCACCCCTTGCTCTATTGCAATGTGATGAACTAAGCAAGTGCTTTTCTATCATACCTTTTTTTTTGCAAGAAGGAGATTCTCACTTCCTTGTGGTCATATAAATATAATGAATGCCTCCAAGCCCTTCTTTGCCCCATTTTCTATTTGTGTGTCCTTTCTTGTTCATCTTTCCGGATCCACGCGAGTCCCCTAGCTAGATGTATCGCCCCATGTTAGAATTTGAAAAATTCATGAAAAAAATGACTGAAGTTCATTCTGAGCATACCAGTGAAGGACTTGGTGAAAGAACAAGAGTATCTTCAAGCAATGCCGAATGTCGTTCTCCATTCCCACCGGATTGGTGACTATCGATATCACGGGCAAATTCACAAGGAAAGTGGCTTGATTACCTCTCATAAATCATATTCATTCACTTCTACCAGTAGTCTCCGCAAGAGCAAGAACCATCCTTAAAATGGTGAAATCGGTTCGAATCCCTCAATATTATCAATCTATCCGCAATTTTAGATATGTGTTTGATAGCCGTGTGACAATCTTCGCACACCCTCAAATTTTTTATCACTCGGATCGGTCTCCCTGACGGTATACGCAAAATCCCGTAAGCCACCGCCAATTTCTCGCTATGATACTTGAGCATATACTCTTTCTCCTCCTCCTCGACATCGTGAAGAACCAATTTTGTGGAGGAAATATATCCCTCCGTCTTCGACTTCAAGTCCAACTCGTCTAAATACGCATAGATTTGCTCTTTCTCCGGATGAGAAGGATCTCCGACAATGAACGTGTGGATCTTATTATCTACTTCAATCCAACTATGCCCGGGAACTTTCTTCACGCCTTTATCCTTCATTTTTGCACGCATTTTTCGAACGTCACTCCACCTTCCGGAAGCTGCGTATAGATTTGAGAGAAGAACGTACATTCCTGAATTGTCGGGCTCCATTTTGAAAATCATCTCCGCAGCTTTTTCCCCTAAATTAGTGTTGCCATGAATCCTACTTGCACCCAACAAAGCACCCCACGTGGCTGCATCTGGTTGAAAAGGCATCGTTTTCATTAAATTTTGTGCAGCCTCTAGTCGCCCTGCTCGTCCCAGAAGATCAATCATGCACGTATAGTGTTTTGAATTTGCTATTATACCATATTCTTGATTCATCGAATTGAAATATTCCATCCCCTTGTCAACCAAACCGGTGTGACTACACGCCGATAGTACGCCCACCTAAATCACACAAATAAAGATCAGCACAGCATTAAAATTACATCGAAAACTTTGAAAAAAAACCTATCGAAGATGAACAAATTCACAAGGATGTCGAAAAGTTAGTTCCCTAATGTGAAGTTTAAGGATCATTCATTAATTGGTGTAATTAATATCTCGTTTAACAAATACAATTGATGTTAATCATTACACCAATAGATGAGTGACACGTATGCATGAAATTGAAGATAAAATTTAACAATTTAAGCGTATTACCTGCTACGAAAACGATGAGACTTAAGTTAAGGATAATGCAACAACAATGGTAGCAAATTGAAACATAATTGTATAAAATTTAGCCCTTATGTCAAAAAAAGGCAATTACCATGGTCACATCATCTGGTTTGACACCCTCGTTTTTCATCGATTCGAACACTACCAAGGCTTCTCTGCCAAAACCATGTCTGGCATAACCGATAATTATCGTATTCCACGAAACAACGTCCTTTTCGGCTATACTTCGAAACACGTAAAACGCATCATCTATGCTCCCACACTTGCAGTACATTGCCAGAAGTGCATTGCCAACGAAGCAGCCGGTCTCGAATCCCGCTTTAACTAACTGGCCGTGCAATTGCCGACCCAATTCTAAAGCAGCAAGATCAGCACAAGTACTCAAAGCACAAGTATATGCAGACCTATTCAATCGAACTCCGTCTCGTTTCATCGTTATGAAACAATTCAAAGCTTCTTCCCAGTGGGCACTTTGTGCATAACCAGCAATTATAGCAGCCCAGGAGATGCAGTCTCGTTGAGGCATCCTATCAAACAAGTTCCGAGCTTGGGCTATATCGCCACTCTGAGCATAACCACTAATCATTGTATTCCAAGAACTCACGTTCCGACAAGGCATCGCCTCAAACAATTCTCTTGCCACATCCATTTTCTGAGATTGTACATATCCTCCAATCATTGCATTCCAAGAAACTTCATTTTTTTCTGGCATTTGATCAAAAAATCTCCTCGCTTCGTTGTGCATTCCATTTTGAACATATCCGGACACCATTGTCGTCCATGCAAAGACATCCCGGGTTGGAGCCTCCTCAAATAGTCTCCTAGCCTCTAATAGCTCCCCGCTCTGAGTGTAGCATGTAATCATAGTATTCCACGAAATATTATCTTTTAAAGGCATTCTTTCAAACATTTGGCGTGCTTCATTAATCCTCCTTTTCTTCACGTATCCTCCCATCAAACAGTTCCAAGAAACGACCTCCCAATCGAATTTCGATTCAAACAACCTCCTAGCTTCCTCCATTCTTCCATTCTGCACATAAGAAGCAAGCAACCCATTCCAGGAAATTTGATTTTTACAAGGCATTTCTTCGAAAATCTTTCTAGCCTCCTCTGTATACCCATTCTGAGCGTAACCAGACAATATAGCATTCCACGACACAACATCTCTCTCCGGCATCTGATCAAACAATTTCCGAGCAGAACTGAGATTTCGATATCTTAAATGTCCACTGATCATAATATTCCAAGAGATCAAATCCCTTTCAGGCATTTTGTCAAACATCTGCCGTGCATTATCATAGTCATCGTTGCTCAGATATCCAGAAATCATGGCGTTGTATGATACAGCACTTCGGATAGACATCTTGTTAAAGATGAGAAGGGCGGATTCGCACTGCCCACAGCGCATATAGGCAGTGATTTTTTTGTTCCATTTTACAACCTCTGGATCAGCGGTGACTGACATTTTGTTGCCGGAATTGCGGTTCTCCGTCAGAAATTTCTTCGTTGGAGAAGGAGATGGATTGGCGAGGAGCGTCTCCGATATGGATTCGATCCGAGATGAGCTTAAGTCGCTACTGTGTAAGCGTCGGAAATGGGACCTCCCGCGCATTGCCTTCGTTTAGCCCTCTGGCTATTCTCCCGTCGTTATAAATCTCAAGATTTTAATTTTAAAAATTAATTTTATTTTTATTTTTATTTTTATTTTTATCGAAATAGTTGTCAAAATTGTCAAACAATTAAGGGTACGCTTGATTTAAGAAATTATTTATTATCTTTTTCACTTTAATAAACCCGAGTAAAAGAATCAAGTTCTTGAAAATTTTAATTTTCTTAGGCAAACAATCGAAATTATTATATTAAAAAGCTTCAATTTTGATTTTATATTAATATCTTTGTTCTCCATAAAATAAGTGAAAATGGGTAGATTCGACCTGCATTACTGCTCATCGAACCATTATCACAATAAGCGCTCAAAAGAGTCAAAATTAAGAACGTAAGAAGTAATTTGATCAAATTGAAACAAAGGGTAATGTGGCCAGTTATCATCTATAGCAATGCACAAAAGCTCGAGTCATCAAACTGCGAGCAGCTCCGCAGATTAGTTCGGGATGAACTTTTAATAATTTTGTGCGTTTTCTTGCGCCTGATTTGTTTTATGCTCACAAGTTCTAGATTCAAAGAGGCTTTAGAACAGAATATGATCGATGTTGCAACTATAGACAGCAATAATTGTAGAGATCAATTTAATAAATACTTGGGTTAATACGACAGCTCCGTGTCTTTTGACCGATGGCTATTGGACTCAAATAACAATACGAGTTGCCATAATTGAACTAGAACCAAGATATCGAACAAAACTGACCATACAATTATTTTGTGTGAGAGAGAAAATTTGAAATCGTTTTTTGATCATTTGTGTTGTACAAAACAGTTCTGGTCATCCGATAATTTCATTCAAAAGATTAGGTATCCACGAAGGAATACTTCCGAAACAATTGAACGCTTCACATGCGAAACGAAGACTTTCTTCATGTGCAATTAGAAAACGATTGCTAATCGGAGTTCTGAAAATGGCATTGTTCCCATTTACGTCATAATTCAGAAATTAAGAAAGTACAAAAACAACTAAAATCAGAAGCTACACTCTAGCGTAATAGAGAAAGTAAAGGAAGATTCGGCTCACGAAAGATGACAGATGTGATCTCACCTTACATTGTCGCCGTTTGCAAATCTACGGCTTAGCACTATTGTTTGTGTTAGTCATCATCTTCTTGAACTCTTCGAAATTAACACAGCCGTCGCCATCGGAATCGACGGAGCGGATCATGCGTTGACAATCCTCCATTGAGCAACTCATCCCGAGGCGATTGAGAACGAGGTGGAGCTCGGAGGCAGATATGAGGCCGTTTCCATCTTTATCGTAGAGATCGAAAGCGTCACGGAGCTCCGCCGTTGCGGAATTGTCATTCGGCGAGGAAGCGCGACAGAAAGCGGCAAACTCATCGAGATTTATAAATCCATCGCAGTCAGTGTCCAGCTCCGTCATGACCTGTTGAAGCTCGACGAAGGAGGCGTCGGAGCCCAAGGTCTTGAGGATTAAATCGAGCTCTGAGACGGAGATCTTACCGTCGCCGTTTGCGTCGAAGCGGTTGAAGACCTTTTCGATCTCGGCTTTGTCATCAAGGCAGAATGAGAGCTTGGAATCCTCCGCAAGAACAGATCCGGAGACTGGGAAAACGGTTTGGGAGGTATTGTCCGCCATGGATTTGAGAGATTTGGGAAGCAGTTGTGAGAAGCGAAAATGGGAATATTGAGAAGGTTAAGAGCGAAACGGTATTTATAGTTTTTACTTTTTATAGCCAGAAAAAGTGCTAGACCCCACAAAATAGTTCAACGCGGTAGCCTCTTTAAAAAATGACACCTTTTTTCTTGGAAATGTGTCCGTCCGCCAACAAATTACCAGAAACACCCTTAAATTGACTAGTTTTCAAATTCATTATTTAATATCTTAAAATAATTGTTGTTTTAATATATTTAATTAACACGTATTTTAGAAGATATTTAATAATTAATATAATATATTAAAAAAAGAAGAAGAAAACTCTTGTAGGGATCAATTGATAGGATTAAGTTGCCGCGTGGCCTACATCACGCGGTTCCAACGCTCCCTAGCGGCAGCATCGTCCGTACACTCTAAAACCGATGGGGAAGCAAGGGTGGGAACTACTTGTGACTAATCATCCGTTGCCACGTGGTAAGCTTTTTCTTTTTTATTCATTTTTTGGGATAAAAGTTATTCCTTGTCGCCAAATAATTGAACAATTAATAAATTGATAAAATAAATACTAAATTATATAAGTTACCAAAAAAAATCTCGAATTACCATATATTAGCAACTCAATTTTTTTATAAGAGTTTTAATTATCTTAATGATTTTGATAAAATGAATAATATAATCTCTAACGAGTTGTTCACTCTGATCGTCTCGACTAAGTTCTATATATACAGACTCGAGTAAGCTAACGACCAAAATTCATATAAAAAAACTACAATTTAAATTTATAAAAAATTATTTATAATAATAAATAATTATTTAATTGATAAAATTATTTCACTAATGCTAGCATATAATGTGTAGGGGTGGGCATGAGTCGGGTTTGGTCGGGTTTGGTCCAAAGCCCAACCGACCTGACCCGACCCGACCCACTAAGGATTACAACGGTAATCTGAACAGGTCATGTTACCTATTGTAACCGAACCCATACCGACCCGCGCTGGTTTGGGTCGGCATGGATCAGGTTAGCGGGTTGGCTTATTTATTAAAAAACATCAATAATATGATTAAAATTTCAATATCCAGGTAAATAGAAGACGAGAAAACCTAGATCTGCCTCAATATCCATCATATTAATTTTCCAGTAACTTACGAAGATAAACAGAGCAAAACTTACGAGATTTCATTTTGTATTTTCGATTTTGACCATCCAAATAATTGAAAATCGCAGCCAAAATGAAAATCCGGCAAACCCGATTCCAAAATCGAATTTCTCTGTCGTCGATGGGCATAGACGAGCAGTTACTGGTTAGCAACGAATCGGTGAGGCAAGGCGCAGACAACGACGAGAACGGGATATATCTGCTCTCTCGGTAGCTTTGCGAGCTGCGGCTGAAAGTGAAAGGGCGAAGGACGGGGGTTGCGCGGGTATGGCAGCAAGAGAAGAGAGGGTGTGAATACCTGGATGGCCGGATGGGGGTTGTGCCGTTGACGGACTCGGATCGGGAGATGCAGGATCAAGAGAAGCTCAAGAGGGAGAGGGTGTCGGCTGAATTGATTGGTGGATGCCAGACTCTAGGGTTTTTTCTTTTTAATGAACCTGTGGGTCGGGTTAGCAGGTTGGATGTTTTTAGACCACCGACCTGCAACCTGATTATTTCAAACCCAATTGACCCATTATGATTTTATTAGATTTTTGGTTATGCCCACCCCTAATAATATGTATCATTCATCCTAAATCAAAATTATAAAATTTTGATTTCATATAATAATGTCGTGGAAATTCAAATAATTATGAGACATGTATCATTACTTAACACTAGTTAAAATAAATTAGGGTTCATTTTAATTATTGTGAAATATAAAAATCCAAATTAATTATTTTGAAAAAGAAAAAGTATTAAGATATTAATAAATATAAATTGTTTTATATGTAGTTAGATGTATGAAAATCCCGCAGGCGCATGCCTGACAAATGTTATCGTCCTTACCCTTAGAATCTCTAGATGAGTAGAATTTTTCTTATGCTTAGTTTAACAACTGTAGCTTCTTTCTTTCTATGCCTGGCTTTTTATGCTGATTTGAATGAGGATTTAGAAGACTTTGCCTGGAATTCGTAGCTTGAATTGCAGATGGGATCAAAGATGAACCCGATGACCTCATGATATGGTGGTAAAGAAGAGCACAAGGACAGAGTTCATGGCAAAGATCAGCGAGAGAGAGAGGGAGAGAGATAGAGAGTGTTAGAGAGAGAGAGAGAGAGAGAGATCACATGGATGGCTCAAGCTCAATTAAGAGGAAGCTTCTGGGTCTACCTCTTCTGCATATGCATAATGTCCAGGTAATTGCATTCCTTTGGGAGACTTGTCATTTTCTTCTGCTACAGATTTTCTGATCTCTCTCTCTCTCTCTCTCTCTCTCTCTCTCTCTCTCTCTCTCTCTCTCTCTCTCTCTCTCTCTCTCTCTCTTTCTCTCTCTTTCTCTCTCTTAATATTTCAGAAATTCTCTCATTCTTACCCTACCAATCTCATTAGCTCAACAATCACGTGTATCCATTCATTTTACCCCAATTACACGTCTCTTCTTCTGTCCTAATTTTTCTATGCTATCCTATGTTCATACTATAATGATCTTAATCCTAGTCCTTACCTTTCGTTTTTGAGCAAGCTAATGATGCTCAATCGTTACATGTGTGTGTATAGATTATGAATGCTGTATAGACAATATTGTATTGAGGTAACATTTCCTAATCACGCATTAATTACTCACTAATCACTGTTATTCTCTGAAAGAAAACATTCCATTAACAATGGCAGCTAATCAGCTCCAAAGCAAATAAAAAAACCTTTTTTTTCTTCTGGGTGTTTTGTTGAGGATCAGTCAAAATCATCTCTTTGTCGTATTGATTCAAGTTATTGAATATTAAATAGGGTTTTGGAGTTTTTAAATGGCGGAAAAAGGCTTGTAATTGTGCAAATTACGAAGAGATTGTAAATGGGGACAGAAAGTAGGTTTCAGAGGACAGTGAGTAGGCCCTCTCTCCCAGATAAAATCTAGAAATAATTGAACAATTATGCCTTTCGAATTCTAACTCTGGGCGGAGAAGAGATCGACACTCTCTCGAAAATTGATTCATTCCATCGCTATTTTGAGATTTAGAGAGAGAAGATGATTGTCAATCATGCACAGGGAAAAAATGGAGAATAGAGAGAGAAAGTATCGTGAGAAGAAGAGAGATGTTCTAAATGCTAGTTTAGAACTCTTACTCACATTTGTGGGAGATCTTTTATAATATAATTTGATATTTTTAATATAACATTATCTATTTAACAACGGTGTCCTACTAAGCTCAGCTACAATGGCGTACCTGTTGAAGCTCGTAAAAATGTCCTGCAACGAAGCTAAGAGGAGTATGATGCTGTGATAAGACTGAACGATAAAGGGCTAGTGAGATTGGTTAGTAAAATGAAGAGAGAGTATCAAGTCCACAGTCTGAAACTCTAGAGAGAGAGAGCAAGAAGAGAGATGTGGAGGAGAGAGAGAGGCAGTTTGGATTGAGAATAAGTATGAAAGGCACCAAACGTGAAGAGAAAACGATAAATGAGAGAGAAGGTGAAAACCAGAGGAAGAGAGTGGTGTAATTAGGGTTATGATAACCCTCATGATCGTCACGTCGTTTTTTATCTCTCTCTCTCTCCTCCCAGAATACCACGCTTCTCTCTCTTCTTCTTTCTGCGTCTTTCTTCTTTGATGATGCTATGTTTTTGTATCGGATTTTTCTCTCTCTTTCTTCTTTATATGGCTTTAATGATGTAGGTTATTGTATCAATTCTCTCTCTCTCTCTCTAGTTTCTCTCTCTTTCGGTGGAAATAGGTTGGTCAACCTCATGCCTCGCTAACTTTGTTCCCTTTCTTTCTGTCTGTGTCTGAGGCTCTCTCCCTCCACTGCCTAGTTTGAGAGATCAATCCCGATCTCTGAAAGTTTGAGACCCGAATAAGCTCTAACTTGTTTTCAACAATGGCGGTCTTTGATTAGTAATCAATGCTTACTATTTACGAACCATCTCTACTGCTCAAACTCAATCGTAGGTTTCTTCTTTATCAGGTTTCTCCCATGCCCTCTTCTTTTGCTTGCTTGCCCTAGCCCACTTTCACCCACAAGATCGAGAGAAAGGACTCTTAGAGAGAGAGAGAGAGGACTCCATTAAAGCAAAGCTTTTCTTCTTCACTTACCGCTTTCTATACGTCAATCCCCAATTCATTTCTAGAGAGAGAAGATAGAGAGAAAGAGAGAGTGTGGACGATGGGTTATAACGATTGTGGAGAATTTAACTTTTCTGACTCGGCCTTCAATGGCCGAAAGCTAAGACCTCTTGTTCCTCGTCCATTGCCTTCTGTTAACACAACTCCATCTTCAACCTCTGCAAATTCCAGCCGAATCCATCGCAGCCATGACTTCTATACTCAGTATCAGCATCTGGGTATCCACTGATTCTCTCTCTAGCACTCTCTTTCTCTCTCATGTTAACTCAAACCATTTATCATGTGTCGCAGCTAGTGCTACTCTCACTGATCAGAGCAAGAGAGAGTTTCACGCTCCGCCGGTGGTAGTGAGTTCACGGTGGAATCCGACGCCGGAGCAGTTGAGGTCCCTCGAGGAACTGTACAGAAAGGGAACTCGTACTCCGTCGGCCGATCAAATCCAAAATATAACGGCGCAGCTCCGGCGATTCGGTAAAATCGAAGGCAAAAACGTGTTCTACTGGTTTCAAAACCACAAGGCGAGAGAACGACAAAAACGACGCCGTCAAACGGAATCAGTCGCCGACGATCAATTTGAAAGAGATTCAGGTACTAATTTCTCTCGTTCTAGAGAGAGAAACAAAGAGAAAGGGAGAGGAGAGAGACGGACATGAATAAGAACAAAGATTTAAGATTAAGACCTCTCTCGATTGCTTTTCTTTTTCAAACCCATTTTGTAATCTCTTTGCTTTTCTTTTTGTCTACACAGGAGCAGGAAGAACAGATCAGAATGAACAAATCAAGAACTGGGCACCCCCTCAAAACTGCACTGGTCTTGCAGAGGTCGATTTCTCCTTTCATTTTGTCTCATTTTTTCATCCATTTTTCATCAAGAACAAAGAGCAAAAAACCTTTTTTCCAGACCTGTAAATCACCTCTTAAACCCTAATTAAGAACCCATTAATCATTGCTAATCTGCATGCATACACGATCATGCCAAAAACAGAAAAAAAAAAGTAGCCAAGAACACAATAACTAGACGCAGCAGATCAAAGCAAAACAGCAGCAAAAAGCTTTGTTCGTTGTTGGAAAATGAAAAGCTTGTTTAAAAAAGCTACTTCCTTCCTTTCTGTCGGGGCTGCTGGTTTTTGAATCTTCTTTCGAATTTGTTCTTGAGTGACCCTAGATTTACATTCTAATTTACGCTTAAACATGAAATAATTAGCGTAAATACAGCATTTCCTCAGACTAAGGTTAAAACCTTTCATGAATTTGATAGTATTTTTCTGTTTCTTGGGATTTGGAATCATTTGTTTGGTCTGATTTCATGTCCTTCCCTGTCATGAATCAACAAAACACAGGAATCTGGTTCAATGGAAAGAGCAGTAAAAGCAGCAGTGGCAGAATGTAGGACAGAAGGATGTATCCAACTCGATGAACCAAGGAAGAATGCCACGTGGCAGCTGATGATGATGATGATGATGATGCAGTCATCTTCTCCGTCTCCCATTAAACCTAACACGAGCTGTACTACCGGAGCTTCTGCAACTCCGGCGTCGGACCTCAACGTGAGTTTTTTCTATTCCGACGACGACGATAATGGGTGCCGGCGTGACTCTGATAAAACCCTAGAGCTATTTCCACTCAGCAGTTATGGCGGCGACAGAAAAGACGACGAGTCTGGAGGGAAAGAGAGAGGGTTGTCAACGTTCGCCATTAACGCAAACCTTGGTCCTCCTTCGCAGTTTTTTGAATTTCTTCCACTGAAAAACTAACTAAATCTTGAAATTTCTTTCCTTTCGACATGCTTCCTCTGACTTTTGCTATGTTTGGAGAACGAGTTGGTTTCTTGGAAAATGCGTTACTGGTATGTGTAATTAGGGTTTAAACCACGGTGGGCGTCAGATCGGATTGGATCGGATTGTTGCCGATCCCATCCGATCCGACAATTATCAGATTGAAGTTTTGGATCCGATCGGATCGGCTCCAAAACTCCATCCGAATCCGATCCGATCCGACAATTATCGGATTGGATCGGATCGGATCGTGCAAAAATCAGAGGATCCTCTGTTTTGAGTGTTTTTCCTGCAATCCGAGAACCTAATCCAAAATATATAATCCAAGATTCAAACTATCATCCAAGATTACAGACAACCAAACTATCATCGGTTGGAGTTCGTCGCATAATCGTCGCCCGGTACGTCGCAGCTTCGTCGACCGTTTCATAGGGGTTCGTCTCGGGTTAATCGTGGGGTTCGTCGGCGAGGTTCGTCGTGGGGTTCTTCACTGATTTCTTCGGGTTCGGGGTTCGTCGCGGTTGCGGGGTTCAGACGCCGAAGTCGATCGTCGGGATTGGATTTCAGTCATGAAGGGTTACGAATTGCCGATTTACAAATTTGGGGATTTCAGATATTTGTTGATTATAAATTGTAAACGTAAATCCGACGTTCGGATTGGATCGGATCGCGACGAATCCGATCCGACAAACAATCCGAACGTCGGATCATTTATCAAATATACCTATCGACTACCTTTGCCCAATCCGATCCGATCGGATCGGATCGGATATTCGGGTTGGGTCGGATTTGCCCACCTGTAGTTTAAACAATCATTTGCCAGAGAAGTTCTTGCTGAACATTGCTGTTTCTAGAGAGAGAAAGTTATTGAGACAACATCGTAGTCATGCTACGTTTATTTCATTTTTCTAAGTATAATGTAAGAATGGAGTTGAGTTTCATAATTGTCACACTTGTAACGTGACAAAGAAAAATCATTCTCGGTTCAATTTTTGTTCCAAGATTTAGAAATGAACCGGTCGGTTTAATTTAACAACAATTAAATATAATAATAATGATTATTATTATTTGAAATGTTAATAAATATTTAAAAAAATTGATTAATTGGACAAAAGAAGAACGTAAGGCCCAACCCACTTCCACAAGAAGCAGTCCATCAATGGAGTTTCCCGCGCTTTTCCGAGGTTTTTTTTGCTTTCTGAAATCCTCAGAGAACAGTGCTCCCTGAGAATGGAGCCATGGGAAGCACTTGATCACGACGATTCCGATCTTCCTTCTCTTCTTCGCCCTTGCCAGCGGCTTAGCAAACACCAGCCATTTTCCCAGTCCGCCAGTGCTTCTACTCTCTCTCAACCGTTTCTTAAGCCTTGCTCTTCACAACTTCAATCGAGTTCCCTCTCTCCGAGGCTTAGTTCTCGATTTGAAGCTCCGTCTGCATCCTGTTCCACTCAGCGTCTCATTCCAGGTCCGGCTGGAGCAGTTCAGGCTGCGATGCAGCGAAGGACTGTCGGAGACTGCTGCTTCTTTGTTTCCGATGAGGAGCCAATTGCGACTCAAGAGTATATAAGGAGAGTTATCGAGAATGGCGATGATGTAAATGATGAGTTTACCGGGAATCCTTGGCTTTACGCTTTGGATTTTGTACGTCGAGAAGGTGTGTGATACAGAACTTATGTGTTTGGTACTCCTTTGAACTGTGTTTTTATGGTTGATTTTCTACCTATTATATATTTTAGGTCTCATTAGGGGTGATCGAGAAGTGCATGGCACGCCTCTGAGATCAATAAAGAATGGAACTCATTCTGGCAAAGTGGATCTGGTAATTTCAATCCATGTTTTGGTGGAAATTCTTTCATATGAAATTTATCTGCGTTGAGTTCATTTAAACTGCCCAATTTTTTTTTTCTGTTGATCTTATTTTTCAAGATTTGGTTGAATAGGTCGTCGCAATTATAAAAACTTGCACCCAAAATTGTCTTGGGGATATGGTAGTCACTTTGAAGGTTAGATTAGGTGCATTATGATTTTATTCAAGTATAGATTTCTTTGAACATGACTTAATGAATATGTACTGATTTCAGGATCCATCGGCCTCATTAGGGGCCACCATCCACCATGGAGTCTTTAACAGAGAGAACCGAAAGGATGTTTCGGTTGGTGCAGTTTTAGTACTCCAGAAGGTTAATGCTTACTGTTTGGTTGATTATGCCAACAATATATTAGTTCACAATGATTTATTGTCGGTGAATCATTGTATGACTATATCCGATTGATTCGTTTCAATCTTTTACTACTATGCATGTTTAATGTTCAGCAAGATTCTTTTGTGTTTCCTTATCTATCCCTATATGCATGAATTCATTGGTGTTAGATGGAATCCTCTTCTTGAACCTATTCTTTTTCACTGCTTCAATTGTTTTCCTCCCTTTTCCTCGTTTCGACTTGATAGTAATAATGTCGCTTTTCCTGGAGCCACTTACCATATCGTGGCTAATCTGAATCAGCTCCAAATAAGAACATCTTATACAGGTTCTGAGCAAGTCCAAGTGGGGATGATAATAGATTTTCCATTAGTATTCGTAACTCGTAATTTCTGTTCTCTGCCCCTGTATATAATGGGATGCACTATCCATCGCTAAGTTGTGTTTACCAAGGATAGAATCATCTTCTTTCTGCTTCTTCTTTTCTCTTTCTTGTTTCCTTTTTCAGATGACTGGTCCAACAAATGACGATTATAAAGGATCAGCCATGATGATGATTGTCTTATTATTTAGTGGATAGTGAAATACTTCACTGATTTATTATTTTTGTTTTGAATTTTCACTGTTGAATCTAACAAGTAGAGTGATTGTAATATCTGTAGGTTTCTACATTCTCCCCATCACGATCTGTGCATTACCTCAATATCACATCAAGCAATGTTTTGAAGGTACTTGTTCTTTATTTTGGGAGAAGAAAGTACTTACTCATATCATGCTTTTTCCTCAGAATCAAAGTTTATTCGAGTGGTAGCTAGTTTCTATGATGAATCTGTAAATGTTGCTGTTCCCTGACATTTGAGCAACGGTGTTATTATTAGTATTTAGAAGAATGCAATGTCTTTTCGTGGTGCTTATAGATTCTAGTATGAAATGGAAGGTCTTGTTACCTTGAGAAAAGTTTCTTACTCATTACGAACTCCACTTAGAGCTTACTTCATCCCAAAGACAATTTGCTTTTTTATTTGTCGCACAATCAGTCTTTTCAGGCATGATCATGTAGTAGCGTACCTTGTCAAAGCCTTAGAATTCCTTCGTTTATAAGCCTGTCTTTGAGAGCCAGCAAATCCACTATCTGGATTGTCTCAGCGACAATCGATAATGTGAACACCATGCCTCCCGCAAAGAGGAGCTCCTTTAGAAAATTGCTTTTCTTTTTCGGTTCACTATGTTGATTTCGTTTCTACCTAGCAGCATACTTTTGGAGTGTCATTATATTGTCTTTCATTTTTTTTTGTGTACAGGTTATAGCAAAGGACAGCAGACCTCCAATGGCACAAAATTATCCCATATCATTGGTAAAAGCTCCGGCTACTTTTGCCGGTGGGTATCACATCTTTTGGTTTCTAATTTCAATTCCTTAAGTCCATCAAATTTGATGTTAGGAAAATAGTACGAGAAAGAGATTACTTCGATTTCTGCATAAATCATTGTTAAAATTTAACAATATTCTAATTTGTTTCTACGCCAGAAAACCATGAAAATCCTCAGAAGCTCCGGAAAATACTCTATGCACTGCAGCAAACTCCGACGACGCAGAATACACAAGACGATAACAGAAAGAACCAAACAGCACAAGACAGCAGTAGCATGAGAAGTGCTGACAGCCAAAACCAAAGCAGAATCATACAGAAAAAACTACAACAAAATCCAGGTGTGGCCGAAGAAATTCCAAGCACATCAGTTAGTTGGGGTACCATTGATGAGAACAAAGACACTACGACAATGATCGAGTCATCGGATTGCACGAACCATGCAATAAACGGCTTGGAGAGTGTGAAAGAAAGGGTTGCTCAGTCAAGTTTAGGCAATTTTAACGGAGAAAATGAAAGAGCGATAGAAGCAGGGAGGCCGAAACCACTGCTATTGGTACCATCGATTCCCGAGTGGACAGACGAGCAACTCGATGAGCTGTTCTCATTTGACTGAACTATTGCAGGGGATTCGAGCTTGCTTGGTTTCTTATAAAAGAGAAAGGAAAAATAGCAGTTTAATTGAACTGATTTTGGATCTAGAGCCTGAATAACCAAGAAAGTCCTGTTTTGGTTTGATTTGTTGTTCCCCTTGGCTCTGTTTCATGAATTGGCATGAACGGAAAAGCGCAACGGTCGTTTCAACGAATCAAAAATCAAAATCCGATTGGATTTATTCCTTCTTTCAACAGTTGATAGCAATATTTGTCCATAGTTTTAACAAAACTATGCAGTTTCAAAGAGTAAAAACACAAAATTGCTTACAAAGTGCCGGTATATTTATATTAAGGCCGGGAAAGAAACCGAAACTAAAATCTTAATTTGAGGCTTTGATCCTCGAGGACTCACCCACGACATCCTCCATTCTCGAGTACCAGTCGCCGATTCGAGTGTTTTCCACCATATCTCTACCCGCCCTCAAGTACCGGATCGGTCTTAGCACCCCAAAAACAGCAAGATCTGCTAAATTTGGTTTAGCTCCCCCTGAGAAATGAATTACATTAACCTACATAACATGCATATAAAAATTCATGTTCTAAAACAATGCATACAAGGATAGCTTCATTAGTCTAGTTTCATGTAGAGCCGGCATTCGAGCCGGCTCGAGCTAGCCGAGCCAGAAATTTTCTAGCTCGACGAGTCTATTTGAGCCGAGTCTGTCGAACTTTTTTTAAAAATTTTGCAGATATCTAGGCTCAAGTTGGGCTCGCCTTCTGAGTTCGAGTCTGACTCGCTCGAATGTCAGCTCTAGTTTCATGATATTGTTTGGTTGACATTCGGTATTTTCTCCCCTATGATGTTTCAGAAACCAAATAAACTTGACATCAACTTGGTAATACTAATCGGGATGTCAGGGAGAACATGGGGTCAATCCGTGAGCATGAATTATTGTCATTACCACACACAGTTCGTTAAATGGAGTATATAATGTAGATACGAACCGAGGAAATCTCTTCTGTTTAATGCTTCCACCCATGTTTCTGCTGCCTCGTATAGGGCTGCGCGTTCATCAGTGATGTTATATTTCTTCTTCAGATTTTTAGAGACGAAATACATAGCTGCAGCTCCAGCATATTTTACTGTAACTTTTTCAGTGAAGCTAAAATTTCCTGAAAATAGACACGAAAGATTTAGATTTTCAAAAAGAAAAAACATAAAAATAACTCGAAATAACGAATGAAATGACAAGATTTGATAGAGTGATTAGAAACCAATGAGATTTAGAGTCAATTGTCGTGCATAATAGATCACAAAATTCACTTGAACCAACCAAGCTTTGACCAAATCTATATCAAGTTGATGGTGAGAATTATATACCTAATCGTTCAAAATAATTACTTGTATCGCATTGTTAAGAAGATTCAATGAATACAAATTTAGAAGGGATAGATATTATGTATAAATGCTTGAAGATACTCAAGGAGGAATCCTTTCTACAAGTTGAGTGTCATCAATGCATGGAATGACTTTTCATATCTATCATTCGAAACTAACACCAATCATAGATCTTACCATTGCTTGTGATATAGTCAAATGATTCAAGGGCTTCTGAAGTATTTCGATATATGTTTGGTGATAAGACGTGCACCAGGTGATTATCGACCCACCTAAAACATTAAACTCATTAGCAACCTAAGCCAAACAGAACTAAAAGTATTATATAGCTCCTAATATTTACCTGTCCATAAAACTTTGAGCTCTATACCAGCTTATCTATGGAACTGATAAAAATGTTTAACAAAGGTAAAAATCAAAGAAAACCTACCCACGCCATTTTATCTCTTCATCATCATCAGAGCCATTGGTCGTATGTGCTTTTTTTGTAGGTTGAATCTTATTGACCAACTTATCAATAATAACTGCCAAGACAACACTTTTAAACCATAATGCTCGATAAAATATGCCTTGAAAGAAGAAAAAACTTTCATGATAAGAAAAATTGAGAAATCTTAATCGACAAAAATCAGAACCAAGGACAAACCTGAAGAATCAACTAGCTGTTCACCATCGACCATCAATATTGGAACCTTCTTATAATCAGACCATTTAATTTCTTTCTTACTGATTGGGTTGACCTCCACTACTTTGTAAGGTACATCATAATAATCCAAAAATGCTGGAATGAAAAAATAGCACATCAGTTTTATCAATCAAGTAAAATCACTGTCAGATACATGTCTATATATTTGTGATTATCCAAGAAGTCAAATAATAGCAATAAATCTCTAAAAACCACAGCAAACAATAGATTCTTGATTTTTTTTGTTCTTAAGCATCAAAATTTGACTGCTTTGCTACAGAAATGATAGTTTAAAATACAAGCATATTGTTCTACTCTTTGAAACTAAAGTTATAACTACCAGTTGATACAGTCATCGATTTCATGAGGGTTGAAAGAATTCTCCAATGATCATTTAGTAAGTAATTTCAAAGACACCCTTAAAGCAAGCTACTGGATAATCAAAGTAGCGAGTCTCAAATGTTACTATCATCTAATAATTTTCATGAAAAGAAAAACTAAGTTGATCTTAAAGAATTAAAGTGAAGATTTAAAAAAATGGCTTGATCTTTTGCCACTTAATTCTTCTCGTTATCTCTTGCAGTAAAATAATTAAGAACTACTTAACTCTTTCCACTTGAAAAAAATAATGAGGAGAAGTTTAAAAAATGAACATGCACGTAAAGACTTGAAAAAATAGCTCCGACTTAGTATATAAGGAAAATTAAGCGGTGCCTGCCTAGTATTTTTCATTTCCTTAAATCCTTGTCAGGTATAGTATAATTTAAGGGTTAAAACTACTTCAGCATGCGAGACTTGAATGGGTCGTTTGTTTTCATTTTTAAAAAACAAATGTTATGCTCGATTTCTTAGAAATATACTGAAAAATCCACAAACTCCAGAAGAAAAATAGGGAAATCTGTAATAAATGAAATGATAGGGATAGCTTAGTAATGATAATAGTGGGGGTGAAAGGGTGTCATTATAAGAGTGGGGGTGAAAGGGTGTCATTTTTATGCTAACAGGCATCTTGAATGTCTGGCTATCATTGTAATTTCATTCACTCATTATCTCAAACCTACCTAGTGATTTCAAACGTAATAAAGAGAGCCCCTTTTGGATTAGATTACTCTGAGTTATTCGAAAGCTTTTGGATAGATGAGAGAAAACTTATGTAAAAATGCTTGACAGATAGTCAGTCATTCCAATGAAATTAAAAAACTATTCAAAGTTTTGACACGCAAATAGATCAATTTTCTTCTTTAATTTTTTTTTTATCTCTCGGTGTCATGTCTGTTTAAGCACACTCTCTTGCAACTCTGTGCTAAAAATTTCAAAGCGAGCTTCATCAATTTAAAAACAAGAACCTGGAATAATACCGCCTGATACACAAATTACTCCCCATCAAGAATAGTGCAATTTCATAACTCCTACTACTATTGTCTAATCTGGTGCGGATTATAAAACAATTGAATGGAGAAACATGATCACTTACTACCAATCAAAAGCACAATTATTACCTTTAACCTTATTGCAAAAAGGGCAAGCTTCATACTGATAGAGCACCACCTCCTCAGGAACAAGATCAGAACGAACCGGCTCTTTTGCGTAGACTTCCTGGGAGAGCACCGTCGCAGCGCCAATAGAAACTAGAGCTCCGGCTATTCCAAAAGACGCAGCTACATTTGAACCCCCAGAAACATAATTTAGAACAGGAGAGAACCAACTCCGGCGACTGTTTCCACCGCCGATCCTACTGCTACAAAACAGCGCC
Source organism: Begonia fuchsioides (assembly GCA_003255005.1). Lineage (NCBI taxonomy): Eukaryota > Viridiplantae > Streptophyta > Magnoliopsida > Cucurbitales > Begoniaceae > Begonia > Begonia fuchsioides. The sequence goes on along the minus strand of QAOC01053057.1, from coordinate 130,124 downwards.
ACCTGAAAGACGCGGCTGTTCTGCGAAGCGGCGGAGGACGCGGCGTGGGATGAGCTGTAAAGCGTGCGAGAGACGACGGAGGAGGCGAGAGTCGAAGTCCTTCTCATGGTTACGGAGGAAGAGAGAGACAGCCCAGATCTCTCTCGATGAATCCTGTTGGCGTTGGAAGGTTTACGAGCAGGGGTTTATGTTTATCAACGAGTGCGACATGACGTTCTTTTAATCGCCGACGAGTAGTTTTCATATTGTAATTAGTAATTATTATAAAATTGTGATTATTTTAAATATATTTTTATTTAATATTATCTTATATTTAGTTTTGTGTATTTTGTTAGATTTAAATTAATTTAAATATTATTTATTTTATTTATTTTATTTGAACCAAAACGACACTAGATTTCTGGCCCCGTTTGTTGTCTAATACTGATTACGTACAGTCCTGGCTCTAGACATTCAAGAGCCGGACATTCAATGATAGCCAGACATTCAAGAAGTCTGACTCGAATAGCTCGATAGACTCGATGAGCCGACTGAGACCGGGCTCGGCTCGCTCGAGCCTGCTCGTTTGCCGGCTTTAGCTCTAGTCATGCCCTAAAATTTTATAACTCAAATATATTTGTTTAGTCATGATTTTTCTAAAAACCAAATTAAATCGGACCGCATCCATCAATTATAAAAAATATATGTACCGGTTTTTAACGAATTCAAAATATGGTTCGTGGTTCGGTTCATATTTTTCGAGATTCAAAACCATGGAAACCGAAAGCTATGAGCCTAAAAATCAACTCAAAAATAAGTTAAAACTCATCGAACCAGCTCCAAACCCAAATCCAAACCAACTCCAAATTCGAAAAAAAAACCCTCGTCCAAATATAATATGTATAACGTACATAGTAGGCCCGACCCGTGAATTGCGGTCAAGTCCGGACCGCATTTTGAAACCAACTTTCAATTCGGTTCGCGATATAACCGGACTGGGGATCCTTAATTAAATAGTATCATGGGGAGATTTGCAATGTCGGGTTCTCTTTTTGTAAATGGAAATCCGAACATTTTTGTTCCAATCTCAAATCTAGACCGAACCATCTCTTTTTTATATACGGAATACGGATCGTCCGTGAGTTTAATAATTCAAAACTTTCGTTCAACGTCAATTTCTTCGAATATTCGACCAAGTGAGTTGGCAAATTTACGCTCCGGTAGGAGGTGGCATACCTATGCAATAACGAAACAACTCGTAAATTCAACCTACGACGTATTATAACATTTCATGAATCGATCAGAGCTTGAACACTGCATCGAGCGATTTTTGCTCATGGATTTTAATTATGGTACGTGAAAATAAACAAGTGGGTATTATATACGAATCTCTTTTTTTATATACGAATCGTCCGTGAGTTTAATAATTCAAAAGTTTCGTTCAACGTCAATTTCTTCGAATATTCGACCAAGTGAGTTGGCAAATTTACGCTCCGGTAGGTGGCATACCTATGCAAAAACAAAACTCGTAAATTCAACCTGCAACGTATTATAACATTTTATGAATCGATCCGAGCTTGAACACTGCATCGAGAGATTTTCGTTCATGGATTTTATTTTTGACTAATTTATTATTAAAATCCCAATCAAAATCTTTGTAATTTATAATATATTTAAATATAATTTATTTATAAATAGCTTAAATTTATAATTTTAACAGACATCATATTATTATTAATAAAATATTATAATAATATTTAAAATGAAAAAATATCTCAATCTGAAAGGAACCATCAAAGACAGACTTGCGACGGCTCGGGCTTGTCACGTGCCCTACCCAACATCAGCTGCGGTAGCACGTGCCCATCGTTGGCCTTCTTGATGCCTTGAATTTCTTGCCAATTCTCTCTATTTTGATACTTATTTCTTCTTCCATTTTTTTAAATTTCTATTAATAGAAAATAATTTATCACTTAATTAATTCAAAGAAAATAACATAAATCATAAATGTATTTTAAGTTAATACTTCTAACTCTAAAAGTTATCCATCGACACCTTGAATTTTTATTAATTTAATGAACATATCACATTATCACCATATTTTAACGATTTTCTATCAGTTTCGTTAGCACTTTTAGCCAATTAAATATGATTAAAAGATTATAAATATTGCAATCAGATGAAAATATTTTTTTAGGAATTAAGAGAATTAAAAAAATTATTTAATTAAAGTTAATAATTGACAAAAGCTATTAAATAACTAATTAATATCACTAAAAATAGCAAATATGGTAACATTAGATTGTTTATCAAAATTATAATAATCTTCAATATGTTGATTGATGAATTTTAAATTTCGAAATATCAATTGCAAATACTTTCGTAATTAAGGAAATAAAATGAGCGTTAAAATTTGCCCTATTATATTTTTTGTCACCCTCCTCAAACGAATAAACATGATCAGTTAATCAATATGCGATGCTCAAATTTTTATTCTAAATATAAAATTTCCCATTTATTATGCATTTCCAAATAATTCCACAATTTTCTAATTTTTTAATTATTGTTTTTAATGGCAAGCTCGATTTATTTAATAAAATAAAATAATAAAAGAGAGCGAACATAGTGCTCCACTTGAAGATGCGAAGTGCAAAGGTAGGAGCAAAACGAGGCACACGCAGCAAGCACTTTCACGAGCCAACCTCAATCTCTACTCCATTAATTATTCTTATTTACATAGAATATATTATTACATCCAAATAATATTATATTATTTTAATTTATTCTAAAATAAACTTTAATCAAATAAATTAAAATACAACAATAAAATATATATTTTTATTACATTTAAGTTTGATTTTACCAAATTAATCAATTTTAAGATTTATATTATATTTTATTAAGATTTAAATTGAATTTTACTCGATTTTAAAACTTTTTTGATATATCATCCTGATTGCAGTTTCATGGTTTTTTATTATTGAAAATCGAAACTGGCTTATAAATTACAATTTTTTAAAAATTAAAATCAAGACTGGATTAAAACTGACGATTTCAGTTCGTTTTATGATTCTGATCTAATTTTGTCCTCCTCCAGGAGAGTCAAAGCCCTAGCAAATTGCAATATTTATACCTCTCATTATATTTTGCCTACAAATCAAGAGATTAAACTAATTGCTATATTTAGTGAAGAGTTATCCAATCACCCGCAGACACGTTTCAAGAGAGGATCTATTAACAAAGAAGTCGTTTACATGGTGGTTGTTTGCCACGTGGCACGAGCACCACTATATATAGTAATGTCTTCGTTCAGCACGGTCGTTTCGTCTTGTGACGTGACTGAAGATAAAATCAAGTCTAGAGAGAGGAAATTAACCAGAAAAAGGCGAGGTTCATCTGGATGGCTCTGTAGAGAGAGAGAGATATGGCGGCTCCGTTTACGGGATTGCAACACAGAGATGGAGGTGGAGTTGCGGTGCTTTCGAATTCGGTGAATAAAGTGGATGCGTCTGCGTCTCCTTCGTCATCGAATGGTTGTTTGAGGAGCTCGGAGCCTAAGTCACCTATTCTGATTTTCTTGTTCTTCCACAAAGCGATTCGTCATGAGCTTGATGCGCTTCACAGGTTTGCTATGGCCCTCGCCACCGGCCAGCGAACCGATATTCAGCCTCTTGTCAAGCGATATCATTTTCTCAGATCAATTTACAAACATCACTCCAATGCCGAAGACGAGGTTCAATTTCTGATTCACTTTCATGCATTTGTTCATTTCACTTCCTCGTGCTTCTACTCTCGTTTTGGAATGAATTTTAGTTTCTGATTAACTCCTTTCTTTACGACTGCCGAGCTGCGTTGTTTTTGGCCAGTTTGATTGCTAAAGAATGCTGAACATTTTTGTATCATTCTTTTTAATTTTCATTATCTAACTGAGGCAAGGGCTCTTACATATTACGCATTTGCTATTTTATACCCTATAATGATATAATTTACGAAGGTTTCAGTCTTTAATTTTTTTGTATATAAATATTTTTTCATTTAACGAATCTAATCAAGAGAATTTCCTTAAAAAGTCATTATACAGTTTCGTTGTGCTTCGAATTTAGATTATGAGCTAATGTGTCAAAATTATTTGGATTTTTATCGCCTACGTATTCTTCTTGGGGGGTTCAAAATTACAAGAGTGGAAAAATGGAAAGAAATAGGGGAAAAAAATTGTAATCACTTTTTAAGCAACTTGCATTACTTATTTATTTTTGTCTGTGAAATTAAGTACTTGTCGTGTGGACCCTATGAAAGCTCGAGGTACTTAAGATATAGTTGATTATATTGATTGTGTAGTATAGTGTCTTGAGAAAAAAAGAAAGCTATTATACAGTGTCTTTAATCTTACATTCTCGGCGAAGTTAGTAAATTTAATGGAAGAAACTCATTGGTTTTGTCAATTCATTCAACATTCATGTAGTTCATACAATTTGCAGCCTTGCGATCCATCCTTTGATATTTACCACATTCTCACGATTGACAGTTGTTTTTTATTTACTACTAGCACTGTCACTTGTAAAAAGAAAGGGTAAACTGCATATTTTATATCATCCAGGCTTCTATCGTTCCTCGGTCAGGAAAGTGGATGTAGATTGTAGTCTCTCTGGTTAGATTTTAACATTGCATGTGAAACTTGAAATGGTTCATTGTCTACTTGAAATGATTGCATGTTTCACTTGAAGAGTGACAGACTTCTTATCATATCCCTCCATATGAAACTTGAAATGGTTCATTGTCAACTTGAAATGATTGCAACTTGAAGAGTGACATTTCAAGTATCACGCAATCGTTTTCTTATCACATTCGATTTTCTTAGTCACAGACTTCTTATAATATTCTTCCAATTAGTGCCCATTTCTTGATGGAAAAACTCTTTTTTGGTCGTCTTGATTACTGCTGTCATCCTCACCTATCCCAAATTTACTCTCTTGACTGGCAGATAATTTTTCCAGCACTTGACAATCGTGTGAAGAATGTAGCTCAAACATACTCTCTCGAGCACAAAGGAGAAAGCAATCTTTTTGATCATCTATTTGAGCTACTCAATTCTAGCGCACAAGATGCAGAATGCTTTCCAAGGGAGTTAGCATCTTGTACTGGAGCATTGAGGACATCAGTTAGCCAACATATGGCCAAGGAGGAAGAGCAGGTTATTTTTGTTGGAGAATTTGTTCTTAATTCTGAAAACCCAAATCTAGAATTTCATTACATCAGATAAACTCAAAAGAATTAAAACAGAAGAACAGTCAAGTAGTTTAACTAAAGCTAGCCAGTATTCCCTTTTTGTTTTCTGGTTACTCAAAATTTTGTTATGGTTGAATTAATCTAATATATTTGTTAAAAAAAAGATACTAGTTGTCTTGTTTGAAAGTTGTGTCGCATGTTTTTGAAGTGCCAAAATTCAGATAAACATGACCGCTTGGCCTGTTTCTCGTTCACCCTAGCAAATTTATTAGATATTATCAATAGTGATCCTTCTTTGTAAAGCTAATATTCTTTAACCAGCTAGTTTGTTATTTTTTGAAGATGGTTTTTATTTTTCTTATTCTGAAAAACAAGTAGCTCCATTGTCTTTTATTATTGCAGGTCTTTCCCTTGCTCATGGAGAAGTTCTCTCATGATGAGCAAGCATCTCTTCTCTGGCAATTCTTGTGCAGTATTCCTGTGAATATGATGGCTGAATTTCTTCATTGGCTATCATCATCTATTTCCCCAGATGAATGTCAAGATCTACGGAAGTGTTTGAGCAAAGTAGTTCCCAAGGAAAAGCTTCTTCAACAGGTGCAATCTCTGTCTTACCTAGAGCATCCAATCCTATTTTTTGTTTTTGAATTTATAAAGTTGATCATGACTATTGTCTATATAAGGTCATGTTTACGTGGATGGAAGGGGCAACTGGTACGAACGTTGCTGAAAAATGTGTTGATGATTCTTTGGGTCACTGTTATTCTGATACTAGCAATTCCGAATCATCCCAACAACCAGAGATGGTTAAAAAAGCTTGTGACATGATGAGTGCTGGAAAAAGGAAGCATTTAGAGTTGAGTGCTGATATAACCAACGTCACAGAGCCACATCCAATCAATGACATATTACTTTGGCACAACGCTATTAAAAAGGAGTTCAATGAGATAGCGGAAGAGGCTAGAAACATACAACTGTCTGGAAACTTTGATAATCTCTCAGCCTTTAATGAGAGGCTACATTTCATTGCTGAAGTTTGCATCTTTCATAGGTAATCCCGTTTCATTCTTCTGCTTAGTTATTAGCGTCAAGAGAACTTTTTGATCAAGATTTTCTCATCTATTTTTTTACGTCGTTGATGAGGTGGAATTGGAATATACCACAAATACGGATTGTACATGAGCCTTAATGAAATGCTCAATGTCAAACTTGCAAAGCTGAAAAGGTTGATGTAACCAGGTTACAAGGAAGCTTTGAAGCATACTTGTCCAGTATAATCTTCATACTTTCCGTGCAAGTAACTGTCTTCCTGTCACTTGATATATAGGTTTCTGTTCTGCAATTGACATTCCCACAATTGGTCTTGATTTTCAACCTGAAAGCTTGTATAAACAAAGCAGAGAAAAATTTTAATTAGCAGAAACTAGAATGAAAAAGAAAGGCATCATAAAGCTACGTAGATAGCCAAGTCAACCAAAGAGATGAGGAAAGGAACTTTGATTCATTAATGTCCATGAAGATCAGGATAGTTAATTCTGGTGCTAATGCGGGTGTAGAAATTTTGAGCTGCTGCATCGTTGAGGAAATTATTATTTCAATGCATGAATCTGATTGTACAATTCTTTTTTATTATGTTCTATGAGTTAGATCTTCTAAGACGACATTATGTTATTATAGCCTCCTTATTTGGCTTAGTTTTCATTTTCTAAATGCAGCATTGCTGAAGACAAGGTTATCTTTCCCGCAGTAGTAGATGGAGAGTTATCCTTCCTCCAGGAACATGCAGAAGAAGAAAGTCAATTTAACGAGTTCAGGTGCTTGATTGAAAGTATCCAAAGTGATGGAGAAATATCTAGTTCATCAGCTGAATTTTATGCGAAGTTGTGCTCACATGCTGATCAAATTATGGATACAATGCAGAGACATTTTAATAATGAGGAACTTCAGGTAAGCTTTCCTTTTCATAGTAGTAATCATTTCTTCGTTTATTATAGGTGACTAGTGTCCCACCCCAAACATTTTCTGTAAAAGATATTAAAAGTTGATAAAGAGCTCTTTTAAACCTCTAATTGTTGTGTAGCCATAATTTGTGCATCATCATTTGTGTTTCAAAGTCCCGCTAATAACATGTAGGTTCTTCCACGTTTGCGAAAACACTTCAGCCTCAAAAGACAGCGTGAAATCCTATATCATAGCTTGTGCATGATGCCCTTGAAGTTAATTGAGCGAGTATTGCCATGGCTGGTTGGGTCTTCATCTGAAGATGAAGCTGAAAATTTCTTGAAAAACATCCAATTGGCAGGTTCTTAAATATATTATTCTATGGATTAAAATTTGTGATGGGTATATTACCTACATTTGATGATCATTTTTTTTATTCAGCTCCAACATCGGATACTGCTTTAGTGACACTCTTTTCTGGTTGGGCTTGCAAGGCTCGCAACCGAGGTTTATGCTTGTCTTCAAGAGTGACTGGCAGCTGTCCAATAAAGAAGTTCATTGATATCGAAGAAACTTTTGTCCCATCATTCTGTTCTTGTGCTTCCATGGTGTCTGCAAAGGAGACTGCTTCATCATCTAACAGTGAAAGACCAGCAAAACGAACTGTCTCAGTTTCATGCAAAAGTTGTGTTTCTTCTAGCTGCTCAGAATCGGCTAATTTGCAGCAGTCTTGCTGCAATGATAATTCTTGTTGTGTCCCAGGCTTAGGAGTCGATAGCAATAATCTGGGGTTGAGCTCTCTTTTTACAACAAAGTCTTTGTGTTCCTTACCTCCCATCTCTGGTGCCCCTTCTCTCAATTCGAGCCTTTTCTCGTGGGAAACAGATATTAGCTTTTCTGATATTGGGCCTTCGGGACGACCAATTGATACTATTTTTAAGTTTCATAAAGCTATAAGAAAAGATTTGGAGTATTTAGATGTGGAATCTGGAAAGCTTAATCAATTTGATGAGACATCCCTAAGGCAATTTATTGGTCGATTTCGCCTGCTATGGGGATTGTATCGAGCTCATAGTAATGCTGAAGATGATATCGTGTTTCCTGCGCTAGAGTCTAAAGAGGCATTGCATAACGTCAGTCACTCTTACACGCTGGACCATAAACAGGAGGAAAGGTTATTTGAAGACATCTCAAATGTTCTTTTGGACCTTTCTCATCTCCATGTAAACACCTCGTTGGACGTTGTTTTGCCAACCAATAGCGATAACTCTATGGGAAAAAAATATGTTGAGCTAGCTACAAAGCTTCAAGGAATGTGCAAATCTATCAGGGTGACTTTGGATCAGCATATTTTCAGGGAAGAACTCGAACTATGGCCATTGTTTGGAAAACATTTTTCTGTAGATGAGCAAGATAAAATAGTTGGACGCATCATTGGAACAACAGGTGCAGAAGTTCTTCAATCAATGTTGCCATGGGTAACTTCAGCATTGACACAGGATGAACAGAATATAATGATGGATACTTGGAAGCAAGCCACGAAAAACACGATGTTCACTGAGTGGCTCAATGAATGTTGTAAAGGATCTGAAGCATCGACTATACCTATGGTAACATTGGAAAATGAGACTACTCAAAAAGGTTTGGTTATGTGTACATAACATCTAACCTCCATCACACAATATGCTTAACATAGGATGTTTTGTATTGCACAATAATTTATTTTCAAAACCATTCTGACCTAAATATTTTATCCTTTTTTTCTATTAAAGGTGTTGAGATTCGAGAAGGCGTGGATCAATCCGATCAGTTGTTCAAGCCTGGTTGGAAGGATATTTTCCGAATGAATCAAAATGAGATTGAATCAGAGATAAGAAAGGTTTACCAGGATTTGACTCTTGATCCACGAAGAAAAGCATATCTGGTGCAGAATCTTATGACCAGGTGAGTTTAAAAAGCTTCAAAACATAATAATCTGCTTTCAGATAATTAAGGTTTCTCTAAAACATTGTACTGTTTCCTATCATAGTCGCTGGATTGCCGCCCAACAGAAATTACCAGAAGTCACAGCGGGAAGTTCTAATAGCGAAGATGTAGTGGGACGCGCACCATCGTATAGTGACCCAGAAAAAAGTAAATTTGGGTGTGAACATTACAAAAGAAACTGTAAACTCCTTGCTGCTTGCTGTGGCAAATTGTTTACTTGTCGGTTTTGTCACGATAATGTTAGCAACCACTCTATGGATAGGTAATTTTCATATTGATGCCAATGTTCATGACAGGAGCCATATCCTTATTTCTATGTTATTATTGCAGGAAAACTACTTCTGAGATGATGTGCATGCGCTGTTTGACAATTCAGGCAGTTGGGCCGACATGTTCAACCCCTTCATGCAATGGATTCTCAATGGCAAAGTACTATTGCAGTATCTGCAAATTTTTTGACGATGAGAGGTCCTAAAGTTCTTATATATTTTCTTTCCGTTCGAATATGTTTTTATTTTTTTGGTAAAATATTTTCGAGTCAATTTGCTAATTTTTGTCCCTCTGCGCTCATCTTTTCGGTGTTATTTTCGAAAAAAAGGATTTATTAGTTAGGAAATGTTTTCTTGATAGCATTTGTTCTCGGATATAAACAATTTTTGGAAGAAAAAGTTGGATTCATCGTTGAGAATATAGAAAAAATCGAAGAAAAAATTATTTATTTTCTCGGTCTCATCTTTTCATTTCCAAATTATTTAAATTTGTTTCTTTCTATCTTAGAGTATTTTGTGACTATGTTCTCAGATCTGTATATCATTGCCCATTTTGCAACTTGTGTCGTCTGGGGAAAGGTCTTGGACTTGACTTCTTTCACTGCATGACGTGCAATTGTTGTATGGGGATAAAAGTAGTGAATCACAAGTGCCTTGAAAAGAGTTTGGAAACAAACTGTCCCATCTGCTGTGATTTCCTCTTCACATCAAGCGCAACAGTCAGAGCACTACCCTGTGGTCATTACATGCACTCAGCTTGCTTTCAGGTCCCTATTCTCTACTATTTTTGTCATTACAATTTATAAGAGAGAGTTTTAATCCTCTCTCATTTTCTGCAGGCATATACTTGTAGCCATTACACGTGTCCTATTTGCAGCAAATCATTAGGAGACATGGCAGTAAGATGCTTTGCACTCTCTATTCGTTTAGTTTTGTTTCATTGTTGATTGAGTATTACTTTCGCTGATTCTATTTTAAAAAAAAATGTTATTTCATTGTTGATTGTGTGTTACTTTTGCTAATTCTATTTTTTTTAAAAATAATACTAAGTTGACATTCTTAGTATATCTTTTTATTGTAAACGCTGATAAATCTAGTTGTAATTAGTTTAGCTAATGTGCATTTAGTGTATTATAATCAAAATAATTATTTATAATATTTATTACATCAATCAAAACTTGACACATTAACGTGTAAAATAAAAAAGTATGTTAAAAAAGTAAATATGTCATTATCTTTTTCAAAACGTTATTGTGCTGCTTTTGTTGTCAAAAAGTTGCATGGTTCACTTGACTCAATTTACAATTGGCTAGACTTATCACTTATATCTATGTCAACTGTTCATTTTGTCGGTAGCGGTATGATAACTAATTCTACTTGAGCAAATGATGAAAAATGCTGCAATTTTTAAATGAAGAGGCAGTAAAACTGGTACTCTAATTCATTTGCTCCTCACTATGACCAAAATTTTTTGTCCAACCCAAGGCTTTAAAAATTAAATGGTCATGATTTTCTTCATGTTTGCCCTTCTAGGAGGAAGATACACGTTTTCGATCTTGTTAGTCAGTTCGGGTTTTTGCTTACATATTTTCCATGATTGGTAGGGCTGTTCGATGAAGATTATCAAAAAAGTGTTACTCTCGATATAACTTAAAAATGGTTTTTTTTCTCCGCAATTCGTTTTGCAGGTTTATTTTGGCATGCTCGATGCACTGTTGGCTGCTGAAGAGCTTCCGGACGAGTACAGAGGTCGTTGTCAGGTGCGTCATCTAGAATTTCCCCTTATTTTTTTTTGATGTTTTATTACTCTTTTTTTTTCCTATGTTCATAATGCATCTTTTACTCTGCTAGTATTCTTTTCGAACTTAAAAAATCGTTTAATGTGATCGGAATCGAGCAGGATATACTATGCAACGACTGCTACAGGAAGGGGACGTCGAGATTTCATTGGCTATATCACAAGTGTGGATCTTGTGGTTCATACAACACCCGAGTCATCAAGAGCGAGATCACAAATCCAGATTGCTCGGAATCAAATCGATAAAAAAAGGTTTTACGACTCTCTTCTCCCTCGCTAGTTTGTAAATTCCTGTACAGACACGAGCAATTTTTCGCCATTCGGATACTCGTTTTGCAATTTGATTTTGGCTTTCGCGGTCGATGATAGCTACCGAGAGCAATGAAATGTTGTGTCGTTTTGTTTTTCACCTTTCCGTCATTGAATATCGGAACGATGCCTACAATGTTACATTTTTTATATTGTCTTATGATTAGTCACTTGTTTATCGATAGAAATACGTATTTATATTTTAATGCGGGTTACTCGGGTAAAATTAGACTGTACATTTAGAGGGATCTTAGAATGTACTTGTCCGAATTCTTTGCACTAGTGTTTTGGAGCTAGAAATAAGTAGCAAATGTGAAAGAACTCTCTAGACTCGTATCTTATCATTGCATCGTATTGCCTCATTTGGAGAATTTGACGTAATCTCATTATTTCTACGGCAGAAGTTCCACTCGGAGTTCTCTTGGGGTGGGCTCGGGTCCGTGTTTCTTTTTATTTTAGACCGAATTTGAGTCAGATTTTAACTGATTTTGTGTTATGATTTAATCGTATTTGGAACAATTTTTCACTCACGATTCGGTTCGGCCTTCATGGCTTTTGACCTCCAGAATTGTGACCAAACCGGCCACCCGAAGGTCGAAGTCGGTTCTACCCACCCTTAGTTGTCGTATGGTCTTAAGACACAAATAATGCAATTTCGTAAATTTAAGAGAAATAATTGCCCGAGTGATGTGAACGAGCGATACACGATACTATTTCAGAGTTCACAATAACGGGAAACATAACACTTGCGGAATTATGACCCGTAAATTGAGACAAAAAATAGAAAAATGGACAAGATAATGTGGAGGAGAAGCTTGGAGAATGGCGTAATAATGGGGGACATTACATTGATTCAAGGAGGGGCCGAGTGATCTTGGAAAGGGCAAGAGGCAACATTTGAGCCAAGGATTGGCTGTCGGCCAACCTCAATTTCTCACATGCTCTAAAACTTCGATGAAATCCCGGGCTACAATCGATCTGAGAACTTATAATTATCTGTATAATTTACTAAAATTCACGATTGGAAGATCGAGAATGAGACGATGCAAAACCATGCGAACATCGATATAATTCGGGCAGAGATAGTTGCAATTTTAGGAGAATATTTAAATTTAATGAAAAAAATACACATTAATACGTCGAACAATAATTAATATAATAAATTATAAATAATTGTTTTAGACCAGTAACCAATTGACACGTGGACAATAGAATTAAAAAGGAACATATCACCTACTTTTGTCACACTCCGGCTATTGTAAAGCGATTGGAATATTCTAGGAGGTTCAAAATTAAACGACTCCATTGAATTTACGATCGATCGATTACGGTCATAAAATAATACCAAAAAGCCTCATACAAAATCGCGAAACACGGCCGATATTTGGGTTATCGTGAATTTTAACCAACGATTCCATCATTTTTGTACGAATCGGGATGATAAAATTGACCGTAACGTGGCAATGAAAACGNCCAAAAAGCCTCCTACAAAATCGCGAAAGATGGCCGATATTTGGGTTACCGTCAATTTTAACCAACGATTCCATCATTTTTGTACGAATCGGGATGATAAAATCCGGAGAAATTTCGAAACCGTAACGTGGCAATGAAAACGATTGGAAGAACTTGCATTGATCGACATGTTAAATCGAAATCCCGAGAGTCGGTCGGTTGCGATGGCATTAGAGATCGGCTCGGGAAACATCGGGACAGGTGTTGATTCCGGATTCAATGTAAGTAAAACACCTAAAAAAAACAGCTGCAACATTGCAGGCTTAGAACAAGCCCAGAAAAATGTGGCCTTTGCCTCAGCTTTCCCAAACCAAAAAGCTAGAAATGGGCCCACTTTATTATTGGATGTATCTCCTGCTCTGGGCCCCACTCAGGGTTAAACAAACTCGAAGCTTCTCTTCTCTTGTCTTTTGGCATGGACTAATTTGGTTTGGTTTGGTTTGGTTCGAGTCTGGTTTTGAACCGGTTAGTATGATTCTGATTCAAAATGTTTAGAATCTGAACTGTGAATTATTTAGGCTTGAAAACCGACCCGGACTTAGCTTAGTTTCACAGAGTTAGGTTCCATATAATTTGGGTCGGTTTTTTTGGTTTAGCATAGGTTTTTGGGCCAATTTTTGGTTCGAGTCGGACTTTAATTGAGTTTGAACCGGTTTCAATTGACTCCTAAATTTGCAACCGAACCGAACCGAGAATCTTGGTATTGAGAAGATTTTGAGACTGGTTCTACTATTGAATAATTTCTTCGTTAAAATCACCCCGGTTGATATACCTTAAAATGACTGTTTTGCCCTTGATTTGCTTATTTGTTATATTTATTATGTGAGAAAATTAATAATTGATGGACAAAAAAATATTGATGGACAAAATAGTAATTTCCGAAGAAGTTTCTCTCTCTTATTTGACCTGTATATATAGCTCGAGAACACCCCTTCATCGTCAATAAAACACAGTCGATCGAGCTTTACACAGGTTCATCAATGGCGGAATTCACTGCAGATTTCCACACCTCGGTGGACCCAAGATTCTTCGACCATTCCATGAGTTTCCAGACCCACTTCTCTCTCTCCGATGACATGTTTTGCACTTATCCCAGAATCTCCGATCAAATCTTCCCCGAAAACAACCAGATTCCACGGCCAATCGACGAAACGAGGAAGAGAAAAGCAGCCATTGATGAGCTGCAAACGAGCTCGACAATCTCGACTCCCCAAGCTTCTGAAAACGGGATCAAAAGGAAGAAGGTAAGTGGATAAGAAAGAAAAGTTGGTTGACGAAAGTCAACTCGTGTTCTTACAGGTTTGTTTGCAGGGGTCTGGAAGAGGAGGGAAGAGAGAGAAAAGTGAGGAGAGAGAAGGAGAGAAAGGAGGTGAAATTGTTGTTGTGCGAGCTAGAAGAGGCCAAGCTACAGATAGACACAGTTTGGCCGAAAGGGTATCTAATCATCGTCTCAAACTAAACATTTTCTCTCAAAAAGATTGAAATTTAGTCTGAAAATGTCTGCGTTTTCAGGTTAGGAGAGAGAAAATCAACGAGCGACTAAGATGCCTCCGAGATATTGTTCCAGGATGCTACAAGGTAGATTCATCTCTCTCTCTCTCTTCTCTCTCTGTCTCTCCGCCTGTCTGTATCTCTCTCTACCTCCCTCTATCCTTCTCTCTCTCTTCTTCTCGCTCTCTCTCCCTCCTTCCCTCTGTCTTCTCTCTCAATCTCTCCCCTCTCCTTCCTCTCTCTCTCACTCTCTCTCCCCTCTCCTTCCTCTCTCTCTCCCTCCCTCCCTCTGTCCTTCTCTCTCTCTCTCTCTCTCTCTCTCTCTCTCTCTCTCTCTCTCTCTCTCTCTCTCTCCCTCCCCCACCCTCACTCCCTCCCTCTGTCCTCTCTCTCTCGCTCTCTCTCTCCTCTCTTCTTCTCTCTCCCTCTCCTCTCTCCCTCTCTAGACTAACATGTCTGAACTGGAGTTGCAGTCCAAGGGGATGGCAGTGATGCTGGATGAGATTATCAACTATGTCCAGTCTTTACAGAATCAGGTCGAGGTGAGCATGGAAGAACGTACATTCATACACATAAATACATATATTGATGCATACAGATACATCAACAAATACGTACATATATACATTTATATACACACACGTATAAATGAGCATAATTTTAATTAGTTCTTTAACTTTTCATGCAGTTCCTTTCGTCGAGACTCGCTGCAGCCAACAGTTTCAATGATTGCAATTTCGATCCACAATATGTTCCGGTGCGTTGAATAATCGTACTCGAATTTTCGACTCTATATATTGATGAATCAAATCGATCAAAATTAAGTTTTTGAGTTAAAAAATAATTTAATTATTTATATATTTTTAAAATTATAAATAAGTTGACATGTTAGCGTTCGAACGACAGAGGTTAGAGGTCGAAGAGACGAAAGAGTCGGACAAATTGATGATAGAAGGGTGTGGAACTCTTGCTTGCTTCCAATCATCTTGGCCCTTTTGACTTCTTCTATATTTGGTGTAGATTTTTATGGATTTTGTTCAATTTATACTTAATTTATAGTGGTTTATTAATCAAATAACACTTTGCTATAATTACTGAAAAATTCATAATTGTTCGATTATTTTCTTAAATTATAATAAATAATTATTTATAATTTATAATTACATCGATTATAGTTTTACTTGTCAGCGTGTATACGAATAAATTTGGATAAGAAAATAAACGAAATATTAATCGTGTTCAAAATATATTGTTAAGTCTTGTAATGTCCTTTTTTAAAATAAGTCTTGATTTATATGACAAAAATGTCATGTATTTTATTTTTTATCGACCGTTTGTAATAGTTTGGTCGACAACTATGAAAAGTGATTTTTAAACGTTCAAAACACATTGCATAGAGGGTTGATAAAATGACGAAACATGTATATCGAACGCTTATTGATTTCTGATGATAAATCTAGATGCTACACATATTTTTCGGGGGGTTTTGACATACGACGTGAGGTTTGTGACACATGAATTAATTGACACAAGTTGCAAAAAAAAATATCCTTTTTGTCTAAAAATTAATTATTCTAGAATTTGATAAATTGAAAATGAGATTCTTAATATTGGTGAAGCTAAATATTAATGGGGTGATAGGCATTGAGGCTTAAAAAGGGAACGAAGTTCACCGAACGACAAGTCGGATTGGCATATCTGCGTCAAAAAAAAGATGAGGAACCCACATTTGAGAAATCACGAGATACGACGGATGTCGCCAATTCATTTGCTTGAATGATTGGAGAAAACCCGATTTGCAAATCGAAATGATTTGCTTTGGTCTATCTTTATTCGGAGTTCTTCTAGTTTGGTGATTCGAACGTAATTTTAGCCGATTCAAATGGCTAGTTCGATGACAAAAATGTTGAGTTAATCCTTCGATGATTCGTTGTATTTGTCTCGAAATAAAACTATTTGGAACTATGATGTTTGATAATGAATATTTTCTCACATGTCCGTGTTTTTTTGGTATACGCTTATCTTTATTATGTGGCTTGACCATTCGCGAAACTTTAATCGTGTGTTTTGGGTTTTCGAAGATCAAATAAACAAATATAGTAAAGGTTAGATTACAATGCGATCTAGATTCTATCTGGGTTAGATCGGTTAGACTCGCATTCGAAATGTCATCAGAGTTTTATTTTTTAAGTGTAATTATCAATCAGTACCATGCAATTAAAAGTGTTTTTAATATATCTTAAACTTCTAAATATATCAACTGATACGTGAAATTATATATATTTTTAGTTAAATATCTCGAAATTTAAATTACTACTAGCAGACAACATAACATTAAATTTTTTCGATTGAGTCATCTCGTCGCCCTCTCGTATGATTTAGATTTGAAAAATTTATGAATATATTTCAATATTCAACACGATTGTTATTCTATGTTTGATTATAAATCGATTGCTTAAAAGGTTGTCATTTTTAAGTAATAGTTCGATTTGAGACCATTGATTCCAAGAGTCCGTGAAGGATAGGGTAAGATGCATGAATCCATAAGAGAGAGAGTTAGAGAGAATTAGAGAGAGATAGAGCTAGAGAGAGAGAGATAGAGCTAGAGAGAGAGAGAGAGAGAGAGAGAGAGAGAGAGAGAGAGAGAGAGAGAGAGAGGATCTCCAACCTCTATATATATCTAAGTAGTACAATAAATCTAAGTAGCCCACGCTTTGGTTCCTGTCTTTGACTTCCCTTCTGACCATTTCTTCCCTCGTCTTTTTGGATATATGCATGAATGAACAAAGGTGGTGGGGTTTAACCCATGTGCTATATTTTCCCACGCATAAATCCCCAACTAGTTTGTGTTTTAACCTAACTCAAAACGTATACGGGTCGAGCCCGTTCGATTTGGTTCGATTTCACCAAACAAACGTACAATAATTATTAATACTTTCACACCAAACTAGTTTAAACACCGAGTCAAAGTGCGATCGAACTAAAACATGGCAATTTGGTTAAATCGATCCATAAATTTCTAAAAAAATAGCATAAAACTAGTTGATTCAAACGCCCAACAATCGATTCAATGCCGATACCAAATGGAAGCTTTTAAGAATGATCTTGTTCCACTTTTTGGGAATTTAAAAACCGTGTAACTTGTGGGCCAAACAACCACTAAACCGGGCCCAAATTCGAATTCATCTGGTCCCAAAATACTCAAGTCATGTCATGGCCCAAGCCCATAATCGAATTACCCCTTAAAAAAGTTAATTTCATAATAATTAAATTAAAAATAATCAGAACCGAAACAGTAGTTTGGGTCGGTTTCCGAGCTCAATCTTGGCAATTCTAGGCCCACACTCCTATTAAATTAACTGAAAAATACTTTTGAAATTAAATTACAAATGATTATTTTATTCTAATCTTGTCGCCTTATTTGTTAATTTAATAAAACGTCTATTTATCATTTTGTTTTCTCTCCGATTCAAGAACCCAAAATTGGCCCGATCAAAAGAATGGGAAGGAAAATCGGCAAAATGTGCAATAAGAGCGTGCTCACGGCTCAAGTATGTCGAGATGATGCTCGGCAATTCCTCATTTATATTGCTCTTGGGTTTCCATCTACTTGACTAGTAGCGTACAAAGTAGGGGTGGACACAGTCCGATTATATCCAATTTTACTCTAGACCCTGGAACTTGTGCCCATAGAATTTGAACGGAACTGAATCTAACCAGTGTCGTCAAATATAACTTGGTTCCGTTTCACATCCATATTAAAAAGTTTACTACATGTGGGTCATGTTTTTCATCGATGAGTTAGGGTCGGAGCTAGGTTTTGAGTTTGAACCTTGTTTTATCACTTTTTCGGTTGGATTTTGTCCAATTTTAAGTTCGTTTTTTGACATATAGTTCGTTTGGGGGTTCATATTTTTAGACCCCAATGGCCAATTCTACGTATTACTAGAGTTTTGATTGATTGAAATTGAAGTAAGAATAGTTAAGGGGCAAAACCTTAATTGAACATAACCGAAACCTACAGTTTCACATGCATTAACGGTGGTTACATTGTTAACCCGATTATCGATAATAGTGGTTGTTTGGTTAGTCGAGAATAAAAGGGTACTTTGCATGGTTAGTTATCTAAGGATTACGTTATTTAATTTTAATTAAGACTGAAGTGAAGTTTTAATTGATGTAAAATAGTAAGGTTAAAAAGGTAATTTATCAAAATCTAAATATCAGTTTTCTAAATCATGTAATCAATAGCCGGATAACACGTGTCATCTGCTATTATTGACTGCTGTCTTTCTCGCCGAATCGACGCTACTCGGAAGAAGCTTCGAGCTTCCACTCCACAAATTCCATCGCTCTCCCTGTCGCCTTCTCAGTTCCTAGGTTTCGATAATAAACCCGAAAGAGGGCTTTATTTCTTGCGTGATCCGTTTGGAGTTCTTGAATTTTGTTGTTTTGATTCTTCGATTGTGGTTTGGAGCGCGTAATTGAAGGTCATTTTGGTCTAATGTAGCAGGAGCTTTACGGATTTTCTTTCCAGTGTTTGAAATTTCTGGACCGCGCGATTACCTGGCTAATCTGTGAATTCCGGTGCGTCAACTATTTCTTGTTCAATTACATCGTTCAAGTTTCGTTGATTGGGTTCCACTGCGGTTCTTTGCTGCTTGTATATGCTGGTAATGTCAATTAAGGTTTAGGGTGTTCTGATAGAATGATTTATGAGTGCGGAAAGAGTTTTTCTTTACGAAACCGCGTATGGTACAGCAGAAGAAATGTAATTCTTAGGTGAAGTATTCTGTATTTTAAAATGTGACCTCGTGCTTAAAATGTGTAGCACAAAGAGTTCGATTTGCTACTTTTATTTGTTATAATTATCTTTAATATTTTTTTGGTTAATTTTGATCATGATGTTTCAAAATAGGGCTGTAGAAATGAATACAATATTAGTTCAACGTGACATTTCATAGGGAAAGTAGAGATGGCTGTGACAAACAAAACCAGAAGCATGCTTGAAGGCCTTGTCCGAGAAAGTTCATTCAAATGGTTGCTCAGCAGCCGGCAATCTTTTGAAGAAGAATTTGAGGAATTTGGAAATTCGCCTTCTGCCCGAAAGAATTGGATTGCTGAGCTTTCTCCAGCTGCTAACATAATTGTTCGGCGATGCTCAAAGTGAGTATTTTTTTCCATACCAGCAAAAAAGAAACTATTGTGTACTGTCATTTTTTTTGTTCGTTTTTCCTTGGGGAGAAGGAACTTTTTTTTATTAGTACTGCTGGAAATGTATCTTCAGCTTACTTTTTTGTTGGTCGACTGAACAATAACTCATCAAATCAACGTATGCAGAATTCTTGGAATTTCTTCTAGCGAACTTCAAGAAACCTTCAAGTCAGAGGCTTTTGATTCTATAAAGCATCCATCAAAATACGCGAGAAACTTTTTGGAATACTGCTGTTTCAGAGCACTTGCTGTATCAACACAAATTACTGGCTATTTAACTGATAAAAAGTTTAGACAGCTCACTTATGACATGATGCTGGCTTGGGAGGCTCCTGCTGTATCTAGTCAACCTTCATTTAAGGTTTATACTTTTACATAATAGCTTTTTATTATAACGTTTTGTGGCACCTTCATAAATTGATCTTACATGCACTTTCTTACGATTGAATGATAAAAATGCCCTATCTTTCAATTAGCTGATATGTGATAGAATTCTCTGGTAGGTTTAGGCTCATTAGTAGGGATTCTTGTGATATCTTTACAACTGAGTAATACATTATCAATTGATGTAGGTAGGTGAAGAAGCATCGGTTGGGTTAGAGGCATTCTCTCGAATTGCTGCAGCAGTTCCTTTAATAGCCAATGTGATTGTAAGCGAAAATCTTTTTAAGGTTCTTACGTCATCAAATGGTGGTAGACTCGGGTTTTCAATGTATGACAAGTATCTAAGCGGGCTGGAGAGGTAATTCAACATTCTTTGGCTACTCCAGTCATCTATGGTTGTAAGCCTCTATTGTTGACGTATACATCGAATGTTTTCTTGGCAAAGATTTAGCTGAATCATCATGGCATAGATTATTAATTGATTAATATATTAAAGTTGCTTGCAGATCACACTAATTATCTAGGTGGAAAATAATATATATCCCTTATCATCCACCTTGAAAGAGAGATTCATGCTTGCAAAAGTAAATTTGGTTAAATGAGCTGTCTATAATGCATGAAACGATAACCAGATTATATCTGTTTCATGATTAGAGACGACAGATTGAGGTTTTGTAGAGGATAAGCAAAGTTTACGTCAGCAATGATATAAACACCTTTGAGTTGAACAGTGTTTCTCAACAGGTTGTCCAATAAACATTTGACTTAAAAGATATTATTTCCATAAACTGGAGACCTACTACTTGTATATTTCTTGATGCCAGCTACAACTATGTATATATTCTCCTTGAGCATTTCTAATATAACGCTTAAATTTCTTTATAGAGCGATAAGGAGAATGAAGAACCAGTCAGAATCGGGTCTTCTTGACACAGTTCGATCATCAAGAGGGGAAAAGGTTCTAGAGGTTGATGGAACTGTAACAACTCAACCAGTTCTTGAACATGTTGGGATTTCTACATGGCCTGGTTAGAATATTCTTTTTTTCCTTATATGGTCAATTTGTCTGTTTCACCTGTTAATGACAATCTTAGTATGATAACCTTGTTTATCTGTATGGTGAACTTGATGATGCACAAGGACGTCTGGCTGATTTATCACTTTGTCTTTCTGTTTTCAGGTCGGTTGACTTTGACTGACCATGCCCTTTACTTTGAACCTCTTCGTGTTGTTTCCTACGACAAAGCCAAAGTATATGACTTATCTGAGGATCTAAAGCAAGTTGTGAAACCTGAGTTAACTGGTCCATGGGGCACTCGACTTTTTGACAAGGCAGTTTCATATAAATCAGTTTCTTTGTAAGTGTGAATATAGCCATGTGTCTACTTCCCTTGTTCAGCTCAATACACATAGATGGGACATTGTGTATTTATTTTGAAATAATTTGTCTTAAATCTTAGCGCCGTTGATGTATAAATGTATTTTCATCTAACTATTGCAGATCCGAACCAGTGATGATAGAGTTTCCAGAGTTGAAAGGCCATGCTCGGCGTGATTTCTGGCTATCAATTACCAGAGAAATTTTATATGCTCATAAATTTATACTCAAGTACCATATCAGGGGAATTCAACGAGACGAAGCCCTCTCAAAGGCAGTTCTAGGAATCCTACGAGTTCAATCTATCCGAGATAATTTTCCGTCAACTTCTGTCAGTTGTGAGGATCTTCTTATGTTCAATCTCTGCGATCAACTTCCAGGTGGGGATTTAATACTAGAAACACTGGCGCAAATGTCAAACTCAAGAGAGTTTGACCATGAGAACAAAGCCATGGATGGAAGTGCTATGTATTCAATTGCTGCGCTTGACATAATTTCAAACTTAGGATTTGGGTTGGGGTCAACATCAAATAGTTCAAGTGAAACTGGACTTGTCGTGGGGGAGATTGCCGTTGGCACAATGACTGCTCTTGAAAGAGTGGTCAAGGAGTCAAAGAGCAATTATGAAAAGGTAGTTCTAGCTCAATCATCTGTCAATGGTGTTAAAGTAGATGGAATCGACACAAATTTGGCAGTGATGAAGGTATTGATCAACTTTCCTTCCTTTTCCAATTATTCAACTACTAATATAGGGTATTACAATCTTTTGATTTCCCCTTTCTAGTCTTGGGGTTTATTTATTTCCTATTTGATTGGGTAAATTACTGCTGCATATGACTATGCAGGCATTTTTATTTCATATCATGTATTACTTCGTTAAATTATGTAGTAGAATTGCACTTTTACATTTACAGGAGAGATTGTGTTGTTGTCTAGCTAAGCAATTTGAGCAAAACTCAAGATATTGACATAAAAAAAACTTCATGGTTTTTAATCTCTAATCAGTGTGGGAAAAATTCTTGTAAAATTTAATTATAAAATTGTCTTGATGATAATTATTTATATTGAATCACATATAAGGACATATGCTCAATATTTGGTATAATAAATTTGAATGCAGTGATGTTAATAATTTCAACGTAAATATGGTATAAATGGAAAAGTGACGAGAGTTGTTGTTCAAAGATCACCTTTATTTAGCTAGAGTGAGCTTACAACGGCTTCTGTCTTGAGTTCAGACTGTTGCTTGCATGAAAATGGTATATAAGATTTTACATTAGGTAAGAGCTATACTATTTTTTTGTGTTCTTTGCAGGAATTACTGTTTCCAGCAGTTGAGCTTGGGAAGTGCCTTGTGTCTCTCACCTACTGGGAGGATCCATGGAAATCTTTGGTGTTCTTCATAGTTTTCAGTTTCATCATTTTCAGGTAAAACTTGATAAACTTAACTGTCCAAGCATATTATATGATTGTTGTTTCGATTTTTGTTATTTTATTTCAAAAGAATTTTGAGTTTTCAAATAATCAAATAAATAATTTTTTCTACAATTCATTGGAACAAAAAAAAAAGCCCGGCTAGGTACTGACCCGGCCCGGCCGTGGAAATAAAAAGGGACTTTTCGGACGAAATAAACAAGGTACTTTTATTGATTTTATTTATTATTTAATATATATATATTTTCATTTTCTTTTTTATTTTCTTAATTTATTCCAAA